>JACEII010000011.1:8502631-8544567 GCA_014332785.1 Antheraea mylitta | reverse complement strand
ATAATATGTAATGAATGATGATTGAGATCTGGGGCTGTGCGGGCAACACACATAAATGCAGAATGAGTTTCTATGTAATTTTTGTTTCAGTAATTAGCTATTAAATATCATGATATTTTAATTAAATACAAATATATCGACATTTTAAAATATTGCGATTTTATAAGTTTGATCGTGAATGTAGATTGCTAAGTACTGATATGTGTTTTCCTGCCACAGAGAAAATGGCAAGCGGTGTGTAGCGCATGCGTAGGAGATGAAGGCCAGGTATGAGCTAGCAGATATAAAAAAAATTAACTGTGTGGTGTATGTTGGCGTTAATGTCCGTAACTGCATAATTGATTTTAACAAGAATATTATCAGCAGATAGACAACTATTCAAAGCAATATCTCCCTTAAACTTTTTTTGCGACAGGTAAGTCGCAGGCACCGCCTAGTTTTAAATACAAAATTAATCATACACAGAGTATTCACTGTGGACGATATATAAATAATGTCTTAAATAAATCGTTAAGTATTTGCTTACAATGCCGCATTCTTATGAGCTTGGTTCTGCCGCTGGACATTAACTAGCACAAAGCTACAATAACATGTAATTGCAAATAATGCACTGTCTCATACTGTGTTCGTTTCACTAACATTTGCATCGTCCCACGCTACAAGCGCTGAGCGGTCACACTATGATGCATAGAATACTAAATTTCTGTAGATAGGACACTCATTGTAAGTACTTATTTATTTATTCTCAAGTTTATACAAATAACAATTAATTATATCACGAATTATATTCCATGTGGATTATAATCTAAAAATGGTCATAAAGGATCATAATAAAACCGCCATAAAGACAATAACAACATTAAAAAATCCACTCTATAATAGTTAATTCAAAATAAATAAAAAATACTCAATAGTTGCTCACAGATACGATTCTTCACGCAGACAATAAAAAAAAGCGAAAGCAAAAAAAAGGTGCGGGCCAAGAGTCTGCAGAACAGAAGAATAAAAAGAAAAAAGAATCCATACTAGCTTCTGCCCGCGACTTCGTCCGCGTAGTAATAGTTACTTTGGGCTAACGCTAAAATGGAAGCTCAGAAGAAAAAAATCGCGATTGTGAAACATTTTTCACTGCTGCTCCGCTACTATTGGTGTTAGCGTGATGATATATATCCTAAAACTTTCCTCGATAAATGAGCTATATAACACTGAACCGGACTAAATAAATCGGACCAGTTGTTCCTGAGATTACCCCCTACAACGTCACAAACTCATAAACTTTACCTCTTTATAATATTAGTATAGAAATGCAGTTGTTAGGAGTTTTACTGTATTTAAAGTTGTTTTACTGTTTCTTGGAAATTCGGATTAATTTTCAGCAACTTTTTATTTTTCTATTCTACTGTTAATATTACTCAATACTTTTGAGGAATAGTGTAAATGTACCACGAGAGAATACTTTAAAAAGTAATGTATCAGATAGTAAAAGTGTCATCTAAATCGGTTCACTTATTTCGGGGATTAGCAAGGACAATAAATTTTATTCATATGTATTGTATTAAAACATTTCTAAAAGATGGCTTCTTCAGAAAGAAAACCTAATAAGAAAAATACTATATACATTTATTAAAGTTGAAATTACTACATTATTGAATTCCCCTGTCTGCAAATAATTAATCTTTAACCTTAACCCGAAACGCTGTATAATCTTAATCTCGATTCATATTTTTGTTTGTTTATAACTTTCGAAGCGGACGTTTATTGAATCATATTTATATTGTGTTGTAGGCGTTCTCTTTTTATGTCTCTATTTTGTTTATTTATGAGCTCAAAACTCTTATTGTTTGACCAGAATTATGTAAAGAACCATAAAAGCAAACATTTGGCTTTACTGTTTTTTTATACAAATACGACTTTACAGTTTCAGACTTTTCTTGTATATAGTAATCAAGTAGAGTATCTCAAATAAAAGATTCATTCTTAAAAAAAAAAACTACGATATAGGCATCTAGCATTTCAACCTAATAATACTAAATTAGGCAAGAAATGTTGTAATCTTTGAAAACGTTCAAATGTATAACTTTTTATCTTCAGTAGCGCTCTTTGTAGAGTTGTAGAAAAGCATGCAATACAGAGAACAAAATTTTAACCAAACAATTAAAGCTTATACTCGACTAAGAAGACGCCTAATGATTGTGTGATCAAAGATGAAGAAATATGTCCAGAATAGAATTCGCGCTCAAACACATATTTCCAAATACCAGTAATATATAATTGGTGACACGATTTTGATCACACAATCATTCATTCATTGAATTATGCTTATACAATGAATTTAGATAAATTTAAATTTGTTTGCTGTTGTTTTAAATACTATTATCTGTAAGAATCTGGAGATTACGGTTTCGAGGTATTGATCGAATTCTGAATTGAATAAATTAATGGGAAACATTATCCTCTGAGTGTTCAACTCTTTTAGCTTGACAAAGAATCTAAAGCTACTCCAGCATAAGTAAATTCACAGGATGCTACAAATGCAGTATCCTTAATGATTCTCACATATCTCTGATACATTCCAGACTACACGCAAATAGTACTTTCCTATAGATATTATTCATTAATATTATTATTGACTAATCTTCATGGCAATCCTCAGTAATTTTCATCTTTGGAATTTGTTGGAGGATATAAGCAGGAGTTTTTAAATTGGGAAACGAGCGAAAAGGAACCAATGTAGCCACCCGAGGCGCTCTCATGAACATCGTGCCACCAGTTAAGGTCTGGCCCACACACACTGGGTTAAATACTTTATTTATAGCTCACTTGTACTGACCTCTAATGGACGGCCGTGTGTTACAAATGGTATAACTTGATTTTTTAGTAAAGTAACGTAATTTAATTATTTTCAAAAAAAATATTTATATTGATGTTATTTCTTGTATGCACATTTACAAAGTATCTTGTGACGCTTCAGAATTTCAACAAGATAATGAACCCTTTGTTAACTTTTTTCAGGGAGTTTTTGTGATACATTCTATGTTGAATCTTTTCATTTCCTATTGACTAAATTTGTGTAATTAAAATCAACAAACAACGTAAGTAAGGCCATGAATAATAAATAAAAAACATAACACGAATTCGTTTAATCTCATCTACTTTACCAACAATACATTTTTTGTACGGTTTTAAAAATAAAATAGGGTTCGGTACTTTATCCTATATTAAAGTTATAAGCTCTTTGAAATATGAGAAGATTTAATTTATTTCATACTAGCTGATACCTTCGACATTGTCTGTATCGTTTATTATATTAACAATATATTTTATATGTAGAGAAAAAAATATAAATACTATATCCTACTTTCCCCATTTCTCCACGACAATAAAACACACATCGTTTAGTACGTGTAGTGTCTATGAAAATCATAGTTATTTAAAATTTTAATATGTTTATGTGGAACTATACAGTGGCACGCTACACGGCTTTGTACGGGTGTTCTAGCGTAGAAAATCACACCGGTTAATCTTTCCTGACGCTCTTTTTATATGACAATTTTTATCGTAATTCCACTATTAATTTCCACTATTTTCTCTCATAAGTCTTATATTGACAATTAGAAGCTCAACAATAACGAAATAGCCGTCGTTCTGAAGTAATATGGTAACATATATCTGGGAATTAAGTTTTATTTATATTAATAAAACTATCGTGATCTTCTTGTTTCTTAAGAACGAAATGTGCCAAGAAGTGAAACAGAATTAATTGATCAAAACCTATTCATTCGTTTGTGAGTGATAAGCGTATAACCGCCCACTTCATTTATTTATATGTCTTTAAATATATAAAGAAACCAGTGTCAACGATGAACTCCGAAACAACTCAGTCGATCTTCATATAAGTTGCCATCTATATATTATCTATGAATATATAATTCGGTTCAACTTGAGAGATAGGATAATCTATATTTCGATTAATGGCCTCAATATTTTTTAATTACAAATTAAATGATTGTCAATGTTGATTATTGTTATTAATTGTAAGTTTCATTAGTTTCGAACAGGTGGCGCTTTACATTAGTTTGTTGACAGAAAATTGTTGGACCGACTGTTATAGCTATATGATAGATGGCGCCACGCAAATACTAATACTATAATAACTGAGCAACAGCAACAAGTGGCCGGATCAGCTAGTATATTTATTATAATTCGTTATTATTGAGTTATACATTTAGTTCAATGAACATACACTTCTAAACACGGTCGGTCTCGAACAATGTATCGGTGTAAGCTTCGATATTTTGTTTGTCCTGACCATTCGTGTAACGGAAACTGGTTGCGCGGTGTAATTCGAGCGTAACTTGCATAACTGAATATTTGCTTTGTGAAGTGTAATAATTCTTTTTAAATATAATAAACAAACTTTAAAAAAGGAAGTTTATTTACATATTTAGTTTCTTTCAAGTGGAAGAGAGAGCAAAATCTTGGGTATTTGTTGGAGGATATAAGCGGGAGTTTTTTAATTGAGAAACGAGTGAATAGGAACCAATGTAGCCACCCAAGGCGCTCTCATGAACATCGTTCATATTTGAAGGTAATCATGTTGTATAGCGTAAATTTAATATTTAGGTTTTGATGATTTTTTTTTATTTGACAACTAACAATTTGTGGTTCTTTAGTCACGTGTTTCATAACGGCAAAACGATGGTAGAAATGAAATAAAGATTATTTAGCAGCCCTTGAAAATGCACACTTTGTTCTAAAGACTTACTTGTAGTAAGATTCTAGTATTATCTCGATAAAGATAACAATCTCATTCCGTTACTAAGGAGTGGTTATGACCCATATATAATCTGAATTTGCCTTTCTTTTTGTTTTTTTTTTTTATATCAAAGGAGGCAAACGAACTGGTGGGTCACGTGATGTTAAGTGATCACCACCGTCCATAGACACTAGCGACATCAGGGACGTCGCAAGTGCGTTGCCAGCCTGTATATGGGAGAAGCGGGAGGGGAAGGAAAGGGAAAGAAGGAAAGAGGAAGGGACGTGGGCCTCCGGCTCTCTCACTGACCGAACGAAACACAACAATGCAAGCACTGTTATTTCACGTCGGTTATCTGTGAGAGGGGTGGTACTACGCCGGAGGAGCCGACCCATTCATGCTGAAACCAAAAATAGCTTCAGCGGGGCTCTACCACCTACAATATACTTTCAAAGTATTAGTGACTTTCACCATCTTCGTATTGACGAGCTCACATTCCACTGGACTTTTATCTCTAGATAATAATAGAAAATGAACTATAAAAATATTTCACAGTACTTTATGACTGTTGACTCAAACATCAAAGGATATTTCGTCTCGACCCATTAAAAACATAAAAACATGCCCTAAGACAGTTCTGATACCTTAAGTTTTACGACACACAAAACGAACTGTTATTATTACCTACGATTTAAAAGTAATAAAAATGCCTTTAAAGAAATCCAAGCTACATATATCGGCTGCATGAAAATATGTTATTTTAATAGTAGAAATTAAAACAAAACGGAATGACCCTCTGGCTCTGAGCTTAATCGGGTGTTTGCTTTCGAATGCATCCAAATTGCTTTATAAGATGCTATTTAAGCTGGACGTAATGTTAAAATGAATACGGAACGAACGGTAGTATGACCTTTCCAAATTGTACTGGTTAATATACTTTCCAATAGAGATGTGACGCTAAAACTGCGGAGCCAACAACGTCGAAGTGTTATTTTTATGCTTAGATTGAATATAAGATATTGTTTTTGTTCCAATTTCAATAATTGGGTTGAAACTTTCTTCTTGAATGAATGAATGCTTTTAATAACATTTTGATTCGTACACTAGTGAACTTAATTGCCACAACAAATCTTCTCATCAATTCAAAGTGAGCCTTGTCGTTACCCTTGGTTTGCAAATAATAAGTATTCTAGAGAGAATATTGTCAACGCTTTTGGGGTAAGATCCGGACACATATCATTCAACAAATACAAATATTTAATTAAAAAATCTCCTACACCAAACTGTGATGTGTGTGGGATAGTAGAAGATGTGCATCATGTTTTAACAGAATGCAGTCGGTTTCAAGTGAGTAGACAGTTACTGATGTCGACTCTCAATTTGGATCTACAAAATATAGGAATGTTTCATGGGTTATTATCCAAACCTAATAGTATTGAAGCACTGTACCTATTTAAGATGTTGAGCCGTAATTAATGGCGCTATATTATTTTATATTTGCTGAAATAATGTGTTTATTTAAGATTTTGAGCCTGTAAATCAAGTTTAGGTTACCATGGGGCTGATATAGCCACAAAAGCCCCTAAATAAAAAAAAATCTTCCAGCTAAACAACATTATTTTAAATAGAGCCAATATAGAAATGAGTTAATATTAAATTAATATTATGTGTCCTTCTTGTACTTATTAGAGGATAAATGCTGCCATACTTACGGTACCATAAATATTCTAAAGAACTCAAGTGCCATCGTCAAGACAGCACGATAGAAAATTTCGGGAATTTAGTGGGATCGGCTTTAATTATACACACTATAATTAGGGCAATCGGCAATTGTTTCTTGATGCATTCTCGTGCATTTGTCTTCGATCATTGAGTGAAAATACATCACTTTGTGTAAGATCAATAAAGGACATTATCCTCATTTCTAAATTACAATTATACTATATACTACCTATTCTTAATGAAAATATGTATAATATTTAATGAAGCGATATTAATTATGTACTTTTTCTCTCTCTGGATATAAAACACTTATTTTTTTATTTAATTCGTTGACTTACTGGTTCAGGATAAATGCGCTCGTTCTTTAAATGTTACTGACAAGTGACAATTATCTTGCTAACTAATATACATTATATTTTCTTTTAATTAATTTTATTGTGATTTTATAATAGCAACGCATCATATTAATTTCGCTTAATTTATATTTGTTAAACCAAGTATTTCTAAAATTTGATATATTGTTTCCTCGAGAGTTTGGTTTATTAAGACTAATTTATACCAACAACAAGTCGGAGAATATTCAAATAACCGACTCGTGAGTCGCTCAACACTATTTATGGACGATAGTTATCATATTTGTACCGATTAAACATTTATTGATAAAGGCAATTGCTTGAAGAAAAAGCAAAGGTATGTGAGTGATGATGCTGATGTATTTAACTTATAAACAAATTCCAAAGTTGATATTCAAGCAACATAAGTTAATACTGAGGATAATAGAATCATAGCTTGAATAATCAAAACAGCTCGGCTATCATAGCAGAGATCATATACATCTCATTACAAATATTCTCTGTTACAAGCACAAACAATTGTGTATAGACATATTGACCAAAACTAGTTTCCAGCAACAAACACCCACTCACGGTGACGCAGCAATACGGACACGTTTAATTGTTCTGTGATAGTGCCCTAATGCACCTGTCAAGTAAACAAAAGCCGGCTAGATAAGGCAAAAATTGAGGCACGATCTTTTATCGAAGATGGGATGTATCACGAATGTAAATGTTTATACTTTGGAGATTCCTGATATGCATCTCTCGAAGACGTCAGCTTTAGCCGTTATTAGTCATAAATATATTTGATTAGATGATTCTATCGGCGTTGCCTGTAATGTAATGTAGTAACTAATTAGTTAATGTTGGTATTTCTTTATATCCTACTAGAAGTAATTGTGTAGAGGTACATGATACAATTCAAATTTTGTTTCTGTCACTTTGATTTGGAAATGTTCTAACAGTGTTTGTTTACTATTAATACTTAGAGGATCATTTCATCAATCATGACAGCACGGACGATAATAGGATTAATACACATCCACCACAGAGACTATTGTGTCTATCTATAACATTGACGGGTCCTTTTGATTGGTAACTAAATGAAGCGGAAAAATTTCTTTGTATAAATACAAATTATTAAAGTATTTGTACTAAATATAATACCTAATAGAGCATTATAACAGTATGTTACATTACAGAATACAAAAAGGGACGAATAATAATTTTAATGATGTACTTTAGATTCGAATCGAATAACAATGTCAAAACTGAATACGTGTATTAACAGAACAATGTGTATTGTGCATTGTTAAGGATTTAAAAATAAAATTTGAAATTCTATTAGATGCATTATTACAAATAGTGTATTTACATTTCTACATTAAAAGGCTAACTAAATCTATTTTCAATTTTTGCAAAACATTTTTCTATCTATAAATTACAATGCGCTCAAACAATTTGTATTTGAGAAATGTTGTAGAATAAATCCACAATAAAACCTGGAGCTGTCTGGTATCTGATATTGGTATAATATTATTAATAGTGCCGAAGTAGATAGGATTTTCGTTTAACGATGCAAGACATCACATTTTACTGGGAGCTCGTAACGAAGCGCTAGCTCCATAGTCCATACAATGCTATCTACCGCGTTCTGAAACCAGTTATGATACATTATCAGATCCTAAGACCGGGGTGGCATTAAAGCGTCGGCTAGGCCCTGTTTTGTTTATTAAATTATGTCGCACGTCCTATAAATACGGTGGTTACGCGTTCATTTAGTGAAATACCGATGCCAGTCGCGATACGGTATGAGTTATTGTACCCATAAGAAAGGGGGCATAAACAAGGTTACACGAGAAAAATGTAAGGTTATCTAGATCATCGTGTAAATATAAGGTTGTTCTAGAAACTATAGCTAATAACAGAGAGGCATCTGATGTTGATTTACAAAGTAACCAATTAATGTAAGGAATTAAACTGACTTGTTTTGATAATTGAGTTGATTGCGCTATAACTGTAAATTGTTAAGCTTGATCTGTGAGTGATTATAAATGCCAAGTCATAAAATGCAGATTACTCGCAGTGTTATTATATATTTTGTTTATTAGTGTTATGTTTGTGTTTTTGAGAATTGTGTGTTTAGAGATATTAGTTCATTTTCGTACGTATAAATTTATAAATTTTGATTTTTAATGTAACGGCAAGAATTTGAAGCAAGTTTATAGGTATAGTTAATCAGTAAAAAGTTTATCTTTTCTATAATTAAAAACAAGGGCTCGACATTTCAATTAATGTCTCTTTAAACACTCAAAAATAAAAGTCTCGCGTTATCGCACTCTTTTAATTATAACTTATACATATTGAGAGTAAAAATTATCGATAAATCGGTAATGAACAATACTTCACTCAGTTGTATAATTCGATGTACCTGTAGCTGAAAGACAATAGTTAATAAAATATAAATGATCTCGATTCCTATAAACAAATATAAATAGATTAAATCTCTCATCACTTTTACAAACATTATTTATTAGATTTATTTCATTCAAAGTTCTTGAAATCAAAACAGACACAGCATTCAGAAAATAATAAGATAATAATTTGTTGACTTCAAAGAAATTGAAAAAGATTAAGTCCTCACAATATTTCTGAGTTGCGATTCTCTAGATTATGATCTGCGGGCATTAAAAGTAATTGAATCAAAAACAAACGAAAGTAGCGGTACGAAAGGGAGAAATAAAACCAGCAAAAAAGGGAAGAGTCGAGATGTAATGACGTAGATAACTTCAACCAATTACTGGGACGTGGAAACGCTGCATCGGCAGGATAAAAATGGACTCCTCACTGGCAAATATGCGAGGATGGTATTACGTGAATTGCTAAAGAAAGCTGTTTGGTCGACGAAGTCCTATAAATTTAATTTTCTTTACTAGTGAATGCTATTGCAAAATTTTATAAACCCGTGATATATTATGACGTTTTCAGATAGCTTTTAATATATTTCTACTTTATTTTTATTATAAATTTATCAATAAACAAATATTATATATAATAATGGGGGTGTAAGGGGTGTCGAGTTACATCTTAAGACTTGAGACACCCAAGCCAACCTCACCTGCACGTGGTGCACCCTGCTGATCAACGACCGAGGCAATGGCGATAGCGAGGTGGTAGGGTTTTACAGCCCGACTGGGTCGCAACCACCATGTATATGGCGAAAAAGCCCGTCATAGTGACTCGCTTTTGCGCGTCGCGTTTCGGGATCAGCCTGTGCATATCCAGTACCGGTGACTTTCGTCATTATGGCCGGCATGACAGCGGCGACCGACGATGGATAATCTGTCTCTCGGTGGTCGCCACTGTTTTTGGATTGTACTATGCTTACCATCAGGCATAGTGCAGTCACTTTGTCGTGCTACAATAAAAAAAAAAACTTTTTTATAAGTAAAAAAATCTTAGAACTCTCATGACTACAGTTAAAAAATCCATCAAGAAATAAAATACTCCTCAAAAGTGTACTATCATCTATTAAGGCTGAATTTACAACAAATAATATATGACATTGACGCATAAAATTGTGTTTTGGTAGTGATGGCCTATTGTTTCGTACTGAATTATAAAAATAGCAGACTTTTCTCCAAGCATTTGATGTGTCATTAATACATTTAAATCTCAGAATGTAAAGTTCTGCTAGATTAAGTTTACATGATACGATTTATACATCACGGAAACTGTAAGTCACTAGTTAAAATTGAAGCATATTTAAAAGCCTAGGATGAAAAAAATGCTTGAAATAACGGAAAAGTTCATAGCAAAAGATAGTAAGCTGATTTCCAAATGTAGGCAATAAAACCTTTGGTTTGAATACATCTGATTCGTCAAAACAATTCTTATGACGTAGACATTTGTTACAGATGTTTTCAAAGGTCGTGAGTGATCTGAATACTCGTTTCGCTCTTCGATATTGAGTCATTACGTTCTCATCATCGTTCGATCGGATTTGACCTTCATTAAGTAGATATCAACTTTTTTTCGCTAGGTATTTTTGATCTTTAGCACAGTGCGAAGGTAGCAAACTGTAATTTGGAAATATACTTGGTCATCATTCCTATCTATACCTTATATAATTTGTAAAGTAGCGGGGTCTGAGGATAGATGTACTATAATTTTAAAAGGTTAGCAAGTTCCGATATTTTGTCAGCCCACCACCTGTCGTCGCTTTCATGCAGGCGAAAAAGATTTCCATAGACGCTGATCTTGAAATTCGATAAAAAAGAGCATTGTGATCTTCTTCTGATCTTAAAAAGAAACACTCCAAAGCCTGTTTCCATGGTGTAGTTACACTATAGTTACATCATGAAGTCATTCTTCATTGAGAACTTGAGCTGGTTGCAGCATTTGGACCTACATCGATCGATGTAGTCTTAGCGTGGTAACACCGAGTCTAACTGCATTAAAATAAAAAAAGAATTATTAGAAAGAATAATGAAAAAGAGAAAACATACACTTCCAATCAATTTAGTTCACCAGTTTCAAATTATCAAGCAATAAAAAAGGTCCACTATTTCCATTACATTTACTTAACGGGTTTTTTGCTTACAAAAGATCTCTTAATAGAATTAGATTTTTTATCGGACCCCCAAAGCAACGGAATCAAAAAGGCCCTACATTATTTCTTTTAACCTTTCGGCATCACATCGGTCACTGTACCTGATGTTAGGGTTCCGGATTTAATATTCAAATGATACTTGATACTTTTAACGCATTGGTTTTGAAATAGGTATTTATTGAACAAACACTATAGTTTTACTTTGTAATTGTGCTAAAAATAACTACGGCAGTTGACCTTCTTAAAGACTAGCTGAAGCCTAGGTCATTGTCTGCGTTGTTTATTATGTAAACAAAATATTTTATCTGTAGAGGAAAATATATATATTACAATAATATATTATAATAATATATTAAAATTTCACTATAATTTTTTTTTTATTCATTTACTTTCCCTCTCCTGCATATGGGCAACATATCGCTTGTCCCACTGGACAACAACGAGAGATCACATATCATTGTATGTGTTTTTTTTTATATATCATATGGAGGCAAACGAACAGACGGGTCACTTGTTGTTAAGCGATCACCGCTGTCCATAGACACCAGTAACCCCAGAGGAGTCGCAAGTGCGTTACCAGCTTTTGTTTGGGGGAATAGAGAGAAAGAGAGAGGGGTTAGAGGAGAGGGAAAGGGAGAGGAGAGGAGAGGAGAGGGGAGGGGAGATGGGTCTCCGGCGCTTTTACTGACCGAACGAATCGCAACAATGCAAGCACTATTACGTCTGTTTTCTGTGAGAGGGTGGTGCTACCCCGGACGAGCCGACCCATTCATGCTGAAACCAATAATAGCTTCAGCGTGGCTTTATTACCTGGTGCTTATGATAAATTTAATTTTTTAAAACCTTAATATTTGTATATCTTATGAAGTAATCCTGATAATACTTGTTTCTTGTTTCTAAGTGTCTAAAAAGTAAACCAAAGAAGATAATGGAAACCTATGCTGTAGTTTTTGTGTGATTACCATTTTATTTTTATACGTATAACATATAGAAGATAAATTACCACTATCTAGTAACCAAAACTAAATGATTAATTCATTTCTTAAGATAATTTAATTATTCAGTATTCAAACCTCGAACTCAACATATTACATATAATAAAGCAAAACCAGGACATGTGCCCTGAATTTGTAATAAACGAAGCTTACATACCGTTATCAGCTGCACCCTTCCATTGAACGGACAGACAATATGTCATAATTATTTAATTAATTCAGCCCCACCCGGGGTTATCTCCACTTCATAATTTAGCTCACCTACACGAGCCTTCAAACGACACGGTAATTCAATATTCAGTTTCAATACGTAGTTGCTATTTCACGATAAGGAGGTTCCTTGTGGTTATAAAACGGTATATAGATTTGAGTGGATATTGCTAATATATTTTACCTCTTTATTCCTCTAATGAGTTTACACGATCTTCTATCCTTGTCGATCAATGCTTGTGTAATTCATTCCTTCCAAATTCGCATAATTCTTGCAAGGTTTTTAGGTAAAACTTATATTGTCATATCAATGATGTCCCTTATAATATCTTTCACAGTTTGAAGTTTCCTCAGTTGAATTTCTTGTATATTTATCCCTTATAAAAACACATAATCAAGAGAATATTCTAAAAAATAAAAATTCTCGTCAAAATCGATTTAGAAATTACTACTATTAGACGATCATTTGTACAATTAAATAGTTCACTTCAGGAATGTTTCATTTTCAAATTTGTTTCTATTTTAAAATATCAGTTTTTTTTGCATGCACGTGTTACTATCTATATATTATCTTAAATTAATCGCTTTAGTTTTAAAATCACGGGATCGCGTCGCATCGTCCCACGCCGATCTTAATTACGTGATTGTATGCCGACACACGTGTCAATTAATTGCGTCCACGGTTCAATTTGTTTTACTTGTCGATTCTTTTGTTGAGCGATGTTATAGAGCTTTCTTTTTGTATCGTTCGGCATTCTTTCACATCGGGATAACATTAATTCGTACAACTTTCGTGTGGGTGGCGTTTATTCGCATATGTTTTGTTTTGGATGGCATATATTGTCAGTTTTTGTCAAAACTTATTTATGTATACGTATAAAAACGAATTAAGTGTCTGTATAAAATATTTAAATATTAATTTTTAAATACGATATGAAACTATACAACGCTAAATATTATAGTGGACGCTACTTTGCACTTCCGCTAGGAATAGATTGACCACCACTACGTCTAACTACAACAAAAAGAAAATCAATTAATCAATAAATATATATTTCGTATATATTAATTATACAAAATATAATTAATATAAATATAATAATTATTAATAAACTAATTAAAATATTTAAAAAAAATGTAAAAAAAAAATTAATCATTTTATTAATAATTTTATTTTAGATTAGCTTTACTCGCGGTTATATCCGCAGTACTATCTCCAAAACGGTTGAACCGATTTTTAAGAAACTTTCACTGGCGGATAACTTACCTTATAAAAATAATGTGTAAAATCTACCTTTTACTACCAAGACGCGATGCGATATGATAGAATATGCGCGAATATTTGATAAAGTATGTGATATAGATCATTTGCTAGAAATAAATTAAGACGCGCGAAGGCCGCGAGGAGGCACAGAAAATTATAGTCATACTTTAAAGTATCCAAATTCATGACAATAGATGCAACAAAATAACGTTTTTACTCATATGAAGAGAATTTAGCAGACGCTAATTTTAAATCATTACAATGACACAGGTCTACGTATATTTCATCTGCATGGAATCATTGGAATATGTTCTGAGGTTAATTTAAGTGCTGTAAATAGTTGAAGCTGCATAACATAGGTACAAAAATAGAATAACAATAAAAATTCGTTCCTAAATTTTAAGGTGAACCGACTTCATCACGACTTTCACGGCATAGTTAATTTCAGATTTGGCTGGTAATGGGTAAAAAGCCGCAATTTTTAATGGCATATAAATGTGGCATATAAACAGCGTGAACATGTATCGTGTGGTGTTATTTCGCGGTGTTGTACTAGCTTATGTGTGGAGTTATATTACAAAATAGCATGAGGCGTGAAATACGCGTATAATGAAGAATGAAAACAGTGTCACAGATACAATGGTCATGGGTATGCTTCATTAGTTTGTATATAAAGAACTGAATAGAAAAAAATAAATAAAAAGAAACTCAACTAAAGAAGAGCCACGAGTATGAATTTAATAAGGCGAAGTAGATTTTTAGAGATTCTACTTGGTACTTGTTACCATGTTGGAAATGGCGTGTTATAATTATTTTTTTAGAGATGTCTCACACTACAATATATTCTACCAATTAATACCCGCGACTTGATCCGCGTTGTTAATTATCTTGACAATATTTTATATTCGGATTATAAACATAAGCATCATAATTCTCGCCCTACAACTCCACAACAATAAAACACATCGCTAATCTCATAAAGCTTAGAATAATCAGAGTCTGTTAAAATGTTAATAAAATGTAATTTTGTAATGTATTTATTGTTTACTAGCTGACCCGTGCAACTTCGTTTGCACCAAATCGGTTATTACCGGTTTCAATTGTACTTTTAAATGTTAATGACCTTAAAAAAACCTGAAACCCGATTGCAGCGATATTTAGCAGTGACTCCTAACTATCCAGGGACACGCTTTATCATATACCCCGTTGGTATGTGAGAAATCTTTTAAAATAAGCATAGAACCTGTTCCTTTCATCCTCTAACGGGTTTAATGAAGATAAAAACCAACTTACATATGTTGCCGATAAATGGCTTCGCAGTACCCCCTGTAACTTCAGCACTTGACATAGGTACTGTAAGTAGTAAACTTTACCTACATTAAATTTCCTTTTTTTTTGTCGAACTGATTACGCTATTGGCCTGGAAAGGCTTTAACAGCTTTACCGGACTACAAAACATAAAATTTTCATTTTGATTTATTAATTTGTTTTATAAGAATCGTGAAGTATTCGTAAACATAATAACATAATCTTGTTCAATTTAATTTACTTTTGACATATAAACCACCTTTTCGACTAAAATATTGAACTTGGGATAATATATCTATCTAACGGTGAAAGAATTTTCAAAATCGGATCAGTAGTACAAAACAAAACCCCCTACTACGTCTGTTTGTCTGGTTGCGATAAACTCAAAAGGTACTGAATGGATTTACATGTGGATTTCACCAGTGGATAAAGTGATTAATGAGGAACGTTTTAGTATATAATTTTTCAAGGATTTTTATTATAATCAGGTCGGAACGTTTACCGGGCCCACTAGTATTAGTGTATATAGGTACATCATAGTGTGGTAATTGAAAACTCCTAAACAAATTATTTTAATCGTTGATTCATAACCTGCTTCAAGAATTAACAATATTTAAAGAAGTTTTTTTTTTCGAAATGAAAACGCTGTTTACCTGTTTTTGCGAGTTTGCATGCAACAGGCAACAACTAAGCCGAGGTGTGCCGTACACCCTTGAACTGGTTGCCAAAATAAAATCGGCTGAGTGCCTTAAGCGCTCGCCTTAATAGTCCGGTGAAGCTGGTAAGACCTTGCTGGGTCAATAGCGTAGTCATTTTGAAATAAAAAAAAAATAGTTGCTTGGTTGTGTGGTTATGGTAAATTTATTAACATTTTAAAAATCTAGGATATTTGTAACTAATAAACTTGCAGTGATAGTATTTAATAGGTGATAGAGCCACGCTGAAACTGTTATCGGTTTCAATATGAACTGGTCGGCTCGCTCGGGGTAGTACCATCGAACCATCGTAGCATAGAAACACCGACGTGAAGTAACAGTGCTCGCATTGTTGCGTTTCGTTCGGTCAGTGAGAGTGCCGGAGGCCTATCTCCCCTACACCTCCCCTCACCTTCATCCTTCCTCACTCCTCACCCCGTCCCCCTTGCCCCTCATGCCCCAAAACACAGGCTGGCAACGCACTTGCGACTCCACTGGTGTGGTGACCAGGTGAACACCAGGTGACCCGCCAGCTCGCTTAGCTCCTCTATGATATAAAAAAAATCTTGTTGCGTAATTGTGGGACAACCATTGTGGTAAGAACATGCAGGGCAACCCAGATGAAGTCACGGGTATCAGCTAGTAAGAAGTTATAATTTTAAGACAGAAATGTTTTAATGCTCGCGTTTCTGGTTATCGCCCATTATTATAGTTCAGTTCCTGCATTTAAGAGCCAGTGCTATTTCTATTTTTTATAACTTCCCATCTTCATTAGTATATCTATTAACGTTAACCATTAACTAATAATAATAAAACTTTTAAAAGCACTTCTGATTAGTTCAGTTATAAAATTAACTCCCTTTCAGTTACTAAATACGAGCGTTTGGAAGAAATATTCCATGAAGTCTGATTTGAGAACTAAATATGATGGTCCGGTGAAGCTGTTAAGACCTTGTTAGGTCAATAGCATAGTCAATTCGTGAAAAACAAACTAAATATAAATAAATTAAAAAAAGTGTTTAATTACATAATCAGAGGATCTGTTCAGGTTTCAATAATACTATTCATTTATTTTAAAAATAGCAGAATTTTAAGATCACTTTAAAAATTTTTATAAGATATAAATGAAACTGATCATATTACCTGTCTCTTTATTGTAGTTGGCCATTTTTTTTAACACAACGCATATTTGAAATTTACATATACTGTGTGTATGTTTGAGTCCACGACAAATTTTTAGTACGATTATTTTTTATAATATATCTGGATTTATTTTTATTTTATGGACTGTTATTTGGGCTTCAACTACTTTATTCAATAATGTTATTGGGCTGTTTAAATTTTTAACTTTGTAACTCATCAATCAGTTAACAAGTAATACAACTTTACATTGGAAGAAATATATAGTATAGTTAAAAAACTTGACAAAAATGTCGGCAATAGCACCTATACTTTCTTACACACACTTAATTGATTCATAATTCGAACCGAGAGAACTCTTTGGAAATGAATTGTGTATAAGCATTGTGTGTATTAAATAATAAATCAAGGATTGATGCTAATTAAAAAGAAAGATTGCATTGTATTCAAAGATAATTGTAGCGTCGGTTTAATGGTATAGGTGTATTTCTTCACATTACCCGTCCTCAGGCGAACGACAATCTCTTGATTTCCATTTTAATTGCGTACCAACCCTGTTACAATTCATTCGCTCTCTGATTCCACTATAAGTTATTTGATCAAACCTAACGATTATATAAAAAACCTGATTTAGTTTAGCATAGCACGTTTAATCTCAATGGTGCAAGTTATTATGTTTCACAATAATTCACGTGAATCAATTAACAATTTCATGCCTGTATTTTCCATTAAAATTTAAGATAATTTCGTTAAAATCACATCAAAATTAATCGAAAACAATTTGATTAATGCATACGGCCTTTTTTCTATCGGATTTTTTTTTAGAGATTACCTGTCCGCTTGTAAATTTATTTAATTGAAATGTTATTAAGTTAATGGTTGAATATGTGTTTAATGTCGGTTCGTTGACTTTTGATCTGTTGTTTAATGGTTTTATATAAGAAATTCATTCAAGTAAATCGCTTTAAGTGACGTTGTTAAGTAAAGCACAATTCGATTGCCAAATACAAGAAGGAACATGAACTGCACAAGGTAAAGACTTGATGCCAAAGTCAATTAATTGTATTGAAATTTTCACTTAAATACTATTTGTTACTGAATATATACCTTTTTTAACCGACTTCGAAAAAGGAGGAGGTTCTATGTTCGGTTGTATGTATTTATTTTATGTATGTTAGTCGATATCTCCGTCAATTATGAACCGATTTTAATGATTCTTTTTTTGTTTGATTCAGCTATACTCAGGGGTGGTCCCATATAAATTTGAATAAAATATTCAACCCTAAGGGTGTAAAATATCGTTTATTTGATTTTCACCCAGTTCGTGTCTACGTATTTTCGTGTACTTGAAACCGATTTCAACAATTTTATTTGAATCACCAATAACAGGGAATGGTGTTCTTCAAATTAAAAAAATCAAACCATAAGTGTTGAAAATAAAGGGATGAATAAAGTTTATATGAATAAATGAACTTCCCCATAAGCTAATTTTAATGAAAACTTGAAACAACCTGTGGTAGTGATAAGAATATCATTTAATCAATATTGATTTTATCATGAAAATGGAGAAATTGGAATAGAACTCTTCAATGGCTTACAGCAGCTATCTTGTGTTTCGGTACATATGACTCGTTTTGACGAGGAATTACATGTGGGGTTATGACTGTTAAGGCAATTCCCGTGAAGCGGACATTAGGAACGATGAGGTTCTGAAATTCGTTCACAATCAACCTAATTTGACCAGTTAGATCTAGGACAGTGTAATATCTTGTTTGTTTGTCAAGTTATTAACTTTTGAACAACAATTACTTCTGTATCAAATTAAATCAAAAAATAAAACTCGAAAAATATTTAGAAGTATGGTGGTAAGCCACTTTATATTTTTTTATTCTTCTTTCCAAGTATACAGGTAGCCGCTTATATATAGGTAGTCTACTAGCTAGCCTAGCTACTAGAAGTCTAATTACCATTACTATAAACGAATTTCACCTTTATTTGTTGTCCACTTCACATAAAATACAACTGTTATCAAAAAGACCGCAGTTATGATCAAAGTAAGAGCGTAAACGTTGCGGAAGGATTAATAGATTAAGATTCGTAAAACCACTAAACCTTACTTATTCTAATTAATTAAAACCGTATAAAATATATTTATATAGACTAAAAATGGAAAAATAAAAAAAAATTACAAAAAAAAAAATTTGAACCTAGTTCGATATCAAAAACTTATAAAGCACTGAAAAGTGTAAAATAAACATATTATTAAATTAATCAAATTAAATAAAATATATGAATTTTTGCACTACATAGAGATATACTGGAAGTCGGTGTCAACCGAAAATCATATCTACATAGGTACGAAATACACTCTCACGTCTCTTGATATATATCTGTGTAATGTAATAATATACTTTTCTACCTGCAACAAATTTGAAATTTCGGTTGGCACCGACTCCCGATATAGCTCTATGTAGCGCAAAAATTCATATATTTTATTTAATTTGATTAATTTAATAATGTATTTATTTTTCACTTTTCAGTGCTTTATAAGTTTTTGATATCAAAGTCGGTTCAATTTTTTTTTTGTTAAATTTTTAGCGAGAATTTATTTGACAGGAAACCCTTGATGATGTAAAATTAACTAGGTATTAGAATCTACAACGTTCTTTAAGGAAATCACTTTCCGACGAGGAAGTATTCTTATATGTCGTGGATTCACAAGAGCATTAGCTGACCTGGTGAACCTCGTACCCGCTCAGATTCAATAAATATTGTGTTAACTTATTAGCTGATGTAAATGCAGTCTCTTGTTAAAATAAAATGAATACCCAAACTGGATTAAGTTCAATAAATGTACAAAAATTGAAATAATGAATAATATATATTTTTTTTAAATCAGTCAATCAAAGATCATAGAAAATACGAAATTAAACAAAAAATCTGTCAGAGATAGCAATACATTAAGGTTATTTTTGTGCAGCCCACATATTTCGTTTCGGATTAAATTTTAGCAAATATCAATATTACATATAAAAAACGTAATATCTAAATTATCATTAGCTTAAATTATTTGAGCTACTACAATTACCTTAAATACTCGATGTTATTTAACATGAAGATCAAAACAAGCATTTTAAGGAGTTACCATGATTTTATATATTTTTAAAGTAATATCTCTCGACGAGTACAACCGGCTCTATATTTATGATTTAAAAGATCCTATTTTTTTCATATTTTAACTTAAGTCCGAAGACAAATAACAACAAAATGAACTTAACGCTCATTACAATGTAGCACACGTCTATTATGTCCAAACATCTTGACGGATGACTTCCTTCAATATGACAAATTTGTATATGCATTTTGATATATTAAATATCACCTTTATAAACATGATATTAGTGTTTAACTGGATTTATATTCAAATATTTTTTTTTGTATTTCTTTGTGGAAATAAGTAACGTTTCTAATACCTCATTATGTGTCAGTGTTTTATTTTTGTTCATGCGCGCGGATGTGATTATATTAATGTACCATCAGCGATTATAGGAATTAAAATAAATTTTACAATAAATAATTACATCGTTACCCAATGACTTATTGAATTTAAGTAAAATACGTTTATTTTTATATTTCTTTATTATATGATATTGTAATGATGGTACGATCTAAGATGATAACATCCTAAGCCTAGAAAATAATTGCATGAATTGTTGCCAGAATACAACTGGAAGTGCTTGACAACAGATTTACATATTAGGGGTAATAATACTTAGTATGAAAGGCTCAACCGAAATACTATTTTTCCTGCATTGTTTTTTTTTCACCAAATGCTTCGATTAATTGCTGGATTCGTATCAGCTTCAATCGAGGTGGTATTTGAACATACCACCACTGAGCCATAATTACATCACTTATTTATGAATTTATCCATGTTCTATTCCACAAACACCTCTTCCTTGTTTTAAATCGGATATTCTAGAAATGTTTTTAACATTCCGTATAGCTAGGATACATGAAAAACGTTAAAATAATGTATTTCTATTGGCTACACGTAGACTTACCAAGTAAAATAATATTGTTCATGAATAGATTCCATTCATATAAAGCATAAATTATCTAGAATATTTTAATGTAAGTTTAAATTATATGGTATACACCTTATGTTTTAAAACAAATGATTTCGTTATAATTACGCCTTATTATATATTCAAAGAAGTAAATTTACTTATACATTTATGATCTACTAATTAACGTGTAATTTAAATTTTGACAATGGAATTAATATACATATTAGCAGCTCTTCAGTGATGAAATAATATAAAGGAGAACTGTCGAAATTTTGAGTTTTAGTTAATTTATTACCGGAGCACGTGGTGTGGATACGATGGCGGCGGCGGTTGCGGTTGCCTGAATTTTTAATGCGCAATTACACCATTCGCGTGCGGCGAAAATTAACTCGCTCGTTCGAAGTTAATGTAACCGTGCCCTTTCGATAAAATTTTATTGTTTTATAATAAATTATTAGCATATGAATATTATAACTCAAAAATGTTGTATTTTTTTATAATGACAAATTTGTACTGCTTCATATATAAGTTGCAGACATATAGTACAACTTCCATTTCATTCAAGGAATTTATTTTATTTGAAACTTGTTTTTGCGAAAATGTTTTATTTTTATAGTACTTTAGTGTTTTAATTGGTGTGGTTTCCATAATTGTAATAGTATCTTCATCTATTGCCTGTGTTTATTATTACTAAGTGATCGCTAAAATCCTTTTAAGGATTTTATATTACCTCAGCCAAATTTACTGCTTGGCTATTACAACATATAGCAAAAGGATAAGAATGTGTAGATTAGAGCAGTGATTCCCAAACTGGGTTCCGTAGTCATCACAGTTCCGTTAAAATTATTAATTATTATAATACCACGGTTACAAATATTATTTTGAAATAGCATAAAATATCTGATGAGAAGAACTCACTAATTTTATTTAAATAGACAAATAGTTAGCAAGTATTTAAATGTTCTTATATAAATTTCAGTACTGATTTGTAATCGTTTGATAGCGAGTTCCATTAAATTAAAGCTATTTGGTTGGTTTTCCGTTATCTTTAAAGTTTAGGAACCTCTGGACTAGAGAATATAAATAAATCCCTCTATTCGCCGGTAAGCCTTTTCAATACAAATGACACCAGGGAAATAATAGACACTTTAATGTTATTTATATACATACATCTAATTAGATGAACGCTTATACGTGACTATCTTTTAGAAGACAATTTTATATTTAGTGAATAGTAATATATAAACATAATTCATATGTATTTATTTATTCCAAACACGGTATCGAGCGTGTGCTATGATGTCAAGGAAAAAAATCGATTCTAACTGAGAATTCGTTATTCTATTCACGTTATTTATATAGGCTTTTTTGTACTACGTAGTATGATGTCATCGGTTATACATAGTTTTTTTTTTTTTATAGAAGCACGACAAAGTGACTGCATTAAGCCTGATGTTAAGCATAGTACAATCCAAAAACATCGGCAACCACCGAGAGACAGATTATCAATCGTCGGTCGCCGCTGTCATGCCGGCCATAATGACGAAAGTCGCCCGGTACTGGATATGCACAGGCTGATCCCGAAACGCGACGCGCAGATGCGAGTCACTATGACGGGCTTTTTCGCCATATGCATGGTGCTTGCGACCCAGTCGGGCTGTAAAACCCTACCACTCCGCTTTCGCCATTGCCTCGTTCGTTATTCAGCAGGGTGCACCACGTGCAGGTGAGGTTGGCTTGGGTGTCTCAAGTGTTAAGATGTTATCCGACACCCCTTACACCCCAAAAATAGTTGGATAGATACTGTGTACCAGTAAGTATGGTATAATTTGCGTAATCCAAGTGAAGATGTAGTTTAAATTCAACTCATGTCGTATATTTTTCTACACGAACCTAACGAAATGAGTGTATGTAATATATATAGTTTTATACTACTTTATAAAGCTGAAGAGCTTGTTTGCTTGTACGTGCTGGTGTCAGGGACTACTAATTGAAAAATTATTTCAGTGTTGTATAGCTCATTTATCGAGGAAGCTATCTATATCATCACACTATGATCAATAGGAGCGAAGAACCAAAGAAGAATGTTTCAAAATTGTTTTGTTTTTCGTTTTAAGAGCTTCCGCCGCTTTTTTTTTAACTGAGTACGCTATTGACCTAGCAAGGTATTAACAGCTTCACCGGACTACTAAGGCGAGCGCTTAAGGCACTCAGCGATTTTATTTGACAACTAGCTCAATAGTGCACGGCACACCTCGGCTTAGGCTGTTGCTTGATACATGCGATTCGCAGCCTAACTGAGCTAATCTAAACTAAGCTAACCATTCATATATATATGAGTTGTTGGAACATATATGTGTACCAAGCATACATACCTCAACAACGGACCACCGAAGGATGGTGTGTCTCTCGGTGGTCGCCATTTGTTTATGAATTGTGCTATGCTCCCCATCAGGCACAGTGCAGTCACTTTGCTGTGCTACAATAAAAAAATAAAAACTATTATCGTTGTTGTGTTCTGTCTGTCGGTTTAACCTTTGATTCGATTTTTCGATTGTGATCGACGAAATGGTATCTATAACTACGAACCACGGCATGTATCAACTAATTTTTCGGAATTCGTGTACATTTCTTAATTTAAATTGGCAGGACTATCAGGTGACCATAAAATAGTAATTACAAAAAGGAACAAATTTACAATTTAAAAAAAACAAAAGCCTCTCTTCGATTAATATCAACTACGTACCAATGGCGGTAATGCTGATGAACATATCAAGTATAAAGCCAGCTTTTACGGACGGTTTGGTTTTGCACATGTCAAAGGGTATTAGATAACGGGGTGTAGAAGTTCAGACTGCTACGAGTCAAAGCCAGTTGGGTTTTCATTATGTATGGAATGATTTTGTGTGTCAATGTTTGACGATGTTTATCGCGTAGAGCTTAGACCACATGTACCTAGTTAGTACGAGTGTTCCTTTTGCAATAAAATACCATGTAGACTCGAACTTCTGCTTATTTTTTATGCTATGATAAATAAAATAATTCAGAGAGGACTGAAAAGCATATAGTCTATTACAAAGCGTTTAATTTTAATATTAAAAAAAATCATACCACCGGCTCGGATACCATCCAAATTATAAAAAAAAAAACCTGCAAAAACTGAATTAAATTTTACGATATTTGTTATTCTGGTATTTGTTTAAACTATACAAATATTATTTACGGTCGTACGTCTAATTTTTATTTAATATATGGAACATCAGTCCACTCTATAATACCCTGATGTATAAACTATCTTGTTCTATATCTATAAATATAACAAGAATGTAAATCTAACGAGTCTGTACTTATTCGATTTTTACGAAAAAAATTGTTGCAGGTGTGTGGATACAAGTACTGAAATACATTTCAATCATTTTAACTGCTAAAGTACTGGGTTCATAATAAAACCTCACCAAGAACATCATAAAACACATCCTCGAAAGTAACTTGTTTAATTAAAATCGGTCTACTCTATGAAAAGTTATTGTAATTTGAATGACGGCTCGAGTTAAGAAAGACAAAGAAAAGTAGACATATATATTCAGATGATTATATTAGCCACTGTTGTTAACATTAGGTTCCATGTGGACAGAATCGAGGGCACAGCTAGTACTAAACATAATGAGAGATATGAAGTTTTGTTTACCAACGGTAGTCCGGTGAAACTGTTAAGACTTTGCTAGGTCAATAGCGTAGTCAGATCAAGGAAAAAAGTATTACATGGAGTCAAATATATTAACACAAAGATCATGCTTAAACTTTAATATCTATAATCTTGTTTAAGTGTAATATTCGTCATATAAAACGTAAACCTTAAAAGATTTTATGTCACACAAATGAATAATATTACACTTGAAACCTTTTTTAAAATAAATATACTACACGATATGACGAACTGTAAGTCCCGAACACAGCGACACGTTCATACCATTGATATCGGCATAAAATACGCGAAACCGAAAACAATATATTAAAAAAAGTAAATGATTTACGCAGTAGATAGTAAGAGTTATGCCGCATCCTCCGCCGATATGCTATCGAACAGGAAAAAGGTTAAAACAACGGCCTGCCTTTGTTCTTTGTCGCCCCACTCGTATGCAAATGCGTCGTGTCCCAACTGATTTAGGACCTGCATTATCAATTCACAAAAAATGAAAAATGCATCCTTTAGTGTTAAATTATTTTAAAGGTGCTATTTCTTTACGTCAAGTTAGTCCGATTATGGAAACTGTGCTTTGTATAAAAAATAATACTTACATCAAAGTGAGTTATCTATGAGATTTTTGTAGTAAATTTATCCCTATAAATAAACATTACTTGTAGCATTTATCGATTTTTCCATCATTATGTTTATTTAGTTAATTAGTTGATGTGAAGATATATTGACGCTTTTTAAGTTGGCTTAAAATATAACATATTGTCTTACTTTTGTGTTAAAGCTACTAAAAACCTCATTAAATCTGGTAAATACTACAGGATTTACGCTTGAAATTGAATGTAACACTTTTTATACTAATATTATTAAGTTGGCGGGCTTGTTTGTTTGGTTGAAATTTGAATGTGCTAATCTCAAAAACTACTGGTTTAATTTAAAAAATTGTTTCATATTATTAATTAGCTTATTTATCGAGGAAGCCTATAAAATATATATCATTATCCTAAGACTAATAGGTGCAGAGAAATAATGAAGAATGTTTCCAAATTGTTTCTTTTTTTTTCATTTTGAGAGTTTCCGTTACGTGTTAACGTTAGCCCAAAAGAAGAAGCTAGTACAAAATAAAATCTATTTTTCTATGTTAATAATGATTATCTTATAATTAAATAAAAAAAATAAATAAAAATAGCCTTTATTATTGAGATCAGTTACATAATTACTTATCAACTAAATATTATTATTTATTTAGTTGAGTATAGATACATTGTAAAGAATTGTAATCAACATTTTTTTATCTTATAATTACCACACCCAAATTTTATTTTAAATTAATTTGATCTATATACATACTGAAACTAGGTCAAATATGTATATTAAATATTTTTTGAAAATTATGATCAAAGTGGACTCTGTTATCGATATATAAGCCAAAAATAATCTATTTACAATTTGGTCTGTCTAACACGCACGCACACATCACTCTGAATGGAATGAACCGATTTTGTCTAAACTTGACACAGTGATAACTAATAATATCAAATTACATCTAGGATACCTTGTGTCCCATAAAACGCAAGGGATTCTCCAGGATAACAGACTAAAGTTAAAAATTTGTGATTAATATAATTCTTGATGGATTTTTGTAAATTTTCATTGTGCTATATAGCTAATTAGCTATATTTCATATTTTTATCATTTTGTCTTCGGGGAATCCCTGTTACTACTGATCCGATTTTGAATTTGTTTTCAATATTAGAAAGGTATATTAGCCCTCAATGTTATGAATACTGTTTATTTTGGCACACATGTGTTTTCAATAGTTAATCACAAGGAATTTAATTGAAATCGGCAAAATGTCATTTATCGCCAATATATGTAGGCTAGTTTTTATCCTAATTGGATTCGACAGATTACTTTGCGAATGAATTCTAGGCTTATTTTAAAAGATTTCTTATATAACAACTGCGTATATGTTTGAGTGCTCACCCCTGGACAGTTTGAATTCACAATTGGAATCGGTAGGTGTCGCTTCAATCAGCTTTATTATTTAGGCTTAAGATGTTTTTCTTTTACAATTGAAACCGATAATAACCGATTTGGTGCAGACGAAGTTGCATGGGTTCGCTAGTTGATTAAATAACACCACGACAATATAACACCATTATATTTAATTTTACTTAATAGCTTTTTATAAAGTTCCTAATCTGCAAACATAAACCAACTATACTATACCCATAAATAAGAACATTACTCACTTTTAACTAATAGTTTATACCAATAATGATACTGTTCGTTTTGAATATCGTAAGGTCATAAATTTATGTCAACGATTTATAAACAGAGTAAAGATACCTAATACAGTACGATAAATGTAAAACCCTACCACGCCACGTTTCCGAAGCAGAACAAACTATTTGCTATACTGACATCATTAATTCCATAGTAGTACCGAGTTACGTACACCGAAGAATATGTAGTGCTATTGTAAACTGTAATGCATTGAAATAAGACACAAAAAATGTGTGGTAAAGAAACACAGACCTGAACAAATAGTGGAGTTCGGTTCACTTTTCATGCGTTTATTACATCTTGGCACGGTATGAGAGACTATTGATTTCCTTTTATCATGTTAGTAAGTGGCATAAAGGTATATTCATACAGAGACCTTCATGTAATCGTGTTATTTCGGAATATTATGATTATTAACTTTTTTATATTATAGGAGGTGAATAAACGGGTGCGTCACCTGATGTCAAGTAATCACCACCGTATTACACTTCGTAGCACATGATATAGTATATTAAAGTATAAATCCTTTCAAAACCAGAAGAGTTTGAGAGGGAGAATGAGAGGGAGGAGACGGGGAGGTGAAATTGGCTACCGGCGCTCTCACTAACCAAACGTGACGCAGCAATGTAAGCACTGGGGCTTTTACATCGGTAGTTCTGTGGGTGTTAGTACCCCGGGCGAGCCGACCCATTCATGCTGAACCCAGTAATAACTTCAACGTGGGTCTACCACCTAAAATATTTATATATTTAAAATCATTAATTAAAACAGAATGCCTGATTACACTAAATATAAAGCAAGTCTATAGATTATATTAATTAAAATTGTATATTAAACTAAACACTTAAGTCATGAATCGAAGGAAAAGATCAGAAATCATTCAATTTCTATATTTCGTTTCTATGTTTTATTTTTGAATACCACATGTTATCATTAATCCATGTATTATTTCGCGTATACCTTGTAAATATAAAATTATTGTACAGATAAGTGGAAGAGTTAAAGGTTAGCATCCTAAGGGTATCTCATGACGAGAGATGGAAGCCATATAACTAGAATAGTGTTTAATATGAAGATCAGTGGATACAAAAATAGAGAAAGACAAAGAAAATATGGAGAGTGTGAAGAATTATACATGTGTAAGAAATACAATGTGTTTGGTGTTAATATTGAAATGACAGAGAATATTCAAAAATGATAACATGTTCTCTCGACTCTACTTAGTTAGAATATTGGTACGCAAATGATCTTAAAGTCATACATAAATATAAATTTTGTCAGTAATTTGTAATTTTCCTTCATAACGGAATTGATTGTTTAACAACAATTACCTTTTGATTATTTAAAGAGTCTACAAGATGATTTGATGCGACTAATTATTACTTTAGAAAATATTACTTATCTTGTTTTGTATTGTAATGTACTATCAGATGCTCAGAAATAATTTTGTAATTTCTAGTACTATTGTAATTCAATGTACCACATTCTTATTAATATATTCTGCTAGCTTTATCTGAGTATTATTCTCTATTATAAATGTACACATCGATACACAATATGGTGTTATGATTTAAAACAAATATATTACTGGTAAAAGTTTATCGGTGTTATTACAAAAAAGTTAAATACGTATTGAATACTTGCTTTAAAGAGGTTATGTTTTAGAGCACCACGCTCGCTGAATGTTCGCCATCTTGCTGTTTTGTCTCGTTTTGGTTAAGTTAGGTTAGACTTGCGAAAAAAAGATAACGCGAACTTGCTTCGGTCGAGTGCGGTGCATTTAGTAAAAACCTTTTAAAAGCAAGTATTTAATACGTATTTAACTTTTTTATAATAAAGAAGAATGTATTTAAATTTAACACAAAGTATTATGAGGCCCGTAACATATACGCATCTTAAATTCACTCGTTGTGTGATTTATGTTCCATTAACTGAACCTACATGCAAGTTTGAGCGATAAAAGATAAATCACGTGGAGATTAATATTGTTCTCTGTTGCTTTCCTATCTCGCAACATTACGTTGGCAAATGGTTTGCAAGGTAATGTAAAGTATATGCATTATTTTATAAATTTTTAGATGTATTCAATATATCGATATTTTGCACCGATAATTTCTTTTCTAATCTATAGTAACATATATATCTATAATAACTAAGTTATCAAAGGTGTACAAAGGAGTTGACTTTAAATATATGTAGTTTTTGCAAATACACTAACGTTGTTATTACAAAAAAGTTAAATACGTATTGAATACTTGCTTTAAAAAGGTTTCATACTAAATACACCGCACTCGCCCGAGGCAAGTTCGCATTATCCTTTTTTTGCAAGTCTAACCTAACCTAACTAAGGCGAGACAAAAGAGCAAGATGGCGAACATTCATCGAGCGCGGTGCATTTAAAACGTAACCTTTTTAAAACAAGTATTCAATATATATTTAACTTTTTTGTAATAACACCGTAAATGTTTATAATATCATGAATCTAATAATACTAGAATATCTTGGACGTTGTAATGAATAATTGCATGTGAGGTAAACAGAGAGTTCATAAAGCTATATGAACAATATTAAAAGGCGTGTTTCATATTATCTAACAGACCACGTGTTTATTAGTATAAGTAAACCGCGAGTAAACCAAGCGGCTGACAGTAATAACAAATTAGGGTAACTGTTCTAAAAGTGAACCGTGTTCCAACCGCTATTGTGTTCTCACCCTTGCCGTGGTGGTGCTAATTATGTTTTTGTTGGCTATTTTAGGGCTCGATGTCGCTTTCATGTTTGCAATTTTGTTTCTTGATTTTTCGTAACCGGACTCTGGGCAATTAATATCGTGAAAGTGTTGAAAAACTTATGTAATACCTTTAAACGAGCAATTCTTGTATATTTTATATTGTTATATATTCAGGATCTCAGAAATGGCGAGAGCGATTTCCATGAAACTTATTATGTAGGTGGTTTCGGGGACGATAGATCAATCTAGGCAATGAAAAAATATAGTTAGAATATAAAGGTAAATTTCGCCGCCGCTGTCAAAACAAAAATAGCTCAGATAGAAATTGGTTGCTTCGAAAATCCATCTAACTCTTGTTCGAATCCGAGTAACAGCAAAAGAGATATATATCTCATTTTAATTTTTTTTTTTTTTTCTAAAAAATGCTAATTTTGTGAGACAAATGGTTTATTTGAATTTAAAAATGTTTTTCTAAGAACCAGGCTAGATCCTAACATTTAATTGTCTTAATGTCTTAATTCATATAATTTTAAAATTAAAAAATAAATCTTGGTTACTTGTATACTATTTACCATAAAAGTACCGTTTAAAATGGTTTATTTACAGGTTGCACAGCTCAAATTAAGTTAGCAAAAGTGAAAGCAGTGCAGATAATCCCTAGCTTTAGTGATACAAAATCGTGCTCTCAATATTGGCAATCTGCGCTAAACCTCTCTTGTCATGTCGGCCATATGCCAGACCGTTAACAATGAAATTAGTCGTCATTCAAAGTACCGAGGTAAATTCACAACATATCTGGATAACGTGTAGCAAGTGCACTCGTCTACGAGGGTGACACTTTGAGCCCCTCCGATACTGACATTATGTGACAACATGAAGCCGGGGGCGGTGTGTATTCGCACAATGGACGATCATCGGTACCTCTACCCTATTGATGTCCGCGTACTTTTACCATGGCATTGAATATTGAAATTGTGTCATGAATTTTATGTTTGACGATTTCTACTTTTATTTACATTTTGTAGGGTTCCACTTTTATAAAAGGAAACCTTACGCTATGCCAGCGTTCTCGGTCCCTTCTCTAAAGGTCTATTTATTTTGAATTTTAATAATTAGCTAGTTGATATTGTTATAGAATTACTGTTAGTATTATTGCCGCCCGAAACTTCATAAGCATTAAATATAATGTAGCACTTTATTAATGAAAAAATGTGAGTATATCTCTATGTAATGTAGTGTTTCTGTTTGTTTGTCAATGCCAATTACTAGAACTGCCTATCAGGAACTCCCTGATGGACTTATAAAACTATTTTTGATATTTATGAGTATTTTTTTTTTCACTTTATTTTTGGCAATCAATCTTTCAGATTATTACTGCCATTGTCGAGTAATCAATAATATTACAAGCGTCGTGCGATCACTTCAATATTAAGCGTCGTGTGAGTCAATATTCCAAGAAGACGGTGGATCCCTTGTTGGAACCTTCCAGGGAGTTTTTGTGGCATCTCAGAATTTCACGCTCCGTGATATTATTTTCCATTCACTTCACTTATGCACAATAAACCAACAATACTACGTAAAACTCCACCAAATTTACAAAATATTGAGTCCTATAACACAAGATTATGAATAAAATATAAAATCCACTACATGACAGACTAAAATCCCGCCAAAAACTCATGAGTATTTATTAAGAAAGGTTATAGACAACGTGACATCATCTGACTATTAAGAGTGAATTAATCATCACGAAGTATCCAAGTTGATGGATTTAAAAAATGAGAAACAAGTGAAACCATGGACATAGCTAGTTATTATTTGTAGAAATATGTTAAGACGTCGTCATATTCGAAACGTGTTTTTGTTACCATATCTATTTGTTATTTCATTACAATGTGAACAATGGTGGCTGGAATTGACATTTCTTTCTGTGCATCCACTAGAGACGATTGTACCGTTAATCTATTTGTAACATATGTATGTTAAATTGATAACTTGTTCGACTTGCCGGTTTTTCTTCATCATTGAGTTGTTTTCCGAACCGGTATATCGAATAAAACATTTTTGACTTTGACAACAAAAAAATAAATAAACATTCAATTTAATGTGATTACAATGCAAATTGTGTATATAAATAAAAAAAAAACAATTACCGAATTTACGTAAGCTTTTTTACTTCAGTATGGGCGCACTTATTTATGTATTTTTGTTTGTAAAAAGTTAATTGAAAAATGTACATAACAGTGAACATTTTGGATTGAAAATCTTTATATAAAACAGTGAGTGAGTGAGTCTGATAGAAGACAATAGAGAACTACAATAGAGACAAAAGACAATAGAGAAAAATGTTGACAAAATTGGCATATTGATCTTCTTTCATTACATAATCGTACTGTGAAGAAAAGATTTGTTCTAATATCCTTTATTAGTACAACCCTGCGATGCCGAACCGGACAACTCATAAATAGTAAAATCTGCGAAGCGTGAATCAGACCCACAAAAACAATCCTGAAAGGAATTAAACAGCACTCTATCATTCTAACACAGTGTGACATTAAAAGGAACCTTCAGTACGTAAGTCCGACTCACACTTGATTAGTTTTTATATGTTATGGAGACTGCGGGTTGGATAATGAAATAAATTATAATTAGGGTGAATACAGCGTAGAGTTTAATAGTAATTTTCCGATATGAAAAAATAAATGAATCAAATATATAACTCATCATCATTTTACCCTTAACCCTAATCTTGAGTTTAAATTCAAAGTTATAAAACATATTAAGGCGTCACATGCCTTATAATATCTGACTACAAACGGAAAAAATCAGCGCGTGTAACTACCATATGCGATTAAAATGAAACTTCTGTTAAATGTATGATTTTTATTATTATTAAACTTTATTATTTTTTGTATTTTCTTTTCAAAAATTTTTGATTGATTTATTTATAAACTATTTATTAACAAAATCCAAAATACTTAGAAACCGGGTGGTACAGAAACTTGACTCTATATTGCCGTAACGGATTTCCGTTGCATTGTCATCCTAGTCGCGCCTAAAGAAGTCTAACTTCAATATAAAGAACCATTAAAAAGTGAGTAGGAAACCGGTACCCGATTGTATTGTGAATACCATACACCATGTGTTACAGCAGTCGCAATGTCACACTTAGCAATATCGTGTTCTGGAATCAGCCGATGCGTATGCAGTAGGCAGGCGGGATGGTAAAAAATTTATGTATATACCAACCTCCATACACATATTGCTAAATGGATTTTAGATCCTATATTGGCCACCGTTGCTTTTTTTTCGAACTGATTATGGCATTGGCCTTGCAAGGGCATTACAACTTCACCGGACTATATTTTTAACTCTTTGAAATAGTTCGGTGAAGCTGTTAAGACCTTGCTGGGTCAATAGCGTAGTCATTTTGAAAAAAAAAATTAATTCTTTATACTATTTGTACCGACAATGTAGCGAGATGCTACAAATAAATTGCTCTAGCCGTAATGGTTATAAAACAATATGTATCAAATACAATTCAAATTCATTAACAAATATAATTCTTCAATAAATGTACTATAAAATGCATAACGTTTTTTGTATGTGACTGATAGTTCCAGATATTAAGGTATTAAAACAAACATATTCTGAGTTTTGTAACATTAGAATCTTAGATATGTATAATTTTCCATCCATACATATACCTATATATCACGAAAACGAAAACACTTAATAATACACAATCACTAATATTTTTAATTTCATCACTAATTTATCTCATGATATATTTTAATTGCTCAATCAAGATGTCATTTTAAACATATACCGTGGTGTAGCAAAAAAGTTAAATACGTATTCAATACTTGCTTTAAAAAGGTTAGGTACTAAATGCACCGCGCTCGTCTGAGGCTAGTTCGCTTTATCCTTTTTTCGCAAGTCTGACCTAACTTAACCAAAGCGAGACAAAATAGCAAGATGGCAGACATTCAGCGAGTGCGGTGCATTTAAAACGTAATTAACCTTTTGAAAGCAAGTATTCAATACGTACAATACTTTTTTGTAATAATACTGATAATTTTTAATTTGATAAAAATCTAAATGATCGATTCTTAAAACTCCAACATATGAAGCGAGAATAATTTATTCACGGGGCGCGGTTTGAAATATTCAATGAAGAGTTTTTTATTAAGGAAAAAAAAATCTCATTTGCATTTCAAAGCGATGCGAGTTAATGGGACCGTAGCGAATGCAGAGCACGTCATTCTCCATTCGATCCAATCCTTACACGACACTCGGGACTGAACAGTGCCACCGAATAAGAAATTTTGATCATAAATTACAGGAACGATGACTATTTGATTTGTTTTAACTCTATTTACACTAAAATTACAAACTAATTTCATGTAATTGTGTAAATAATTATTTTATGGTTAATAATAATAGATTAATCTATTCTATACCTATAATAAAAACGTAATTCTTACGTGACTATAGTTTTTAGATTTTCGAGAAAAAAATTGTTGCAAGTGTTTAAGAATTGATAATAAAATACATTTCAATTATTCTTAGAAATGTGTGTCTGTCTATCTGTATGTCTGTTTGTATGAACACGCATCACTGCTAAAGTACTGGGTTTACAAAAAAAAAAACATAAAGAAAACATAAGGCATATTTTCGAAAACAACTTATTCTATGTTACATTATAATCGGTTCACTCTATCAAAAGTTATTGTAATTTTAATGGCGACGTGCAGTAAATACGTTAGAAAAGTACATACATAAATAGACTATAAATTCAGATGACTAACTAATCACTGTTTTTTACATTAACTTCACGCGGACGAATTCGCGGGAGGAGCTAGTCCTATATAATCAATAAAAAAATTATCAGTCAGTTAATAAAAGTCTCGTCAGGATCGAGTTTAGGATATAAGCCCGAACAAAAGACAAAAGAGACAACATTTAAAGTAGTACTTTAGCATTTTCTATTATTAGCATTTACTAAAATACTATTTCTAAAATTATTAGTTACTAGCTGGACCGGCGGACGTTGTTCCGGACCGATAATAAAAAAAACATGTACACCAACATATACAACTTATATACCAAAATCTTTCCTATTAATTTCTTTATCTACTGCTGAAAACCAGATAAAAATCCGTTTAATACTTTTTGAGTTTATCGCGAACAGACAGACAGACATTGCAAAGGACTTTGTTTTATACTATGTAATGATACCCTTTCCAAGAAAGTTAATGTCCCTATCAAAGAGAAGAGAGTTCACAAGAATATCGACTGAAAAGTAACAACTGTCTAAGAGTTCTTACGCGTTAATATAACCTTATAATTTAAAGGTTTCAACATTTTGGAGGTGGTAGAGCCACGCCAAGCTATTATAGGTTTCAGCATGAATGGGTCGGTTCACCCCGGGTAGTACACCCTCTAACAGAAAACCGACATGAAGTAACATTGCTTGCATGCTTGCAAATACAGGCTGGTAATGCACTTGCGACTTCCTGGTGTTGATAGTGTCTATGGACGACGGTGATCACTTAAAATACGGTGACCTGTGGTAGTTCGGTGAAACTGTAAAGACTATTCCAGGTAAACAGCGTTGACATTCCAAAAAAAAAGACATCAGGTGACGCTTCTGTTCGTTTGCCTGCTATGACATAAAAAAAAAATCTTATATAACGTAGACAGAATTTTGATTTCTATTAGGGAAACATTTTTTAAAATTGCATCAGTTCTTTCTTATATTACTGCTTGCAACGAATCTAAACTAAACGTTGCCTAAATGCTACCCCTTTATAATCATTTTACTTCATATTAAGTACTAGCTTTTGGCCGTAACTTCGCTCAAAATTGTGTGGCTTCGACCTATCCCTTCAGAATAGTACTTTTTTATGAAAGGTACTATGTCCTTTTCTGTACTCCTGTGTATACAATTTTACAATGATAGGTTGAGTAGCTCTTTTTGTCTTTTTGTTTTAAAGATGCTTCAGTACATTTTGGTTTAGTAGGTAAGGCATGAAAGCACAACAATATTAACTAGAACAAAATTACTGTTCTGGAGAGATAAGTCAAATTTACATTAACACGGGTGACGCTGTCAGCAAAAACTAGTTTATAACATTAGTTAGTCATCCGTCGGGCCGTGAACGCTCTGGCACGGGATATTGTGGATTACAACCTAAAGATGGCCGGCCATAAAGGTTAAAAATGCAACCGCTACAATAAGTCAAAAATAGTTAATAATTAAATAAATGAATAAAAAAAAAACAAATTTGCTCACGTATACGATTTTTTACGTATACAAGACAATACACGTAAACAAAAAAGAAGGTGCGGACCAAGAGTCTGCAGAATAGAAGAAACTGAATAAAAAAAAACATTAGTTGGAATTTGTAACTATTTCTAGTATTTTTAAGATATTTAAAAAATAAATATATTTGCATAACTCGTTATTTTAAGTACTTTACTATAAATTACCAATTAGTAATTGAATTATCATGTTTATTTTATACATTAATTGATCTATGTACGTACGTAGTTGTTCTCATTAATATCATTTTAAACGACTGTAAATAGTTTAAACAACCTTTATAATGTCACCGGAAAATACCTCGACCGAGATAATGCGTCCCGTTTTATACACGTATGTTGTATTTATTCTAGAACTACCACAAATTATACAGACACGAGTTTTATGAGAAAAATTGCTGACCGGGGCATTTCATGTGAAGCGAATAAGGAAAAAAAGGCGAGTTTCCGAAATTCTTTCCTATTCAGCCTAATTGGACTTCTAGTAAGTATGAATGCGAATGCATATTTTTTTTCTATCACGTTTATTTGTCAAGTTATGGGCTTCTAAAGAGGAGTCACATCTGAAATTCAGATTTTTTGGAAATAATTTTTCGAATTGAACAAATCTATACTATAATAAAACTGTAACAAGGCCAAACCTGTACATTAAATATTTTTTGAAAATTTTAATTGGGGTAGACTTTATAAATTTGTTGTCTGTCTGTCTGTCCCTGTGAACACGTATCACTCTGAAAGTACTGAACCAATTTTCACAAAACTGAACACAGTGATAAATAATATCACAAGGTTACATTTAGAATACTTTTTGTCTCATAATACACAAGGGGTATTTCCAGGATAAAGGACGAAAGTAAAAAATTTAAAGTTCATGAAATTCTTAATGGATTTTGGTATTTTTTCTTTGTGCTGCATATAGCAGTAACATTACCTAAAAATTTAAGCTATATTTCATCATCTTATGCTTCTTTAAAAAAAGGCCAACCAGTGGTATTCGAACCAATGTCACCGTCGGTGCGCGAAAACCTATATACAGTAAGATTGTGCTATGACGAACTGACTTTTCTATGCAAAATTATCGATCAGTTGAATAAAACGCAAGGAATTGTCCAGAATAACGAGATACAAACATTTGTAGTTAATGTAACTAGACTTTTTTGGGACACCTAAGTACAAGAGCCAGCAACGTTGGAAGAACTAGAATTTTCGTGATGATATGCATTAATATACGCAACGCTTACCAACTACCAGATAGCCCAGCTCGCAGGTTATTCGAAAGAACATAGAGATATATAAAAACTGGCAAAATAAAATTCGCTATTGAAAGCATTGCTAGCTCTTAGACGAATAGTTACAGGCAAGTGACAGTTGACGCGTCGACGCGATGGTATATTTTTTTTCATATTTATATTTTTATTCAATACATTGGATTGTAAAAAAGTTTTAATACAAGTTGAGGATAGTTGTGATAAAGTAAGTGGTAGAGATGATTATTCAATTTTTGATTTTATTATTTATAAACTTACGTATTGTGTATATGCAAAGTCTATATGCAGTAAGGTAAGTGTCGTGACAGAGAAAAAGAGAGAGAATGTGTACGTATAATATACATAAATAAATTTTTTTTTCAATAGCAAACCAAATCAGACCTATCAAACCTATTGATGTATTAACTTTTATTAAGTAGATTATTCCAGATCAGTCAGTGTTTAATTTATCATTATTTATGTCATAAATATATTTTATCGTTTAATTTACAATTGAACTCTATCAATTGATATTTTATAATGTTAACTATACTGACTGTAGACGTCTACAAAAAAGAGAAAAGAACTTCGTTCCAACCGGGGGTCCATAGACCCCTCAAGCTTTTTTTTACATTACCGCCAATATATGTAGGTTAGTTTTTATCTTAATTAAACCAGGCAGATGACGCTACAAACGGGTTCTAGGTTTATTTTAAAAGATTTCTCAGGTATGTATGTATGTATTTATTATAAGTTTTTGCGTTTTAAACTACAATTGAAACCAGTGATAACCGATTTGGTGCAGACGAAGTTGCACGGGTCAGCTAGTTTACATTAAAATAATAAATGCAGCGATTTATGAATGAATTTGATTAATCTATGGATCAAATAAAATATATAATATATATTCGTGTAAATTGTTCATTTCAGAATTGTATGTCTTTTTATAACATAAAATACATTTTTATAGACACGAATAAGTATTACCATATCTTCTGTAATAAATATCATAACACAATTATATATAACGGTAAGCAATTAAATTTGCTATGACTTCGTTAATAATTCGAAAGCATTAAGAAGTTTCCAGTCGAACGATTCCCGCAATCGGCTTTATTCAGTAGTGAATTTTCACGAAAGGTTTTAATTTTAACATCTAAAGCGAAGGTATTATGTTTTCCTTCGCAATCACGCGAATCGATGTTTGTGCGAAACACACTGTCAACAACAATGGCAAGCTGTTAACGCAACAAAATTAAGTAATATACTCGTACGTTTAAAACTTATAATAAAAAATTCAATATGTCTATAGAATAGTATATTTACAAATAATCAAGAAGCGACATATAATTTTATATACTTTCTTTGAACAAACTATTTTATGAAATTATTTATATTCAATTGATTCCTTTCCGAATGAAGGTATGGCCGTGTAAATATCTTAATTAGATACAAAACTGATCCAGCTTGCCTCCTTATCTCCAACCTATAGTAAGCAGCGGTTCTTAATTCATAGCGTCAGCTACATAATAAATATTAAGCATATATATCGTATTTATTTAGAGGAACCTAGCGAATGTAACTTTGTTTTGTAGTTTCTCTTATATACGAATATATTTGACTTTGAAAACTTATTATATTATTATAACCTATTATACAAATAGCCTAATCTTTGATGTTCATAACTTGGAACTTGATACTAATATTAACAGAGACATACGAGAGAAATTTAAGTATTGTATAACTGGGAAACATGTTAGTCAAAAAAATACAACAAAAAGGCAATGAAAATGGGCCAACGTCACGCGGTATTCCCAGGAGTCATCCATTTAAATATTGACCATGCCCGATGTTGCTTAATTTCGGTAATCGGGCGATAACTGGTGTTTTCAACACACAGTATTTACCACCAGCATTTTTCGTCACACAAAATGGGCTGCATAAAAGTTTCTAAGCCTTCCCCTATAAGGAGTTGAAATAAAAAATGATATTTCATTTTGCTTTGTAAACCGCACGTCAGTGCGTAACGAAATAAGCCTCGTGTGAGCGAACGTGTGTCAACGGGAAAATTAGCAAACCGGCAAAGTGACGAACTCTCAAAATTTGTGTAAATTAAGAGACACAACAGCGCTCTCTGTTATTGATGTCCTTTTAATTATTCAGCTAAAACGTTATCATAATGATTCGTTTGAGTTGTATTAGGCCTTAGTATATTTTAATATACAAAAATATCATTATGTCTGTCCATGATGAACTCCAAAATTACTCAACCGACCTTCATGAAAGCTAGCATTTATGTATAATTTTCTCTTAAAATTTTAAGAGATGGGATAACCAATATTCTTTCTCTTAAGGTAGATGGTAGAGCCATGCTGAAGGTATTACTAGTTTCAGCACCACCCTCTCACAGAAACACCGACGTGAAGTAACAGTGCTTGCATTGTTGCGGTTCGTTCGGTCAGTGAGAACTCCGAATACCCACCTCCCTTTCCACTTCCCCCTCTCCCCAAGTTCCTCTATTCTCTCAAACACAGACTAGCAACGCACTTGCGACACCCCTGGTGTTGCTGGAGTCTATGAGCGACGGCGATCACTTAACATCAGGTGATCCACCAGTGCGTTTACCACCTATTATAAAAAAAATAGATAAATGTCTCAATATTTCTTAATGACAAATTAAATTATTCTCAATGTTGATTATTGTTAATTGTAAGTATAATCAGTTTCGAACAGATGGCGCTTTAAATTAATTTGTTGACAGAAAACTATAACATCAACTGTTGGAGTTTTTGGCGGGATTGTAGTTTATCATGTAGTGGATTTTATATTTTATTCATAATCTTGTGTTATTTGACTCTATATTGTGTAAATTTGGTGGTGTTTTACGTAATATAGTTAGCTTATTATGTATAAGTGAAGTGAATGGAAAATAATACCACGGAGCATGAAATTCTGAGATGCCACAAAAACTCCCTGGAAGGTTCTACCAAGGGATCCACCATCTTGTTAGAATATTAATTCACACGATGCTTAATATTGAAAAGATCTCACGACGCTTGTGATGTTATTGACTACGTGACAATGGCAGTAATAATCGGAAAGATTGATTGCCAAAAATAAAGTTAAAAAAAAAATCAACTGTTAAAGATATCTCATAGATGGCACCACATTTTAATTTTGAATTTCTGTTACAACTGAGTTACAGCAACTAGTGAACTGGTCGGCTAATAATTGTAATATATATATTAAAATATGCTATCTTTATTACATACGGACCACTTTACTCTTAGTGATTTTATGTTTACATTTATGAACGTAATATTTCCCATCATAACATATATAATCAGTAATCTTAATGTTTTAGATAATGACTTATTTAAAGGACAGTCTCTTGGCCTTGGCTTGAGAGTTGTTACATTAAAACAGAATTTATGTTGTTGAACTATTTTTATTGTAACTCTAGTGAGAATAAATAACGGAGTACTAAATATCAAAGTATTAATACTTGGTTGACATTAAAATCATGGAATATTAAGTAAATATTTATTTGGATTGATAAGTCCGTAAAAAATTTTTGAATAAGATACATTTTAAACATGAAGTCTTAATATTTCGGAAGTTCACAATTTTGACATTTGTTTTTCTTCGAACTGACTACGCTATTGACCTTGCAAGGCCTTTACAGCTTCACCAAACTACTAAAGCAAACGCTTGAGGCACTCAGGCGATTTTATTCAGGTAACATGCTCAAGGGTGCATGGCACACCTCGGCTTGGGCTGTTACCGAGGAAAACCCGATCTGACCTAGCTTACAATTTTGCATACATTGGTATTCTGTTTGTCTTTGTAGACTAAACGGCCATATGATAAATGACGTCATATTTTTGGTATTGTCCTGTCAATTTTGCCCGAACATATGCGGTGTTATTAAAAGTTAAATACGTATTGAATACTTGTTTTATAAAAGTTTGAGTACTTACGTATTATATGTACCGCGCTCGGCGAAAGTTCGACATCTTGCATTTTTATCGCTGTTTGGTTAGGTTAGGTTAGACTTGCGAAAAAGGATAACACGAGCTTGTCGCGCAACGGTCGACGAGCATGGTGCATTTAATACAGAAGTACTCAAACTTTTTTACAGCATTCAATACCTATTTAACTTTTTTGTAATTGTACGGTATATCTATAACTTTTATGGTTTTTTTAATAATATTCAGTTATATTACACGTATATCGTTATAATATTGTTTATATAAATCTAAATACAAAAAAGGTTAATATATGAAGTCATATCGATGGTGGAAAGGCTAGTTTACTAATGTGTATTCAGCAAATTGTTCACTTTAACTACTAGGACGTTAAAAGAAATAACACAGAAGTTTTTAGGATGTTAACTTAAATTAAAAACTTTGTTTACATATTCGCGTAAAAATAAACCTGAATATTACTTTCTTTTTTTTTTATTGTAGCACGGCAAAGTGACTGTACATTGCCTGATGGTAAGCATAGTACAATCCAAAAACAGTGGCGACCACCGA
>JACEII010000011.1:8443628-8497631 GCA_014332785.1 Antheraea mylitta | reverse complement strand
TATTGCTAAACCTATTTACCATTTTTTAAATCAAATAGTTTCAATGTTTACTCATACATTACGTATTTTAAGAATTACTATAAATCATAAAATCTCTAGCTTTTATTCCGAAAGCGTGTATCTTTGTTAGCATATAATGTGTGTATGTGCAACACAGTGGAAGTAGATTTGTACTTATATACTAACGCCACCGCAGTGTGCTTGCCAAATGCTGCCGCCTCACGATGTCTTTATCTCGCAAGTCTAACCTAACCTAACTAAATTGAGACAGGAAAATTGAGAAAAATAAATATTCCATCTAATAATATACACAGCAAGATATTAATCACATGGCCTAGTTGTAGATTGTCTTCACTTGACTAACTTCAGTTGTGGTGGCTTTAATAAGTAATTCGTTCGGGGTAATGTGATTGTTATCGTCCGTCTCGGTTCGGTTAGGCTAAGTTAGACTTGCGAAACAGAGATAGCTGTTTCTAACTGTTAGTACGTAGGTACCGTAGTTTTAAACAATTAAAAGAATAGTTAGGCTACGCTGTGTTGATTTACAAATAACAAAAAATTATTAAGCCTTCTGTATTGATTATGTTTTGTGGCAGACACTCTAACTGATTTTAAAACAATAAAATGCAAGACCTATCGAGCGAACTCGATTATTGTTGTGAATCAGATAAATAGAGTAGATATCAAATTGAAAACTGTTTCGGTACGTGGTTTATTTTTAAATTATACAATAGGCAAACGTTTAAACCGCACGCATTCCTCTAAGGACAGACGATTCGATATTTATTAGGATATCAAATGTTATAAAACTATACATTGATACAAGATTATATCGATAAGATTATGTTACACATCGGTTCCGTTTTGATTCAATTAAAATAATTGTGACGCGAGCGATAAATCGCTAAGCTTAATTACGATAGGATGTCGGAATGATGTAAACGGGCTGTTTTTATTTATATTTTTTTATGAGCCAAGGATATAATAATGTAATAATATCCTGTGGACATATATTTTGTTACTTCAAATAAGTGCTTGTAACCAATAATTATTTGTAATTAAGGAAGTATTGCCTAAATGTTGACGTTCACTTTTTATAATTTGTTCCAATGCCGTATTTATATTCCGGCATGGAATCGTATAGAAAAATTTGCTTACAAAACTGCATTATTTTGTTTATAATGTTTATAAAAATTGTAGTTTCTTACAACTTTAAGATAACGCGATACTTTATTTTTAAATTGAATGTAGTATTGAAGAATTAAAAGTAAAAAACGTGATAATATTTGCGAGATGCACGCATAACGGTTATTATTATACTGGCTTTAGCTTGTGACTTCTTTCTTATTAGCGTAGGTTTGTACAGTAGAGCAGTACATTTTTTGGGATGAAAGCCTTTTCTATACTCCTGACAACATGTATTTCCGAAAATCCACCCCACGACAGGATTAAAAATATAAAATCCATCAGTATTTTTGATGGTATTCCCATGGAACACACTGTCACTAAATCAATGAATACTGAAATATCTTCTCATTGATATAAAGTAATATTAAAATTCGCGGTAAACGGGAACGAAATTTCACTTTACAAAATAAACACTATTTCACGCATTTTCCCAAAAATAAAAATTGATGGAATAAACATGTCTGTTATTATTTAAATATTAGCTTCTGCTTGCGGTTTTGCTTGCGTTAAAGTATAGTTCACCTTACTTATGGGATCAGTTTTTTTTATATCATAGGAGGCAAACGAATAGGTGGGTCACTCGATGTTAAGTGATCACCACCGTCTATAGATACTTGAAATACCAGGGAGTCGCAAGTACGTTGCTAGCCTGTGTTGGGGGAGGATGGGAGGAAGGGAAAAGGAGAGGAGGAAGGTGAGGAGAGGTGGGCCTCCGGCGCTCTCACTAACCGAACGAAACGCAACAATATAAGCACTGTTATTTCACGTCGGTTTTCTGCTGGAGGGTGGTACTGCCCCGGTCGAGTCGACCCATTCATGCTGAAACCAGTAATAACTTCAGTTTGGCTCTACCACCTACTTTACTTGCGTTAATATATAATTGATCTATCTTATAGGACCAGTATTTGTTTATAGATTAAAGGTATCTTATGGCTTTTTTTGTACTCCTGAAAACGTGCTTGCCAAATTTCATACTAATCGATTGCCTACTTGCGGCGTAAAAGCGAAAAAAACAAGCACATGTTTGTATCTATGTATATCAATATGTTACTATGGGCTGGATAACATTTCGATCGGAATACCAACGATATTCTCAGAATCGATATGAAAGATTTATCATATGAAGTTCTTAATCGCTTCTCGAAAACTGTAAAGCAAATGAATAATTATTAAAAATCTCCGATAGTATCGATCGAACGGAGAACGGTACTGAATATTTTCACCGGCGAGATATACGTAGTAACACTGGAATTAATTTAATTCCGTCGATGTAAATCGATGATATCAATTTGTGGAAGTCGCCTCGATATGAAACTTTGTGGCTTTCTTCATACCTATATATTTCGAATTTATATGCTAATGTTTATTTATTTATTAATACGATGGCATCTTTACCTGTTTATCTGTGTGTTTGTTGTGCTTTCATGTGTTAACTATTCATCCAATCGTGATGAAATTTTACATATACTATTTTGAAGAGTAAGGACGAAGGGAAAATCCTCTACACCCGCTCATAGAGAACCGACGTGAAGTAACAGTGCTTGAATTGTTGCGTTTCGTTCGGTCAGTGAGAGCGCCGGAAGTACATCTCCCCTCCCTTCTTCTCACCCTTCCCTCCTTTTTTTTTTTACGTGGAGAAATCCATCATGGACTGAGCTCAGGCTCCCGGGGGAGAGCCTGACATGAACCGCCCACACCTACGCGCGAGTCGCGCCGATGAGGGGCCTTACGGCGACTCTAACCGGCTAAAACTCCATGGCCACCTACACCGCACTATGGAAGTGTCACGGGGTAACGTGAGCAAGCTCCGCGACACCCCCGGCGGCAGGCGTTTCCCACGCCACACCCGGCTGAGGCAGCCCGGTTACGAGACTGCCTCCCAGCCACCCGAACCCGTGCAATGGGAGTCCAGGCCCCCCGACCCTTTCCCCCTGGGTTCGGTCGACAGCGGAGAAGCTACCCGCTCTGCCGCCACCTCGTGATGATTTTTTTAATGAGGTTTACTCCTCCTCCGCCTTCACTCCTCACCCTTCCCTCCTCCTCTAACCCCTCTCCCTTTCTCTCCATTCCCCCAAACACAGGCTGGCAACGCACTTGCGACTCCTCTGGTGTTTCCCGCCTGTTCGTTTGTCTCACATGATATAAAAAAAACATTATCATAAAATCATAGCATGGTGGTACGACTATTACTTACTTATTATACTTTATTATTAAAATACTTACTTATTATCACTATTACTTATTATTGTTCAAACAAAAAATCTGTCCCATACGTAAAAAAATTACTCAGAATAATTCCACATTCATATCTTAATACACGGAAGTTGTTCTGCAACTTTTTTTATAATGCTTCTTAAAACTTAGGTTACAGGTATTATAGCCGCACCAACAGGCTCTGATTACATCAGGATATCCAGTTTTTCGACGGTAGTCAAACTTGATCTAGGCTCAACTTATGATCTTCGTTATCATTTTGGGTTATATCGCATTTTTGGGGCCCGTTTGACTGTTGTTGCAAATATAAAATTCAATTTTGACAGTACTTTAGATCTTAAACAGTATGATCGCAAAAACTTATATATAGGAATTCTACTACAAAATGGAGGCAAGTGGAAATATTTTTAAAGCTTTCGTTAATTATTTGTGAATTTGGACGAATTTATAAGGGTGAATATATATTTTTTATATTTTTAGATTGTAAAGATAACAATGAAACCACCACAAAGGCTATTATGTCAATAAATTCGAGTTAGTTATTAAAAAATCTAATACCTTTCAAGGAGCAATTCTTGTATATTTTTTAACCGACTTCGAAAAATGAGGAGGTTACTATGTTCGGTTGTATATATTTTTTTGATGTATGTTAATCAATATCTCCGTCAATTGCATCCCGATTTTAATGATTCTGTTTTATTTGAATTGGCTATACTCAGAGGTGGTCCCATACAAATTGAACAAAATATTAAACCTCTAATGGGGTGAAATATCGTCGAACTTCATGTCTACGTATTTTCGTCTACTTAAAACCGATTTCAATAATTCTGTTTGAATTACTGTTACATGGGGATAGTGTCCTTCAAATTAGAAAAAATATTCCAAGCCTAAAGGTGGAAAATAATGGGATGAATAAATGAACTTCCCATAAGTTAATTTTAATGTAAACCTGGCACATCCTGTCGTAGTAAAGAGAATATCATATAATCAATCCTGATTTGATCATGGAAATGGATAAATTGGAATGGAACTCATCAGCGCCTTACAGCAGCTATCTTGTGTTTGGGTACATATGACCCGTTTTGACAAGGACTTACATGTGGGCTTTTGAGTGTTGAGGTATCGATTTCCAATATATCTCTAGGTAGCGCAAATGTTCATATTTTTTATTTAATTTGGTTAATTTAATATTGTATTTATTTTTCACAGCGCTTTATAAGTTTTTGATATTGAAGTCGGATTGTTGCTGTGTAATTTTTTATATTGTTATGTATTCAGGATCTCGGAAACGGTGTCGGCGATTTACGTGAAACTTAGCATGTATATGGTTTCGGGGACGATAAATTGATCTAGTTAAATTTCATTCATCAAAAACTTTTTATCTGAGTTTTCGGACAATGAAAGAATATAAGCTAGAATGTAAAGGTAAATTTCGCAGTCGCCGTCAAAACAAGAATAGCTCAGATGGAAATCAGCTTCGAAAATACGCCTAACCCCAGTTCGAATTAGGGATGTGAGTTTAATGAAAAAAATCGATTAATTAGGAATCGATTTTTCTTTTTTTAAATAATAATCGATTTGTTAAAAATCGATTTTATTGAAAATAAATAATCGATTTTTTCAAAAATCGATTTTTATAATATTTAAAAATGGACATGCTTTCCATATTCCTATAATAAACCTAAAGATTTAAAATAACAATTTATCAGATTAAGAATCACATAAAATCATACGTATCAAAAACAACCAGTTCAAAACAAAATAAAAGTGAATGTTCCTTTAAACTTTCAAGGTAAAGAATACATAAACTAAATACCATAGAAATTTTCAGTACTATTAAACATTATATCGTAATAAAAATGAAATGATAAACATCCTAACAAAATGACAACATTATTAATTCTAACTGTAAAATTCAAAACAATGAAGTTCTCTTTTAAATTTTCATATTAATCATAGTGTGACTGAGAAAATTAAAATTGAAGATTTTTTTTTATTGAATAATTTCAATAATAATTTATAGTTTTGTAAACTTATCGATGTCGAGTTTACCATAAGACATTTTTTAGTAAACATGTTGTACTCGCATGACAAACCTTTTTAGTTTTATTGAAAGTTTTAATTTTACAGAGAGCGGTATTTGGCTGTCATAAGAACCAAACAATCATTATAAGATATAGTAACTCATGTTACTTGTAAGGCAGTGGGATGTTTTCATTCTATGTTCTTTTTAAATTTGTAGTTTCACTACAAAATTTTTCATTCTATCGAACAGGACATGCATATTACTGTGGTATTATTCTTTTTCGTTATAAAATACTTTCGCCAGCCGCTTTTAGGTGTTTTGCGGCTAGAAAACATTTTAAATTTTTACAAACATATTATCTCACTATGCTCACTCTTCAATTGTAAATAATAATGAACTTATTTTGAGTTTTTTTCATCCGTCGCATAGATGTTTATAAAAATCGATTAAAATGCGTAATTTATATAATCGATTTTCAAAAAATCGATTAATATGAAAATAAACATCTAAAATAAAAAATCGATTATAATAAAATAAAAATCGATTTAATTAAAAATCGATTATTTTTTAACATCCCTAGTTCGAATCCGAGTGACAGCAGAAGATATATCTTTTTTAATATGTTTTTTTAGTAGAAAATGCTAATTTTGTGAGGCAAACCTAACCTATTTTGATTTAAAAATGTTTTTTAACCAGGTACTAAATACAAAAAAAGAAAACATTAACAATTAGCTGTTACTAATTAACTATAATAATATCTTGTTTTGTTCACTTTAACATTGTATGTAAATCTTAGTTTTAAAATGTTAGAAAAAAGTTGGAAACCAAATATCTGCAGGAAAATAATACTTTGTCAGCAAAGTACCTTACTTTTATTTGTAGATTTTTATAGAAAGTATTACAAGGATACGAAAGAAACAAGATTCGATAAACATGTATCTACATATGTGACCCAAATTCATCTAAAGCTCCTATACAAATGATACATTATAATAGTATGTCTCTATTGATTTTCCAATCACGCATTCAATTTGGGCCTGTCCCCTAACAGTTGGTGTGTCAATAATAACTCCGTGTAACTGTATATTGTTGAATAAAATGATTAACCTCCGCGTTGGGGAACTATTGACCAGTTTTGCTCCTGTTATCTATTTATACAGGGTGATCGTTTTAAACGACACGCTATACGTACATTTATCAAAATTGTCTATGTTTTTGTTCCCGGATATAAAAACGATGGTTTTCAATTAGGATACATTTTGTTTATAATTCGTTTTAGTAACTTTTATCAATTTTTAATTTAGATATATAATTTGTATCACACACATGAATTTTTGTAATAAAATTAAATCGGACGAAAAATTATTTTATACTATAATACAAAGTCCTCTGCCACGTCTGTCTGTCTGTCTGTTCGCGATAAACTCAAAAACTACTATACAGATTTTCATGCGGTTTTCATCAGCAGATAAAGTTATTTGTGAGGAAGGTTTGGGTATATAATTTGTTATTTTTTTTTATTACCTGGGTGGGACTACGTCTGCCAGCCTCTCTAGTAAAACATATAAATAAAATTCAGCTCTTCAGATTTTTTTGTATAAATATTTACATAGGTAATATAGCTGTGCGGCAAGTTTTAACTGGAGTTCATTTTTTGCAAGTTTTTTTTTTAATACTCTGCGGCTCACCACACGGAATGCTCGCTCTTATGTATTTGCTGTATCAGTTGGCGTAGTTTCCAACCTGCATTTGTTAGTGTAATTAGTTACCTACACTCGAAGGATTGTAGCGTAACGTTTCATGGCTTATAACCTTCTTCAATATATAAACCATGGGATGAAGAAAGATTTGTTTCAGTTCAGTGACATTTCCAGATATATTAGCATGTTCAAACAAAGTGTCGTTGAAGAGTCGGCAACGCGCATGTGATACCTCTTATGTTGCAAGTGTCCATAAGCTGCGGTGACTGCTTAACATCAGGCGGCCCGCATTCTTCTTTGCTACCATCGTAGTATATAAAAAAAATGAACAACGCTTTAAAATATGTTATAGTCTCCAGTAAAATAAGAATAACTAATTAAGTTTCTAGACGAGGTATGTAATATAGCGACAAAATTATTTTCCACCAACTTAATGACTCACTGACATTTAAGGAAAACAATATCCAGCAACGTTCATAATATCGACTGACCTTTTTCTATAATTCCATTCGACAATAAAACTAAACAATGAAGAACACACTGTATTGTTTAATATAAATGTCAAATCAACATTGAACTTGAGTTTCTGGGATATGACATAAATTTAATGTCAGCCCTTACTGCCTGGATGAATAAGGACCATATGTAACGCGGCTCGAGTTACGTGGGCCAGTGGTACAAATTCTCTTGGATTATCTGTGGTACAAGTTACCGGATGAAGTGATTTTTAAATTTAACTTTTGATATGAAACATCTATGGCGGAGGGTAAGCCTGATTGTTGGCGTGGCGATGCAAAATGTAAACGCTGTTGTATTAACGAAAAACTTAAAAACATTTGCAACTCTATCTGTAAAAATATAGGGTTCAAACTGTTTTGTCGGCTATTAGTTGTACTAGTGTTACGTGGCATACGCGGACAACCTAGCGCCTTTTGATAAATGCCACCAAACAAATCGCGCTGTACCTTGTTGAATTTTTGTATTTTGATTTAACAAAAATGAATATTTATGTAATGAAATTAATAAATAGTCATTATTTATCGAACAAATTTGTAATGCTTTATCTTTTCATTATGCCGTAGCGGATTCCTGTTGTAATATATTTTTTATGCATATAATTTATACACAACAATTGCTATGTTTCACATCTGCCAGGCGTCCCATGACGGCTCAAATATTTTTTTTTAATATTGATAAGTTATTAAATTGTACTACTATATTACTACATAATATGTAGTAGTATCTATGTTTTAGTTTCAGTGTAAATAAATAAAATAATAGTTTGAGTTAGATCTTTCTATATCTGTACCATTATTTTATAAGTAAATCAAATTATAGAATTCGGCAATAGTGTGAGCATCATGCAAATACTACTAGAAAAAATCGATCGACTTTTTTATTTTACTTCTAAAGCACTTACTTGGTCCTTATCTAAAAAAGCATTACGGTAGCTTTTTTATACAACATTATAAATTTGAACATGATAAAATGTGATGTGCATGTACAGAATAGGAAAAGTACACGGACAACATTCTTTACAAAAATACTTCGTAACTAATATATATTTTTCTTTCGTATTTTTTATGTTTATTCCTCTATACATTAAACATATTTTTATAATAATAAACAACGCATAGATAGCGGGTATGAAGTAGTTACATACAGATTAATGTTATTGGTTTGTTTTTTAATTTCCAAATGTTTTAGTAGCTTGCTCTTGTTACTCGCACCGTGTCCTTAAAGTCCTAAATCAGTTATAGCCTGAATTATTTAAATTTCATATTACGTAAATTTAAATTAATAACATTATAGTCTGTCTTTTAATTTTCAAATGTTTTTAATAGCAGTCTTTTGTTACTCGCACCGTGTCCTAAAAGTCCTACTAGAACTGTGAAATATTTCGATTCTCACCCCTGCGGCTGTCATTACTTGATCCTGTATGACAGTTCATTGTGGCAATAATTATGGCGCATTGTTCATTTATGGTGCTGGCATACTGTTCACTATGATATCCATGTGTTACTTGTTTGCTTTTAAGATGATTTTTCACGAATATTTATTAGTATTTATTTTGTCTTTATGTTGTCTTTGTTTATTGCTCATTTAGCTTAATTCAACATTACATATATCACCTCCACACACGTGCACGTATATACGCTTACACATGAAAGTGGAAGGGTTTTATTTTTTTTCTATATCAAACTGAAATAGTTTAGAAAATTATCCGATACGAATTATATAAAAGTTGTTGAGGTATGTATGCTTGGTACACATATTTGTTTCAACAACTCATATATGTATGAATAGTTAGCTTAGTTTAGGTCAGCTCAGATTTTCAAGTTTGAGAGCAAGTTCGACCTCTGGTTGCCCATACAATGCAGCGGACGGTACACCGTGGGGTTTTAGTCTGTGGGAGTCGGAAATAACCCGTTCTCTCCCCCGGGAGGGTAGGTATCTATAAGGGATATCCCCACGTTAAAAAAAAGGTCAGATAGGTCGCGAATTCCATGTATCAGGCAACAGCCTAAGCCAAGGTGTGCGGTACACCCTTAAGCTAGTTACCCAAATAAAATCGGCTGAGTGCCGCAAGCGCTCGCCTTAGTAGTCCGGTGCAACTGTTAACAGACCTTAAGACCTTGCTAGGTCAATAGCTTAGTCAGATCGACAAAAAAGCTCAAGTGGCTCAACTGTTGAGTATTCATAAATAGCTTCGAAGCCTGCGAACAGATGGAGATTATTTTTTTGAAAGAAGAAACTGTATCTCTTTTAATACTCAATTCACTAGCTGCCACCTTCGAGTAGAATTTTTACCACGAAGTACTAAAAATGTGTTCCAGTAGCTATACTTTACAAATATTCACATCTAGGTTTGCTTTTTTATTTTAATAAAATAATAATAATTTAATAAAAATTTAATAAATAAATAAAATTATGATTATGCTGTAAAGCTAAATTTAAAAATCCTACCCTTAGACTTATCTATTCTACCATTAAAGGGCAGTATCTTTTGAACCATAAGATAGGTCATTAGTAGTAAGATACATAGATAAGTAGTTGAAGTGTAATTCACATAATAGAATATGTTGTTGTGTCGGGTATTTTATAAAATAATTAGAATAATTAAATTATTTAAGAAAAACTCCACCCCATATGAGAAACGTCTTTTTTTAACCTTTATTTATATTCTATCTTTCATAAAAAGAGCAATACAAACAGGCGACAGACATAGTAAAATAAAAAAATAGTTAAATATGTCTTCAAATTAAGCAATGAATACGTTCTATACGGAATATTTTAGTAAATTTAATAAAGAATGCTTCTAGAATTAATAAATGCAATTGCATAACTGTATTCTTTTTAAAATTAGTTATAACCTGAATTATTTCAATTTCATATTACGTCAATTTAAATTATAAACATTAGCCTGTTTTCCTCTTCATATTGGCACTCCGAGCAAATGCATTTGTTAGAGTAAATTATAATGAATTATATATTCAAAATTTTAGGAGTAATACACAAATTAAGTATATATAAAATAGTTATATAAATATAAATAGTATATCTAATATATAAATAGTTATATCCACGACAAGAAAAGAAAATATTTTTAAATGAAATGAATTATTCTATTAAAATTGCAAGGAACGCCACATTGATACTGAGATTCTATCCGCTTGGAGTGTATCGTTAATTGAATATAAAATAAAAAAGCAAAACATTTGTAAGTCTCTTGATAATCTCTTTTGTAATTTATCTTTCTAATACCTTTAAACGAGCAATTCTTGTATATTGTTATATATTCTGGATCCCGGAAACGTCGTCAGCGATTTCCGTGACACTTAGTATGTAGGTGGTTTCGGGGAGGATAGATCGATCTAGCTAGTTTTCATTCATAGAAAACTTTTTTATCTGAGCTTTCAGGCAATGATTAAGTATAGCAAGAACATAAAAGTAAATTCTGCCGCCGCTATCAAAACAAAGATAGCTCATATGAAAATTGGCTGTTTCGAAAATCCTTCTAACCCCAGTTCGAATCCGAGTGACACCAAAAGAGACATCTTTTTTTATTATTGTTTTTTTTTATGTATAAAAAAGGCTTTGTAAGGCAAACATAACCCTTTATTTTAATTTTAAAATGTTTTTTAAAGAACCGAGCTAGGCTCGGTCGTCTAGGTACTTTTCTTTAAGTGTCAAAATGCGAACAGCGTTGTTGATTTGAAATTAGAGAGCAGTGAGTTAATTACTATAAAAATACGAATAAATCGCATCGAAAGGCTGTTTAAACTGGTTATAAATCCATTGAGAAACGTCAGCTGTACGAATCGATGTGCTCGCAACCATTAAGCCGTGGAGCTTTAAGTATATTAATTTGCAATACAAATGAGTGCTCGGAACGACATAATTCAGTTAAATTATTTAATATCCTGTATATATTAAGGTAATGTGATTCAATTTTTATAGAAATCGATAAGGTTTTGTTTAAGTTTTCTTTGTATGCGGTATTTACATATTAATTACACTCGTCTCGTTACCTATACTTCTATACTTATACTAATACTAATATACTAATGCTAATATATTAATACTAATCTATACTAATATTATAAAGAGGTAAAATTTGTGAGTTTGTGACGTTGTAGGGGGTAATCTCAGGAACTACTGGTCCGATTTGAATAATTCTTTCAGTGTTATATAGGTCATTCATCGAGAATGGTTATAGGATATATATCATTACAGGAAGACCAATAGGAGCGGAGCTCAGATGAAAAATGTTTCAAAATCGGGATGATTTCTCCTTTTGAGAACTGGTGCGTGTTAGTATATCTACTCCACGCGAACGAAGTCGCGGGCAGAGGCTAGTAATATTATAAAGAGGTAAAGTTTATGACGTTGTGACGTTGTAGGGGGTAATCTCAGGAACTACGATTAGAAAAAATATTTCAGTGTTATATAGCTCATTTATTGAGGATGGTTATAGGCTATATACCGTCACACTAACACCGATAGGAGCGGAGAATCAATGAATAATGTTTAAAAATCGGTGTTTTATTCCTGTAGAAAGCTTCTACTCCGTATTAGTGTTAGCCCAAAGTAACTATTCCACACGAACGAAGTCCCGGGCAGAGGCTAGTGTTTTATAAAATTATCCTTACTAATGTTTCAAAGAAAGAGAGAGTTTTTGGTCATTATTCTGTGTTACACTTTTATGCCTTAAAGACTCAACCAATCAACATGAAAATTTCGATACACATTTGCATGTGTACGAAAAAAGACATAGTATGTAAAAAATATGTATTGTCATTAAAGGATATATCAAATCTACAATAGCTTGTTTACATATGTAAAGTAAAATATCATTGCTATACGGTATTTTTTCTCGAAATGACTACGCTATTGACCTAGCAAGGTCTTAACAGCTTCACCAGACTACAAAATGGCGTTGGGTTCCGAACCGACGTCTTCGTCAGTTCATATTATGCACGTGTACAGTGTGCTATGATTACGCGGCGATATATTGCTATATGGGATTTTCTCACAACCTTTCATTACTTTATCGAAATAGAAGTATAACTAGGAGATGTATTATGGGAATACCAATATAAAATGTAATACGTACTCAGTCAGTATGTGGGTGTTACGTTACAATTAGTTACCATTTTATTTATAAAAAAAAATATCATAGGAGGCAAACGTACAGATGGGTCACATGATGTTAAGTCACCACCATTCATAGACAGCAGCAACACCAGAAGAGTTGCAATGCGTTGCCAGCCTGTGTTGGTAGTTGGGGAAGGGGAAGGAGGGAAGAAAAAGGGAGGAGGTGGGACTCCGAAAAAAAAAGGTCTCCGGCGTCCTCACTGACCGAACGAAACGCAACAATGCAAGCACTGTTACTTCACGTCGGTTACCTGTGGATCGGGTGGTGCTAGCCGGCCCATTCATACTGAAACCAGATAATAACTTCAGCGTGGTAACCACCTACTAAGACTAAACTAAAACTATAGTGTGTCTGATACCCATTAACGGTTATGACAAAAATGTATAAATACAATTTCTTATTTGTACTGTCTTAGTCAAATAATCTCAATGGGATAGTTAATAAAAACTATTTAATGACAGCTCCCAACACGTATCAGCTTCAGAGTACTAATCCAAAATAACTGGATAAAGTAGATGGGTCCAGTGTCAGCATACCAAAGTAAATCACTCTATCTAGTTTTTAGTTTTAACGTATCGTCGTGCTGATTCATTTGAACACGAGTGCCTTACCAATTTACAAAAATTGTATACATTTTGTGCACATACAAATACATGTATGTATGTATTAAGGTTATTAACAATATCTTAAAATATGTATACACAAAGAGCACTTCAAAGAAGTCCCGGTCTGAACGGGCCCCGTTTCGCCTCATATATTACGTATTTTTATTTCATATCTCCCTAAATGCTTATTGAGTTGAATATTTAATTTCACCCATTTCACGTAACGCTACGTAATGGATTTTATGTGTTGATTTTTTATATCCTTATTAAAATTTATCCATTTTTCTTTGGAATGGTATAACCGGTATATGTTTAAATTAATGGGAATGTAAGTGATGATATTTTAGATAAACGTATATAGGGGAGAGTAGGATAATTGAGAACGGCGGGTAATTGGGAACAGTTAGATAAATAGTACATCTCCCCGTACTACACTGTCGCGAACCTATTCTACGGCTGAATGCAGAGCCATTCATTGCGAAAGTGGGTTTGAAAGGACGCACTAGATTTGTCACGGTAAGTCGAACAATTATTTTCGTATTTGTGATATAATCTTTGTCATCAGTTATAACACATGTAAGTATCATATTGTTGAGTTCAAAGGTATTGTGTTTTTGCTCATATCATACACACAGTATCTGTTTTCAAATGTAATGTAATTTGGAACGTTCCCAATTACCCCTTACCCTCCTAATTACCCATAGTACTGCTGGTTGATTGTGTAAAAATATTTAAACTTTACAAATTATTTCAGATGCCTCGTAATTACGTATTTAAGATCGATCAAACGTCTTTCTTAATTACCACATACCATTGCCATTTCTCCCACTGGATGATCTCAATTACCCCATAGGGCATCGGGTAAACAGGAACGGCAATGTTTTTTGTTTAAGTTTATATTTTTAACGTAAATCTAAAATAACGTTTTATGAATACTAGGTACATAGATAACTAAAGTTCATGTAGCAATAAAATTTTTGAAGTGTTCCCAATTTCCCCACTCTCCCCTACTTAGTTAAAAACAAAGTAATCGCAAAATGTATATTACATTACTATTATCTCCGTATATACTCTATAAGTTTTAGTAAAAAAGATAATATGTGATTATTCTAGAAGTATATCCGATTTTTTTTTTCTCGAACTAATTACGCTATGGGTCTAGCAAGGTCTTAACAGCTTCACCGGACTACAAAGAATATCCGATGAATTATATATAATTTTATATATTGTAACTTCATCGTTTTATTAAAATTAGAGATGTGCCGATTATTACTTTGGCCAACTAGCCGATTAGTCGGTGGTAAAAAAGACGACTAGACTGAGCCGATCATGGTTTTGGGGATTTTGTGACGTTTCGTTTACAGCTAATTTGTTATGTACGGTTATAAATCATACGAGTTCATTACTTTTTTTGTTTTTATGAGGCGGTCAATGGTTAGGATGTTTATATTTACTTTTTACTGTACATCATGTATACGAAATCTAATTTCGTTATTACTTTGTTAATAAAAAAGAATTACATTTTAATATCAATAACAAAAAATAATTATCAATGTTTATTGAAGATACGATATTATGTTATTTGTGTGTTAGTTAAAATACTAATTGATACATTTCATACATATGTTTTCTTTACAAGCAAGTAATTTTAGAAGCTGATGATCAAAAGAAAGGTTGCTTTGCTATACATTTCAAAGGGTATAAGACTAATTATAAAGTAAAAATTATTAATAAACAGTCAAGGTTATTGTTTAATGTAATTATTCCTATATACTTTTTTTAGAAATACATAAAAAAGTAAGAAGCCGGATAGTCGGCGCTTTTTGCCGAATAGTCGCCGACGACGACAGTAGCTGGATAGCCGGCTTTACCGACTATTCATCGACTAGTCGGCACATCTCTTAAAATGGCTATAATAAAAGCTTTTCCTTGGAAAACAGATCCTTTTGCCAAGTTTTAAAGTGATTACACAAATATTGTCGAATGTTTTTTTTTTTTTATCAAAGGAGGCAAACGAACTGGTGGCTCACGTGATGTTAAGTGATCACCATCGTTCATAGATACTAGCGACATCAGGGACGTCGCAAGTGCGTTGCCAGCCTGTATATGGGAGAAGGGGGAGGGGAAGGAAAGGGGAAGGAAAGGGAAAGAAGGAAATAGGAAGGGACGTGGGCCTCCGGCTCTCTCACTGACCGAACGAAACACAACAATGCAAGCACTGTTATTTCACGTCGGTTATCTGTGAGAGGGGTGGTACTACCCCGGAGGAGCCGACCCATTCATGCTGAAACCAAAAATAACTTCAGCGGGGCTCTACCACCTACAAGCGGGGCTCTACCACCTACAAGTACTAACAAGAATTTATGTATCTAGAGAATATATTTTAATTAGTCGTGCTTGGTACAGAATTTTTTAGAACTTTCAATTACTGATTCGCTGAAAAGATTTCGCAAATAATTCCAACTAATAAAGGGAACATAACAAGCTCGTTACTGACGAGAGATTTCTAAGAAAGCAAAGGAAAATTTTCCAAGTGAATCCTTTAAGTAAGCTTACAATTACTTATAGAATAGATCATGTTAATGCTACCACCGTAGTGAGGTCGTTAATCTAGCTAAGCTCGTTGTGCTAATCTATAATCGGTAGTTGAGTAATGGCTTAAATTCACGGTGCTTTGATTGGTATAAAGATGAGAATAATATTACTTTGTCTTATCTATACATATAATGGAGACGTGAATCTAACGTGTCTGTAATTTTTAGATATTTCAAAAAACAATGTTGCAGATGTCTAAGAATAAGTCATAAAATAAATCATTTTTTTTTTTTATATCATAGGAGGCAAACGAACAGACGGGTCACCTGATGTTAGATGATCACCACCGTCCATAGACACTTGCAACACCAGGGGAGCCACAAGTGTGTTGCCAGCCTGGGTTTGGGAGGAGGGCGGGGGGGGGGGGCACTGCGCAGCGTGGGCACGTTGGTGGCACAGAGGGCCCAGACCGGTGCCCCGTAGGTGGCCATCGCCCGCACGACTCCTATGTAGAGTTGTCGGCACCCGGCACCCGGCCCTCCAATATTGGCAGCAACCGGCCGAGTGCCGACGCCGTCCCAGCGATTCGTGGTTCGAGCTCCTTAAAATGGGGCTCGAACCGCCAGCGCCCATCCAGAGTGAGGCCCAGATACATCATGTGGGCCCCCACCCTTATCCGGGCACCCTCCACCATTATGTGGGCCCCAAGTGGTGGCCCCCGCCGAGGCCCATGAAAGAGTATGGCCTCGGTCTTTTCGAGGGCCAACCTGAGGCCCAACCTCCTTATACGCCTGACTACGAGGGTTGTGGCCATCGTAGCCAGGCGCTCCACCTCCTTCCAATCCCCCCCCCTCGGGCTACGACTATGGTGTCATCCGCATAACAGATTAGGCGCGCTCCATATGTGAGCGCGCCACGGAGCACCCAGTAGTAGCCCATGTTCCACAGGAGCAGCCCCAAAACCAACCCCTGTGGAACCCCCCGCTTCGTCGCCCATCGGACCATCCGCCCGCCGGACTATCCGCCCGTCGCCGTCCTCGTAGGCAACCTCCCTGTCCTCGAGGTACGCCTCCAATAGCTGTCGCAGATACGGGGGCATTCCAAAATAACGGAGCGCCTCCCGAATAACCCCATGCGGCAGGCTGTTGATGGCATTGGCGATGTCCAAGGACACCGCCAATACCCTTTCCCCCTGCGAGGTCGCCTCCGCGGACAGCGACTTGAGGAGGCACAATGCGTCCACAGTTGAACGCCTTCTCCGGAAGCCGAACTGCGCATCCGATAAATTAGGCCCCGCTCCCTCCAGGTGCTGGACGACTCGGGAAGCGTCTCTGCTCGAGTCGTTCAGCAGGACGAGGGGCCGATACCCGGACGCGCAGAGCGAAGGGCAGCCCTCCTTTACCATTAGGCAGAGCCGCCCGAACTACTTAGCATACCGGGGCAGCGAGAGAAGCTCCGAGTAGTTCCCGAGACTTGTGACACTGGTGTAGGTTTAAGGGACCCCTTTTCGAATGTACATTAACACTCACCTTAACCACTCGTGCAGCTCTCTCTGCCTATCCAAATCTGGTATAAACTTGCTGGTGCAGCTTTAGAGGCTAGTTCTAGTATAGAGCTTACTGCAGTTCTCGATAGACCGAGGTCTTTGAGCAGGCTATACAGAGATTTTGTTGGTATACCTCTCGCTCCCACTTCTACGGCATATAAATTAACTCTATAGCTGTTTTTAATTAATCTTGTGGTATTTAGGAATATTAGTAACATTAGTATATCTACGAAAATTTCCGTATTACGTATTTACAGGTTCACCGTCATTGTTTTTATAAAGTTTGTTTATGAATCGTACATAATTTAAGTTTATCATTTCGATTGTGAAATTTATTTGAAACGACGAAGCCTCAGTTATTAATGTGCTTGTATATCTCGCCAACTAGAGTAGGTTCCAATGTAAACGTAATCTAGCTACCAGTTTAAAATTGTCATACATAAATATTCCAATGTAAACGTAACCTAGCTACCAGTTTAAAATTGTCATACATAAAGATGTGTCTGTCAGCTGCACTTAAGAGACAATCCCGGTCAAAGTTTAGCCTGTTCACCATCTTAAACCATATAGTTTTTTTTAATCGGGTAGACTGTGGTCAAACGCTAGAAAACCTAAGTATTAATAAAAAATATTTCTGCTATAGCTTAGTTCTTGAGAAGTACGATATTAAGACGTAAACATATATATTTATTTATGGTCCATATCCCTGGATATAATTTCATTTTGCTTTAAGTTTGACGTCTGTTATGATTAAAACAAAAATGTATTGTATATATAATCACCGATATTAGAAGTTATTCTTAGGACATATGCCGCCCAGGACTTTTTAGACTTTCTACGCAGCTCTAATGCATAAAATACTCTAGTATATTATTTTGATTGTATCTCGTAAGATTCAGGTAGTATTCCCAATATAAGCGTTCAAAATCTCCTTCTTACGGTTTCCTTAAAATAAATTGATGTTCTTCTGTAAAAATTAAATATACTCATATTATCTACACACATGCCTTCCGTAAGAAATTCTCTTAATGATAATGAAAACTGTATTCAAATCCGTTGAGCAGTTGCGAAGAACTAAAACATACAAACAAACACAAACAGCGATTTTGTTTTATAATATTCATATTGCCTACATTTTCTATAGATACGTATTATTCATTTCTCTATAGATATTGATAGATATATACATAGAAAACAAAACTGTTAGAGGATTACAAATGCGAAATGTAATTACAAATTGTACACAATATTTTCAATTCAAATAATAAACACAAACTAATGTACAATACATTTGTGTAAATTGACATCTACAATTCTTCTACAAGCCTCTAAAAATGTCTTATGGTGTCTTGATAAATAAAGTATTGATTATCTGTGAAACTACACATGAACTAAGAGGTAATAAAATATAACACAAACAAAAGCTTCATCCTGTTTAAAAATTCGAATAAACAGAACATTTTTGAATAAAGGACGATTCAAACGCTACGACATGACAAGCGCAATAAACAATTCATCAAGCTGTCGATATACATAAAGGGCACATAATAAACAACGCGTAATTACATCACTCACCTATCCCAACCCCGATTCGAATACGCCGCACAACACGGCTGATTTCCCACGGCGAAATCCCACTGTTGTTCACTACAATGAAATATGCATGCGTGACATACAACCGTGAAATAACGTTAGCCCGTTCCGTTGCGGATTCTGCAGCAGCCCTTTCCATTAGCTTCATTTCCATTATTTGTTACGATACGATTATTTGGTTTCAATGATTATAATAAACTATTTCTTTGTTTTCAGCGCCAAAATTTAAAAGTTACAATTCTTTTACATATTGTATAAGTACATGATATAGAATTTTCTAGTTTATATTACTAATTGATATACATATGAAGCCTTCTCTTGTCAGTTAGTGAGTAGATGTTAAAATTCTTTGAATATTATTTTCTCTATGACGAACTAAAAAAACTTTTCTAAACGAATTATTTGTTAAAAAAATTATAAAAAATAAATAAATTGAAATAACGGTAAATTTGCTTGTGTTCTTCATTGTTCATTTTCACATACTTATTACCATTAAAAATAATATATACATATAGAAACATAACATAACATATATGAATATACATTTATTAATTTTATGTATTAAAATTTCTCGTGTAACATTGGAAACCAACAATCAGCTTTACATGTTGGTAATGTTGTGATATAATTTTTTGATACCGTCCTGTCAGAGGGGAGTTTCGACGCTGCTCTGAAGCGTTTCCGATAAATTCGTATCAAAATCCAATATCGTCTTTGTAGAGTCTAGAAGTCTCTTTCTGCCTATCAATTCAACCTATCTATTCTAATAGCGAACCAACTGTACGGTTAGCGAACATGTATGTATCAGGTAATATGGACTGTTAAGGAACATTCATTTTACACTATAACACACGACTTTTAATTCTAGAGCTTGTATTATGGTAGCTAAACATGTTGTATATACGATTATAGTAGTACGAAGAAGTTATTCCTCTGAGTAGATCGAACACGTGATCATTAATATTAATTTATTATTTATCATCTTGAACTTAATTATTATTAAATATCAGACGAGATTGAGGTGTAATTCTAAAATGTATAGAATATATTTAGTAGATAAATTTAATAGGAAATGAAGGCGAAACTATCAATACATTACGTCATAATTAAAACGTACCATAACATTTTCAGGTGAAAATACATTTCCATAACAAACTAAAACCAACCACTAATGGAACATCCAAGTTTATACGAACAGTAAAACAAAGAGGCTCTTGTCCGTTCCAACAATGCAGCCTATATTGTAAAAGCAGTACAACCAGTTTTAAGAGTAATCCTGTAGTGCAAAACATTCTCTCAAATAATGTAGGGTAATTTATGCGGACAAAATAGATCTGTCTGCGAGTTTAGATGTCTTGTTACGAATAGACCTCACAGTGTTAAGGAAGTTCGTTGTATGGTGGAAAAATAGTAATAATTTATCCGCAATTATTAGCTAAATGTAGTTTTGTTTTTAATTTTATGGTTCAACATTTTCATGCAACTTGATTCAGTAGCGATATTGTGTGGACAAATATTAATAATTATTTTAACTTTTGCAATGATTTTGAATGATACATGAATATATGCATATTTTCCTACTTCATATTCCGTAGATGATAGAGATTCAAAAACATTTTACTTTAAAACAACAAACCGGTCATCCAGAACTGTCTGATGCCCAAGTTCTTATCTTTTAATTCGTGGAGTATGTTGAATTATTATTACTTTTTATAAATAAAGATCACTGAGATTCCAAAGTGCTCTAATATACGAGTAGAGGAAGCCCGAAAAAGGTATGGATAGATTATGTAGAAAATGATATGTGTTTAAAAGACGTGAATACTCAGATGACGTTTGACAAAGGTTAGTGGAAAATAAAAATTAAAAAAACATGTGCCAATTCTATTTTAGATGTGATAAGGCTAAGAAGACATAGAAGAAATTAAGGTGAAGAAATTCCAAAATAACTAAATGATTTCTATACACCCAGTAAATATTCATCATTCATACAAAACTCTTAATTTTCATTCTTCAGTTTACATCAACTTTATTGTATTAAATTACAAAACTAAACTGATCGAAAGATGTATACATTATATAAAGAGTTTGTGATCGTTAGAAACATAATATTAATTTGCAACTTGTTGATAATCACAGGCGTGTATTTATCGCTCGCGTAACGGCAGCCCCTCCCATTAATCACGTGACCTCACCTCTACCCTAATGCAAAGAATAAATAAGGACAGAGGTGTATAATCCTTTATATTATATCTTGGTATTCTTGTAACGACTTATCCTTCGGAAACAGTTTCTTTAAATGTACTTAATACCATTATCTGTACCTTTGACAACGTATATATAAAGTTTCATAAGGATCGGTTGAATAGTTACAGCGTAAAATCGGAACAAACGAACAAAGTAACATACACATTTATACAATTACTTAGGATTAGGATACCATAAGAGTAACAACTGCTATAAATATGTAAACTGTAGTTAATTACATATATTAATTTACTTTAAACACAACAATAGCTCCTAAATAAAATTTTAAAACCCATACAATTATGACACAAATAATTTTTTAATTATCTGTTTCACCTTTGTGAAAATTGTGTGGTTTAGAGTAGTCCTTATTTAGGGTAAGCCGAGTTTTTCTCCAGGATAGGCCTAAACATATTCCAAATATATAAAAAAAAAATATTACATTGCAGCTATTGATTTTAAAATTATTCCGTGCTACACAATAGCCAAAAGCTTAAATGGAAACAATATGGGAAAAGTTCTGTTATTACTCTGGAATATAATTTGTATTATATTGATACATAAATATTATTGCAACAAATTTAACACTCTACAAAAAATGTTTCTTTTTTTGCTAACTTTATTGGTTCAAAAATTATTCGAGGTCAAAATCAAAATTCCGGTTTTGACGATAGCGTCCTTTACTGAATGATCAGACTCATTATTTGTATTGGATGCCAAGCACACTATACTGTGTTGGTCAATTTGTAGACATAAAAATAAATTAAACACAGTAAAGTTAATAATATAACAAGAAAATAAATATTATCTATTACAAGCTTACTAAAATATGTAAGAACATTGTGTGTGGTCCTCGACCAGCTGGAAATTAGGAATCTGTATCTAAAAAAACACAGTACGATATTCCAAATATCAGAAATAATTTTAAAATACTAATCAAGTAACTATTAATACATTAATTGGCTATTGATAAGCATCTAATTTTAAATGCAGGTGTCTTTACTGAAGTGGCCGCTTGCAATCACACAGTAATATTGATTGACTTCATAATTATAAAGAAAGTTAATCGGATCCCAATTGCCGCCGCGTTTCGGCTACCATTTGATTTCGCTTCATTATATTTATTGATCATATGATATGCAAATGAACTGTATATTTCATTAAATATGAAATGAATAATAAGAGCACCTTCATAACGTATTTATTAGACTTTAACTGTCGTTTTTGTTAGGAATGTCGTTTTTAAGATATTTTGCTTTTTCCTAATTGACGCGGAAAGGCCATTTTCAATTGATCAGGTCGTATTTTCTTCTATTTTATGTTTTTATCACTTTCATTGCAATGAAAACTATTTTCATTCAATTTAAAATATATAACAAGAAGCAAAAAGAGTTTTTTAGCTATTTTTTTTTTCTTTGTTTGCCAAACAATTTTTTTAATTTCAATTTCGCTTAGATGCTATTGTTGGAAAAAAAGGAAACAATTATTTTCTATATTTTCGAACACACTCATACACACACACTCAAACACACAAACAAACACATATATACATTAGTAGTTATTATGTGAATGACAAAATTGCGAAAAATGATACAATAAAATTGTTTATTGTAAAAATCGTAACAGTCAGCAAGTTTTACGTAAAAATCAAATTAATTTTCACAAGTATTTTATTGCATTCATTCATTTATTTTGGAATACTTTGCAATATCGATTATATTCGAATTTCCATCAATGGGTCAACATTATACTGTAACTAAAACTACAACGTAAATGTTGATTTTCTTTTAAAACATTAAATGTAATCAAATTCATTTGAGATGTATAAATGTTGATATAATACCTATGTTGAAATACTAAATCGAATTTTAGTCAGAATTTAAAACGAAGTCAGAATACGTACCTCTCTGAAATTAATTATCTGATCTATGGCATACAATTCCCTCATCCCTAAGGTGAGACGTCGAGCTTATTAGGGGGACCTAGAACTTTAGGGTTGACTTCATGTCCGGAATAATGAGGATATGTTTACTTGGTCCGAGCACCGTAACACCTTCTCCAAAAATTTTGCCACCTTTAATTTGTTATCTCTCTTATATCCCTTCTGATTGAACAAGACAGATGTAGTCACTTGGACATATGTCATTCTATTTCGAAGGGAGGATAACCGTGAAACTGGTTATACCCAAGGGAAATATAAGTCGGTTTCAAAGTGAGGGTGGATTCTCGATCTGTATTAAAATTCAAAAGGGTTGTTGATATATTGGATATTTCAATTTCTTTAATGTTCCTGATTATGTTACTTGGTCAGTAAGGGGTATTTCTTCTATATACTTTTATTAGTATCAAGAGATAAAGCTTGTACGTTTATAGGAGTTAATCTCTAGAACTATCGATCCGATTCTATTTTTTTTTTCTCTGGTAAAGTTTACGTTCTCTCTGGAAACAGATTATATTTTAAATAATTTATAACCACGCCTTCGCCTGAGTTATTTCATTATCTGAACAATATATTTTATGTGCAATAAGGTATGTTAACATTGAAAGCTAAAATATACATTGCTTACAAATTTTAAACCATTCGTTTTATTTCATACTTATTTAATTACTGTTTTTATTTTTTTTCCTCTCAACTTTATATATGTAATTCAAAGAATACTTCATTCAATTAATATATTTGATATATGGACCCGGCGGACATTGTCCCACGCTGATTATAAAAATATCCTTGACAAATTATATACCTAAGTCTTCCCCGTGAATCACTTTATCTTCTTGTGAAAACCGTATCAAAATCCGTTCAGTACTTTTTGAGTTTATTGCAAACAGATAGACATACAGACGTGGCAGGGGGCTTTGTGTTATAATATGTAGTATTTATATATACACTTTGTATTGTCGCTTACAAAAAAAGTATTTTACTGATTTACTATGAAATATTGTCTAGTTTCATTCGATAAGAAATTGTACCTGAATCATTCAAACGTTTCGTCTTCATTCAACGTAATGAAAGAAAGTTATTCCCTGAATTAAGTCGACCCTAAAAAAAATTCAAAGAGGATATACTATACTACAATACTATCTAGACAACTTTTTTTTTTCGAACTGACTACGCTATTGACTTAGCAAGGTCTTAACAGCTTCACTAAACTATTAAGGCGAGCGCTTAAGGCACTCAACCGATTTTATTTGGGCAACTAGCTCAAGGGTGTACGGCACACCTCGGCTTGGCTGTTGCCTGTTGCATGCAAAATCGCGACCTATCTTAAGTAACCTAGCTAACTATTCATATATGTTTGAGTTGTTGAGACGCATATGTGTACTAAGCATACACGCCTCAACAACCCCTCCATATATTTTTTATCGGAAAATTAGAGTTTTTTCAGTTCGATAAGGGAAAAAAATAAAACCCTTCCACTTCCATGTGTAAGCGTGTGTGCACGTGTGTGGGGATGATCGTGTAGTGTTGTAGCAGTGATGTAATTTTTTGTGTCACTGTATCGCGCGAGCAGCGCATTCAAGGGCTTCACACCGAGGGAACGGACCTAGGCTTAAGTCGCTGCCGAGCGGGGCCTAATCTGGTCATCTAGGCAACTAATGTCTGTGATCATAACAAAATAAAATAGATAGTAAAGATGTTTAAAATTATTACAATCAATATTTGTCGACTAATTTTTTTTATGTCATAGGAGGCAAACGATCTTGGGGGTCACATGGTGTTAAGTAATCACCACCGTCCATAGACACTAGCAACCGAGCTCGGCTTATCACAAGTGCTTTTAAAATTTTTATTATTATTAGTTAATGGTTAACGTTAATAGATATACTAATGAAGATGAGAAGTTATAAAAACATAGAAATAGCACTGGCTCTTAAACACTGCAACTGAACTAAAATAATGGGCGATAACCAGAAATGCGAGCGTTAAAACATTCCTATTGTAAGATTATTACTTCTTACTAGCTGATACCCGTGACTTCGTCTGTGTTGCCCAACACATTCTTACTACAACGGTTGTCCCACAACTACGCAGCAAGATTTTTTTCTATATCATAGAGGAGGCAAACGACCATGCGGGTAACCTGGTTTTAAGTGATCACCGCCGTCCATAGACACTAACAACACTAAGGGAGTTTACAAGTGCGTTGTCAGCCTGTGTTTAGGGGGAAGGTCGAGAGGGAGGAAGGTGGGAGGAAGGCAGGGAAGGGAGAGAAGGTGGGCCTCCGATGCTCTCATTGACTGAAAAAAACGCAACGGTGCAAGCACTATTACTTCACGTCGGTTTTCTGTGAGAGGGTGATACTACTCCGCGTGAGCCGACCCATTCATGCAGAAACCAGTAATAGCTTCAGCGTGGATCTACTATCTAAAAAAGTAATATACGTTTCATTTCTTGACGTAGCGTCGCTTTGCGTCCTTTACAAGATCTACCACGGAGAATGCTCTGAAGAGCTGTTTGGACTGATACCTGCTGCTGAGTTCCGTTACAGAACGACTCGTCACGGACTGAAGTTCCATCAGTGTCATCGCGATGGTTGGAAGTCGTGCACCGTGCGATTCTCACGTTCGTTTTTTCTGCGTACGACAGTTCTCTGGAATGAACTCCCAGGGGCAGCGTTTCCGGACGAATACAATCTGCCATTTTTCAAGAAACGAGCCTACTCCTTCCTTAAAAGCCGGCAATGCATTTGTGATTCTTCTAGTTTCACAGGTGTTCATGGACGGCGGTGATCACTTATCATCAGGTGACCCGCATGTTCGTTTGCCGCCAATAGTATAAAAAAAACATATGATACATATTATGGTAAAATGTATTAGTCGTTTGCTACACTGAGAGATTTGTTTTTGTCGTTATAAGTAACAAGTTATTTCCATCTTCAATGGTCTATCAAACGTTACAAAACTTATATTATATACGTTTTCTCTTTTACAAATATTCGTTTATTAAAAACATGTGTTATTTAGGAGGTTTACAGTTAATATTACTTGTAATGCAAGTGCTTTTTCATAATTATATTAATTGTTTTGTTTATTGTAAATAACTTTCTAGATTCTAACTTGTTACGAAAAATTTGAAGAACTCGCGCTTAGTTCATTTAGTTAAAATGGTTACTAATACACACGATTAAATTATTAAAAAAAAATGGTTTTTATCATTAGCTTGACTAGATATTATACCCTAATTTCTATCATATCGACAAATAATACGGGAGAAAAGTTATTTTGTAATTTAATAAAAATAATGTTTTGTGAATTACAAACACAAGTTTATACAATCTACAAGTCCTGTGAAATTAATTGGTAAATTTCAATCAATTATTCATACATAAAATGCTCTTGTAAGTTTTGTAAACGTAAATCAGGAAAATTTAAAAAAAAATCTCGTAGACTCAAATTTATCTACAATCAGTTTATAAGTCTACTAGTGCGAAAATAACAAAAACATAGACAAATTATTGTTCTAGTTTCTAATATTACTGAGAATATCTTAATACTGCTAAGAATATCTTAACTTTACCTAGGATATGAACGATGTTATTATTAATCACTACAAACATTCTATTAATACCTATTACCCGATAATGGATATCTAGTTAGTCCTAATTTCACAGATCCTAACTATGATTGATGAACTACCGAAACACAATGTCATTGTGTATATTGAAACAAACACCCTATTGCCGAAGCTACGGCCCATTAGATCCGAGATCCGACGAGTTAATACCGGATCATTATTACCAACACATCGAAGATGTGAGATAATTTTCAACAGGAATAATCCGGAGCTAATAAATGTAGTTCAGTTCCGGATGCCAGCTTGCATTATTGTAATATGTACCTCAATATTACTTCTGGTTTAATGTCTAATTAGTATTGATAATTATTTACTGTAGTTATAGAAGTCATTGTATCCCCACCAGAACTGTCTCCTAACCTCGGGCTTGTTGCGCCTATCTCGTCTGACGAAGTATTATGTTGTCTCCGCAGTATGAAGAACCGAAAAGCCGTGGACTTACCGATTGAAGCGTGGAAATCGATGGGACTTTATGGTGTATGTTTAAGTTGGTCTATTGAATTCAATTAGGAACAAATTGCTCAATATATTGACGAATTCAATGATAATAACATCTTTTATTAATGAATTTTGCGTAATCAATTAACACAATATTAATATTTTGCTTTCATAATAAATAAAAATGACAGAATTTTTGCAAATAATATAACCGTCCATTTAGAAATAATTGTATGTAACTCATTAGAGGGTTGATTCGTTTGTACTGCGTAACTCGTTTACAGGAAAAACTGTATGAATGGCTTGTTAGCGTTTTCCAGTTGGTCTCAAGAGTGCGGGGGTGAGGTGAAATTATAGGGCTAGCGATGAATTAGAAGAGCGAAGCGAGAAGCGATTTAACGAGACAAAAAAAAAACTCAATTAAAAGTAGGAAATATTTGTTTTATAGGACTAAAATTCCTAAGTCCAGTTATCTATAATATTACTAACTATAATAATAAATTACTTACTTGAAACGGTTCGTGTATTATATGTTACAAACCTAACCCTTCTAAATGGTGTACAGGACTTAGAAGATCATTACATAGCAGTAGAAATGTATATAGTGTTGGTGTTACTGCAGCTGTACCTTCATTAGACTCCCTTGCTATATTTTTTTGATATTATAAGTATTTTACTTTGTTTTTGACGTTACTTAAACTATACATACTATGTTAGACGAAGTCACGGATAGAAGCTAAATAAATCTGTGATAGAAATATATTGAATATTTTTAATTTATACCAAAACGATGCACAAAAATATTTTATTATTTTTTTATACATAGATAGAAAAATTTAATATTTTTCTAATTCCATAGTATCTTATTTATATTTCAGGAAGAAAACAATACGATTTAGTATCAACAAAGTCACACCCTAAAAGGAAGGTCATAATTTTCGGTGGTTAAAGCCAAAGGGGAGCTAGCACACGGTTAAGGGAGTGACTTTTGCAATTGGGACTCATACAATAAGACTTATTACCGTAACATCAAATAGATGGGGTCTTTAACGAGGTGACGATTCATCAGTTATAGCAAGTTGTTTGTGTGGAAAGAAAGAACTTTCGTAATATTTCGTAAAGTTTACTAAGGACTAGGTGTGTTCATGTTTTAATCTGTTATTATTCTGGCTCAGTGAATAACTTTAATATGTTTCATGGTAAATATCTAATTTCAGCAGATAAATAAATTAGTTTGGTATAAAATTGGAAACTAAAATTAACTGAGAGTCGGAAGATGATATCACGCTTAACACATTGTTATAAACCAATTGTGATTATGTTATAACTTCAACTTTATTACACGCTGATTAGATAAGATTGAACATTAATATTTCTGATTTCAAGGTGTAAGTTTTCAATTCGATTGTATTTTTATTAATGTTCGTCAGAACTTCGGCATATATAAACCAATTTGACAAATTTGTTTTTTTTTTTTAATTACAAAAGAGATATTTTCATGGGTATTTTAAATTGTATTAGTATTGGATCTTTGAAAGTATACCAGGAAATACCTCTGCTGCCTTATTATTTTGTTAAAATTCTCTTAGCAGTTTCAAACACTTTGATGTATTTAATTACCTATGTAATAAATATGTTTTGTAATGAAACGTAAAGTTTTTGTGATACATATGCGTCGGATTACTTCAAAATATCTTGCGTTAATTATTTACATATAAGAAGAAAGAAAGAATGTATTAAAAACAACCTCTAAAAATCTTCCAGAGATATCAGAAATATTTATAATATTTTAAATATATTTGTGAGAACATATATTGTGCCTAGCGGTTTGAATTGCGCTCATTTTCTCGTCGCGAGTGTTGCTCGTCGCGCCATATCGTTCGCCCACATTATTACTTTATTCTCGTTCAATGTACTCTATGATATACATAATCTTCGTCAATAGATAGGCCACAAAATTTAAAAATAACTTTTACAATCTGACAAGTAATTCCTCATATTTATGCGTTCAATTTATAGAAAAAGAAACATTTTGTGCAGCTTTATATTATAGATCTGTGATGAGCTTTAATCCAAATGAAATAATATTTCTCAGTAATTCTAACTACCATTATGAAGGTGAGAGTAACTTAGTTTGTTACGTTTCCACGCCTTAACTATGCAACCGATCCTCGTGACATTTTTTAAACATCTCTTCATACAAAAGGATATGTATTTTCACCCAATAAAATGTATTGTTTTTAAGGTATAGACCAAATATGCATTAACGCGAGAGAAACCGCGGGTAAAAGACAGTTTTTTTATAAAGTAGTTAAGTTATAAAATATAAACTTAATATGCTCAATACTCTCAAATTCTGGATGTCAGACAAAAGTAGACCGCTTTCCCGTTACTTGCCAATTGTCAACTAAGATACCAAATACTACAAGCAATACCAGATAGTCATTATAGATAGTATTATAGTCACATATGTGGAGGTGCCACACACGTGTACGCATACACGCTTATACGCTTACACATAAAAGTGGAAGGGCTTTATTTTTTTCTCTTATTAAACTGAAAAGTTTTAAAAAAATATCCGATCTCAAATATATATAAGAGTTGTAAAGGTATGTTTGCTTGGTACACATAATTATATGTTTTGACAACTCATATCTATATGAATACTTAATTTAACTTAGGTTAGCTGAGATAGGTCACGAATTGCATATATCAGGCAACAGCCCAAGCCGAGGTGTGCCGTGCACCCTTGAGCCAGTTGTCAAATAAAATCGGCTGAGTGCCTTAAGCGCTCGCCTTAGTAGTCCGGTGAAGCTGTAGGTCGAAAGCGTAGTCAGATCGAAAAAACAAGTCATTCTAATTCCCAAGATGGCTCCTTTGATTGCTTGATCCTCTCCCACTTTCGATACTGTAAACTTATACTAAGAAATTATCGCATACAATTATTTAAATCACAAATTTAAGTGCTACAAAATACCATAAAAATAAACAATTATATCTATAGTAATAATAATTTTAACACGAACGCCATGTTACCATATCTCCGTCGTATTAATTGATACGCTCAGTTGGAGTTGTCAATTTGAAAACTTCATTAAATAAAAAAATAAAATATTAAATATGGTAAATATTTACATAACATTTGATGTTGACCATAAAAATATGCTTAAACAAACAACCGTGACGTTCATAGCATGTTGGGTATAAAAATTCAATTCTGATTGAATGTTATGGATTTAATAACGACACCAAAATCATTTGACCTTCCATGCAATAGCGTGTCAAGGTTTTTGTCATCAGAAGTTGGGATTTTCGAGAGATCTTTTAGTTTTGGTAATAAATACATTTACAGAGTAGAGTCCTATAGTTTTTAACGTTTTTGACAATAACAAGACATTTTCTCCACGCGTATTTACAAATATTATTCATAATGTTTTGCATCGGAATCAAATCAAAGAATAGAGTTTATTCATGTTAAAGTTATGCATATGGACCAATCTTCACTAATATTATAAAGCTGGGGAGTTCGTTTGTTTGTTATAGATCAGTGTTAGATACTTCATTTATCGAGGAAGGCTATATATTATCATGCTAAGATGTACAGTCAGATAATCTCCAGAAATTCGGGTGCTATTTTGAAAATCTTTATAAAATTTTGACGCGAATTACGAAACCGTACCTAACGCTGCTCGCTACAAAAAACGCCCGCGACATATTTTTACCGATCCTCCCGATGAAATAACGGCAGCGAATGATCAGTACCAGCCTATCTCTCCAAACAGAGCGTGTTCACGCACATGCCTGTGTAACCACAAATCACGCTGCCCTGGTCTGCGGGTAAATTTCGCTCCCGCACACCAGATTAGGCTCCCCTCGGCAGCGACTCAAGCCTAGGTCCGTTCCCTCGGTGTGGAGCACTTGAGTGTGCTGCTTGCGCGATACAGTGACACAAAATCTTACAGCACTGCGACAAAATTACACATATCACCCCCACACACGTGCACGCATACATGTTAACACATGAAAGTGGAAGGGTGTTCTTTCTTTCCCTTATCGAATATGATATATATATATATATATATATATATAAGAGTTGTTGAGGTATGTATGCTTGGTACACATATATGTTTCAACAACTCATATATTTATGAATAGTTAGCTTAGCTTAGGTTAGTTCAGATAGGTCGTGAATTGCATGTATTAGGCAACAGTCCAAGCCGATGTGTGCCGTGCACCCTTGAGCCAGTTGTCAAATAAAATTGGCTGAGTGCCTTAAGCGCTCGCCTAAGTAGTCCGGTGAAGCTGTTAAGACTTTGCTGGGTCAATAGCTTATTCAGATCGAAAAAAAAATTTTTTTTTGACGCGAATGAAGTCGGGGCCAGTTACTAGTAATTATATAGGAAATCTAGTAAGTGTACAATGTTTTAATTGGTAATATGATTCGTTAACCATTGAAGCCGATTTAACAGTGTACGTTATACAAATTATAATTAATACCGCAGGTGTCAGTGCTGACATGATATGAAATCGGTCACACTAGTCAGTGAACGCGTACATATTTTTTTTAGGGTTAGAATTTATATCTAATGCTTTTGTTTAGTTTTCAATACGACAGGATTGTTTAAGAAACAATATAAGTAGAGTTATTTTAATTTTAGAAGGTTTTTCTTTTCCGAACTAAATACGCTATTGACCTAGCAAGGTCTTAACAGCTTCACCGAACTACTAAGGCGAGCACTTAAGGCCCTCAGCCGACTTTATTTGCCAACTAGCTCAAGGGAATACGGCACACCAAGGCTTGGGCTGTTGCCTGGTTGCCGACCTATCTGAGCTAATCTATGTTGAAACATATATGTGTAACAAGCATACATACCTCAACAACTCTTATATATATTTCGTATCGGATAATTTTCTAAACTACACTCATCAAAAAAGTCTAAGCAACATGTACTAATTTAAATTTTAGGATGGTTCTTCACATTATAACGTTGTATTTTATTTTTAAAATAATATCTTTAGGGTTCTATGATGTAAAAATAACATCGGTTGTCTTTATAAGTTCTTTAAATAACAGAAATGAACAATATTAGAATAACTGTAGAAACTAAGATACATAAGAAACTAAACTTTTTTTTTACAAAATGAAATTTCTAAAGAAAATGTATTTATTGTGAAAGAATGGAACAATTTTATACAAAGTATGGTCTCTTCTGCTATTCAGAACTTTTTTTTATTGAATTCATTGAATTAATGAGACTGTTTATGTCATCTTGCGGTATTCGCTCCCAATGGAATTGTAGCAAATTCTTCAGCTGTTGGGTTGTTGTCGCTCCGTCCAAGTCCTTCAAAACACGTCTCTGGAGCATGTCCCATGCGTGCTCGATGGGGTTGAGATCTGGCGATTATGCAGGCCAGGGCAATACCCGGATGTTCTCCGTTGCAAAGTATTCACTGGTTCGCCGAGCTGTATGTGAACGCGCATTGTCATGCATTAACCTAAAATCGGAGCCAAAGGTTTGTACAAATGGGTAGACATAAGGTCTGAGAATATCCTCAATGTAATTTTCAGCATTCATGTTTCCATTTACAAAAACGAGTTCAGTTCGCCTGTTCTTCATAATACCCGCCCATAACATAACTGTTGAGCCGCTGTATGGATGAACTTCCTGAACGCACCTGAGCCTTTCAGTACTTCTGGGCCGACGATACACTCGCACCCTTCTTGTATCAGGCTTAAACTCGAATCGCGACTCATTGGAAAACATAATTTTATCTCATTGTTCCTGGGTTCATGTTATGCATTCTCTACACCATTCAAATCGACGAGCGCGATTCCCGTGACGTATCGGTGGGCACCTGATTGGGCGTCGAGCTCGTAGGCCGTACTCATGCAGTCGATTTCGCACAATTTGAGGACTTACATCAACACCACTTGAAATTTGTAGCCTTAAACTTATCTCTCGAGCGGTTAACATCGGCTGGCTTCTTGCAGTCATTTGTATGTACCGGTCTTGCCGAGTGGTTGTACTCCTTTTACGGCCTGGATACTGTTCAGCGGGTTCTCGAGTATTATTGTAGCGCTGCCAAAGACGACAAATAACACTTCTATGAATGCCAAAATGTCGAGATACCTGAGATTAATTACTTTCCGCTTGCAACATCCCTTCAGCTCTTTGCATTTCATCTGCCATCAAATGACGTCGCTTCATGACGTAAAGAATATCTATCAATTCAATTTTGTCGCTAACTTTATTTAAATGGTTGGTAAAATTATAAAATCAAGACTAAACGTAGCAATTAAAACGCACTTAAATTCAAACAAATTCGCAGTCATTTGAATTTTATGAAAAAACAAAACATAATCAATTTTTTTTTACAACCAGCCAGTATGTCACCAATAACAAAAAAGTTTACTTACCTATCTACGCACTTTGTTGGAGTAAATACTTAGAAATTAATTAATATAAATGGTAAAATTTGTAATATCACGCATGTTGTTTAGACTTTTTTGATGTGTGTATTTTAGTTCGATAAGGGAAAGAAACATATTACGCCTCGTAATCGTTAAAATTACAATCAATTTTGATAAAGTGGAGCGATTTTAATGAAATAAATCTAAGTTGTTTTGAATAAATAATTTATAATTTTATTGGTTGCTTTTATTGTGAACTCAGTACTTGAACAGTGATGCGTGTTCATACAAACAAACAGACAGGCATTTCTAAAAATGATTAAAACATATTTTTTTACTTGTTTCTAGACACCTTCAACATTTTTTTTTCACGTAAATCAATATGTATAGATATAAAAACATACCCTGACTGTTAGTTAAGTCTTAATTATTACAACTTAAAGTATTCTACAGAACCTTTTTTAGAATATAAATAAGTGGGCGTTTTATTTTTTTCCTTGGAGTATCACGCGCCGCCGCCGCCACCTGCCGAGTCCATTAGTACCGGAACGGAAACCACGAATATCACTTCAAATAAATATAACTTTATTTTGATTGCTCTGTCTAATGTTTACCTAACTCTATTTAGGCGGAATGTTTACTTTGTATTCGATTATTTTCTGTGTGTAGTAACATCTTCATTTATACAAGTAACATATACGCATAAAAAATAAAACAGAATTCCAGATATTATAGTAATAATTTTAACATGAAATTGTGTTTAGTACAAGGTAACTCAACCTCCTGTTTTATTTTTTAATTTAGTATTAATTGAATATTTGTTACTTTTTTCCAAAATTATTTTTTGTATGAATGAGAAGGCTTTTGAAATAACTACTACAATTGTCTAATTATACCACAGTTTTCAGACATTCGGACATATTTAATATATAAATATAAAATAAAATCTTATAAGCATAATAAATAGTATGGTTTTTTCTATCAAAGGAGGCAGATGAACTGGTGGGTCACGTGATGTTAAGTGATCACCACCGTCCATAAACACTAGCGACAGCAGGAAAGTCGCAAGTGAAGTTTCGGGGTGTAAGGGGTGTCGAGTAACATCTTAAGACTTGAGACACCCAAGCCAACCTCACCTGCACGTGATGCACCCTGCTGAATAACGAACGAGGCAATGGCGAAAGCGGGGTGGTAGGGTTTTACAGCCCGACTGGGTCGCAACCACCATGCATATAGCGAAAAAGCCCGTCATAGTGACTCGCTTCTGCGTGTCGCGTTTCGGGATCAGCCTGTGCATATCCAGTACCGGGTGACTTTCGTCATTATGGCCGGCATGACAGCGGCGACCGACGATGGATAATTTGTCTCTCGGTGGTTGCCGATGTTTTTGGATTGTATTATGCTTAACATCAGGCATAGTGCAATCACTATGTCGTGCTCCGATAAAAAAAAAAAGAAAAAAAAAGTGCGTTGCCAGCCTGTATATGGGAGAGGGGGAGGAGAAGGAAAGGGAAAGAAGGAAAGAGGAAGGAAGGTAGGCTTCCGGTACTCTCACTGACCGAACGAAACACAACAATGCAAGTACTGTTATTTCACGTCGGTTTTCTGTGAGAGGGGTGGTACTACCCCGGACGAGCCGACCCATTCATGCTGAAACCAGTAATAGCTTCAGCGTGGCTCTACCACCTATAATTTATCGTTTATTTATCGGTACATTAATTACTATTTATTATAAAGTAATTAACCCATTGATAATCTTTATACTTCAATTAATTAGATTTTATGTCTACGATATTGTAAAATTCGATGATTTTTATATTGATTTTTTTATTTTGAAAGTTATCGAACTTTAACTTAAGCTTACAGTATAGCGGAATAAGTAACTAACATAAAAATATAATACAAAAAACTCTAAAAAACTGTCGTGAAAACTCAAAAGAACGGAATAACTCATTTTCTTTTTTAATTTTTAAGTCAGTTATAGTCTGAATTTTTTAAATTTAAATTCTCTCTCTCTCTTCCTTGCTGTTAGTCCCACATGGTGGTGGGGTCAGCCTTCCTTATTTTTCTTCTCCACTTCGCATTGTCTATGACATCACATTCGGAAACTTCACACTCCTTCATAACTTTTAGCACTACACTCTTCCAATTTGTTTTGAGCCTGCCTCTGGATCTCTGACCCTGCAGGGACAGTTGTAGTGCCAAATTTCCTACGTAGTCTGGGGGCTTTCTCATAACGTGACCATACCATCGCAGCCTACTTTCTTGCATCTTATCTGTAATGTCGCGCACCCCTAAGCTACCTCGCACATATTCGTTGTAGATTTTATCGAGCCGGGTCACGCCGCACATCCAGCGTAACATTTTCATTTCACAAAAATTGGGTGTTTTTTTGTTTACGGCCCACAATTCACTGCCATGTATGAGGACAGGTTTTATGATGGTCTTGTAGACAAGACCCTGGAGTTTAACCGGCATTCTTCTATCACATGTAACACCAGTAACTTCTCGCCATTTAAGCCAAGCTGCGGCTATCCGGTGCTAAATGTTGCCATCAATGTTTCCAGACATATCAATTAAATTTCCCAAATACTTATATTGGTCACAGAAGCTGATCATTTGTCCATCGATCGTAATTGGAGTATTGTCGCTGGTATCTGGTGCATTAATCGACATATACTGGGTCTTTGCAATACTCAGCATTAGGCCGCCGCCCTGTAGCTGCTTCCATGCCAACATTACGTGCTGTAACTCACTACGGGTCTCAGTGCAGATAGCTACATCATCTGCGTATATAAAAGTTCACGCTGCTAAGTTTTGCGCTACTTCGGTAAGCGAGTCCAAGACCAAACAAAACAGAAAGGGGCTCAGTACAGAGCCTTGGTGAACGCCTTCCATAACCGGTATCGGTTTCGTCTCACCCGCCATTGCACATATCACAGATCTCACATCCCTATACATGTCGGCAATGATGTTAATATACTTTTCGGGGACATTCTTTTTTCGAAGGCTCCACCACATGGTATCTCTCAGGATACGATCAAATGCCTTTTCCATGTCCAAAAATGCGATGTACATCTGTCGGCGTTTAGCACGATACTTCTCAGCAATCGTGTTTAGAGCAAACATTGGATCGATAGTAGATAAGCCAGGTACGAAGCTATAATGGTTTTTAGATAATGAGCACTCGGATCGTAATCGGCTATCAATCACTCTCTCATAGAGCTTCATAGTATGGCTCAAAAGCTTGATTCCACGATGTTATTACACTCGTACTTACTGCCCTTTCCTTTGTAAATTGGAATTATGGTACTTAAACTCCAAGCGTCTGGCATTTTGGCACAGAATAACACGCAGTTGAAAAGGTCAGTAAGCAGTACGATACCACGCTCTTCTAGGAATTTCCAAGCTTCCACTGGGATACCATCAGGCCCGATGGCTTTCTTGTTGGACATCTTTTGTAGGGCTATCTTCACCTCACTCTGATGTATTGGAGGTATGAGTCCTAATTTTTTTTTCCACTTCTGAGCATTGGTTTGCTGCTTGATGAGGATTCAATAACTGTTTATAATATTGTTGCCAGGCGGTTATAATGTCCCGATCTCTATATAACAGATCACAATTTAGAGCTTTGATGGTTTTACACTTAGCAGGATCACTGTTGCTCCAGTTACGCTGTTTGGCGAGCTTGTAAGTATGTTTTTGGCCTTCTTTACCGTCTAAAGTCATGTATAAAATTTTCTGGGAGTTTTCTTGCTCAACAGCTATGACTTTCTTGGTGGCTTTTTATACTTGTCTATATATTTCTCTATTCTCTGGCATTCGTGTGGTCAGCCAGGTCTTAAAGGCCATTTTCTTCTTCTGTATTGCAATCTGCACCCTTTCTGTCCACCACTAGTTTTCTCTGTTACTTCTTCTACCACCTTTTGTCCGCCCAAGAGTTTTAATTGCTGCTGTAACGATAGACTTTCGTAAATGTTCCCATATTATATCAATGTCTGCATCAACATCAGCTACTAAATTGTCGAGTTGATTACAGTTTAGACGTATTAGAGATGGAGATTAGATCTCTAAGCACTAATTTATATTTAAATGAATTTAATTTTATTTACTCGAGGGTATGGAAGAGAAAACAACCTTTGCGTGCGACGATTTATTTCAAACTGAAGTGTACGTCGGGGTTTCTTCTCGCGCACCCTCTGTTGTTCGGGGCGTGCGAGGAATCAGCATCAAGGCTGTGGCCTCTGGCTGAGACTTCGCTCTCCTCCCGTAATGACGGGAGTGTCTTTTCTGCGGGGGTGGAGCCGTCTTTAAACGGCTCGCCCCTATGGTTTTCTCGGACGTCTTGTCTCGTTTTGTCCCGATCTTTTATCTCTCTCTCACGTTCGCTGTTGTGTGTCGAGCGTCTTGCTTAGCACGTCGGGATCGCTAGCCAGTTTCTCCAGGAGCGTTCGTAGTTCATTGTGGAATCCCTTGTGTTCGGCCTCTTCGTGGATTCCCTTTATTTTGGCTTCCATTTTTTGGCGAAAGTCTCGTTTGATTTGCTGGACTTCTTGCGGAGCAGCCGTCTTGAGGGCTTCCTCTCGGGCCTCTTGCTGGGCGACTAGCTCCCCTACTAGTTCCCAGAACCTAGTTTCTTTTTCTTGAGGTAGCTCTTTGCGTGGGTGTTTCCTTCCTCTCCTGGGCCTTCTCTTGGCGTTATTGCCACCTCTCGGAGGGGGATCATTGGCGGGGCCATCAAGGACGCCCCCACGCCTTCTAAGGTATTCTCGGCCGCCGGTCTGGGTTTTCCGGGTCCAGATGTTCTGGGGGCGGTCCCTGCTCGGCGGTTTCTTAGCTCCCGCTTGAAGACGGGGCAGCTTCGTCTGTTATTCGCAGTGTGGGCGCCCCCGCAGTTGGCACAGGTCGCCGACACTTCTCTCGGGCGGTCGCATTGCCGGGCGGAGTGAGGTCTCCCGCACCGGACACAGGCAATCTGACGATGGCATTGTAGAGAGGAGTGCCGGAACTGCTGACAGCGAAAACACTGTGCCAGCCGCTGTACTCCCCTCCAGGCTTTAATTTTAATAGCAGGCATGCACATTAGGATCGTGGTGTTATAGATAGCTGGGATTAACCCGGGCGTCCTCTTCAGTACGGCGTGGTAGATGCACCCGGGTCTGCCACGTCGTCCGTTTATCTCGCGGGCGTACTCGGCCACGAAGCCTTCTTTTTGTGCTCCGATGATGTCTTCCTGGTTGATCCCACGTGGAAGGCCGTGAATCGCGACCTTTAGGCTTTTCTGCGAGGGGGGGTGTAAGTAAACCAGCTCGCCCCCTCGAGCTCTTCAACGAACTTCATGGTGATGTGGCTCTCTTCAATATCTTCGGGGATGAAGCGCACCCCGTTTCCATAAGCGCGGACGTTAGGGCCGCGCCCCAACTGTTCCGCCAATCGTGGGAGTAGCCTAGCCCAGTCGTGGGAGCTGTCGAACACAATCGGCGGGTAGCGCGGGCCTCTAACGTCAGGTGAGGCAGGCGTTTCGCGTGTATCCGCGGCGGCAGCACTGTCGCGCGGAGGCTGCGAATTAGGGTTCCGCGGGCATTTGACCGACTTAGTACGCGGATCGCGCGCAAGAGGCGCTGAGATCGACGCGTAAGTAGGCTGCTCGCGGGCAACCTTTCGCGGCGGAGCGGGGGCGGGTGCGGGTGCCGGCGCGGTTGGGGTTTCGGGTTTCTCGCGAGGCTGTGAGGCCTGCGCGAGAGGCGTGATGCAGGCTTTCTTCGTCTTCGGCGGAGCTTCTGATGAGGCAGGCGATGTAGGCGCGCGATCGGACACAGCCCCATCTTCGGGTTCGCTGCGCTTACGGCGCAGCGCTCGACCGAGCGGGCTGGTCGGCGCGTCGGAAAACGCGGGCGGCGCGAGCTTTCCACGGGCTGCGCTTGCGAGCGCGGCTGAGTCGGCCGGGGAAGGCGGCTTTCCTTCTGCTGCGGTTTCCTGGACGCGCAAGAACAGCGCCATCCAGCGAAGCATTCCCTGCGACAGAGCCCCAGCTAAAATTAGCTGGGCGTGAGTGAGGATATCACTCTCGTACGCTTCCGTCGCAGCGGACGCCCCACCGGCCAGCGGCTGACGCGCATCCGGAGTCGGCGTGCGAAGGGCAGGCATGGAGGTGCGGAGTCCAGTAGGCGTAGCGGTGGTCGATGTAGAAGCGGCGGCGGGATCCGTAGGCTGGCTAGGGGTCGTCGGGTGGCGGTCTGGTTGGCCCTAAGAAGGGCCTTTTGTGGATCGTCGGCTCGACGCAAGAGGCGGAGCGTACGAGGGAGCGCTTGGCTTGCGCATCGTAAGTCGGAGCAGCGGGCTCGCGGACGACCTCGAACGCGGTGACGACGGAGCCGTCTGAAGTGTACGGTGCAATGCTTTGACTTAAATATAATGTCGATCGCAGGATTGTGACGCTGGCGCATTGTGCACGGCGATTGGCTAACATATGTCGCCATTTTAAAAGGAGTGTGTTTTAGCCCATTATTTTCACGCGAATTCTTATCGTTCGTGGAGCGTTGGAATTTATGTATGGTAATAAGCCTACTATCCTATTTCTTAGGATAGTGACTAGTTATACGCTCGCTACAACAGAATTCAGGATTTTTTTTTCCTTTCAGGTTCCACCATTTAGTGAGTTCTGGTATTTGAGATGGTTTTTGTCTTATTGTCTTCTTAAATAGTGTATATCCATCACAAGAATGCGGTGTTGAGTAACAACGCTTTCCCCTGGAATGATTTTATAGTTTGTTACACGGCCTATGTGAGCTCGATTTAATAAGATGTAGTCTATCTGCGAGGATGTTTGTCCACTTTTGTAAGTAATTTTATGTTCCGGCTTTTTGGCAAAAAAGGAATTCACAATAGCCAGATCGAATGCCGCTGCTGACCTTGCCATCATCGTTTGGAGTACCGTATGCATGGCCACCATGCACTTTCTTAAAGGCATTGTTTGATTCCCCAATATGGCCATTCAAATCACCACCCAGCAGAATGGTCTCTTTCACAGGAACCTGTTGGAAGTAGGTCTTCTAGAGTTTTCCAAAATATGTCTTTTTCGGCTAGGCTACATCCCGACTGGGGAGCATATGCTGAAACCACATTTAAGACTTCTCCTTCCACTATTACTTTTAGAGACATTAGTCTGTCATTTACACGATTGATCCCTAGGATGTTGTTGAGGTATTCTTCTTTAACGACTATTATTACTCCATTTCTACTATGTTTGGCGTCTATATACATTAGCTTATAGCCCTCTCCGATATTACGAGCTTTAGACCCAGTCCACCGAGTTTCTTGTGAGCAGATGAAATCTACTTTCCTACGTTTAAAAAGCGAGGCAAGTTCCTTTGTCTTTCCTGTATGTGTTCCCACATTTAAAGTAGCGAAGCGGACCTTCAGGTTACATTCTGGGACTAACGTCGTTAGCCGAGCCCGTCCGTAACTCGGTAGCCCTTGCAAACTATTCGCAGATTTAGGGCGATATGTCTGCGCGTCGTTTCGTGGCGACGCCCTATCCTTTAGTTGTAATGCATTATGTAACCTTTCCATTTGCTTTTCAAAGAATTTGGCCAATGTTTGGGTTTATTATTCCAGTACCGATTGCCATCTGACGTACAAAAACCTACCCGCTTGAGATAGGAAAACCCCCGGATATTTGAGGGTTCATCCATGTACAATATTTCCACCTGTATGTAGTATATTCTGGTTATCCCGCCAGAAAACCGGTCGTGAGAGCCTCGTCCGTTTATCAGCAGGGTGAACTACGTGCAGGTGAGGTTGACATTTGGGTTAGTAAAGATGTTGTGTGTCCATACCCCTTTCACCCCAAATAAATTTTAAATTTAAATTATTAGCACAAACTTAGTTTTCACATCTATTGGTACTCCGAGCTATAATAACATACGTTATTGTATAACCTTTTAATTAATTAAACATATGAAAGGTTGCACAAGCTCAATACAAAATATTAATATAACACTTACACTGGCCCCGTTATTACGCGTCGCTAGACTAGTCTCATGAGCATGGTAGTTCGGTGAAGCTGTTAAGACTTTTCTAGGTCAATAGTAAGTTTGAGAAGAAAAAAAGTCACGAGCATGTCGAGGTCTTCGGTGATACAAACCAATAAAATCTTATTCCCCTATCAAAAAAGTTTTCACATAAAAAAAAAAAAAAACAAAAACAAAAGACGACCCACTAGTAATTCAGATAATACAACATAGCTCTCCAGACTGATATGTGAATGAAGTCATCAGCACCAGTTAGTTTATAATTATACCTTTTGGTAATATCCAACATAGCGCATGACGTCACATTTTATCTGCGAACACTGACAAAAACACCTGAATTAACGTGTGTTTAACACCCAGACGCGGTTAGCCTGTAATTACGCGAGCTCGTGGTTCTTTCACCGCGGCCTTATCTCTACAATTTATCTCGTATATCTAGCACAAGATTGTAGGTAATGTTACATACTGTTTGTATGCTAATGGTACAGTCACTTGGACACATATTTCTTAAAGTAGGGAAGTGTCTCTTGTTTAACCGTCGTGTGTGAATATAAAAACTGTATATTTAGTATACATTTACTCGCTGTCAAAACTTGTGTGTCTACTTAAAATTTTACCGTTTTGTGCGGATATAAAATGTGTACATCGTACTTTTTATTTTTCATAATGACGTCACTATCTCATACGAAGCACAACATCCAAAGGCGATGACGACTAAACAGATTAAGAAAAAGTTCCTACTAAAGGTTATAAATATATATTTAGCTGTATTAATTAGCGAATTCGCGGCTAGAACCAAATTTAAATAAAAAAATATTTACAAACGATGCCTGTATTACACAATCAAGAGGGACTCAGACATCACCAGTGTAATTTTTTTAAGTCGTTTATGTCAAAAAGGTAAACTCAAAAAGTAGTTATACATGCATATGGTCGAAAAACGTTAGCCTCCTGTACTTTTGGCATAAGCAACTGTTTCATTTACATACAATTTGACAAGAGCCAAACTTATAAACAGATAAGTATTTTTTTCAAATACGTAAACATATTCTTTTAGCTTGTACTTTTATATAATATATACAATTATACATACATACATACATATAAATTAAACAGATGGGTATGCTATTTGTTCGGGTTAATCTTCGAACCGTTGAACTGTTTTTAAGGAAACTTTTACTAACATAGAAGAATTTTCAAAGTGTTTCTTTTTACCAGATATAATTATGATAACTAGTGGGCGCCCAGTGGTCGACATTCGACCATAGTTATTTGATATTTTAAAGTTTGAACTGGACTTGTCCACTTGAAAACAGGATTTGTCCTAAATAAAAGTGAATCATTTATATCACAAGGAAACATTTTAATTACAAAAGTCAACGTCAGGCGGTGTTTTGAGACGATCGTCAGATATCCACCCGCGTACTGACTACAGCCGACGTTGCTTTTCAAAACTCGATACAGTTTTTATCTCGACCACTCTTCGTAATACAAGAAAGGGTTTCCAATAGGAATTCAAAAGCCCTACCATAAGGAGTTTCACAGATCATTTATAAGAGAACAAGTCACAAGCATATAATAAAGTTTTCTCCGTATCAAACATAGCCCCGAGCTATTTCCGTAGGTATATTGTACGCAAGTAATACTTTCACCCAATGCGAATGTCAGATGTCCATCACAAACAAGGCGAAGTCTCTTCGGAGAGACTCTCACTTCACGCTATTATCTTATTTCGTGAGGTTACTGCTACACAGCGGTCTATAATTTGACAAATAGGGAATGAGATGCATTAGCGCGCGTTTCCTACGTAATGGGGTACCGTAGACCTCGGGTGTATAATTTAGCGGTACGCTCGCGAAGATGGCTTGTGTTGCCGTTCGTAATGTTATTTGATAAAAAGTTTGATGATTATTTATTTGATTTCCATATTAGAATGCATCGGTGGGAATGATTATACGTTTATCGGTTTTATTGATGATTTCATCCTACACTATCCATTTTGTTCTAATTACATACATTTAGGTATAAATCTCGGATGTTGACGGGGTTTAATAGAATTTGAAAATGTATTATGAGATGATATTTTTCGCTTCACTTGTTCACTTCAAAAGCGGGTAAATGTCTATTATGCATTGAGATAAATATACAGTACCCGACATTTGATTTGACACGTCGCGGATAAGAGTGAGATGCACAATCTCTATTGCAGAGAGCTATGATTGTGATCTCGGTATTTCTTCAAAAATTCGGGTACTGTACTATTGATAGAGATAACACCATGTCTAGATGATTCGTAAATAACCAATAAAATTTAATCATAAATTAGGTAATTTCTAAGAACGTGAAGATAGTCGGTACATCTTCCATCCTTAGCTTATAACTATTTTTTATTGAGGAAAAGCCTTTTTAGTACTATGTTACTTTAAAAGCCTATCCGAGTTTAGGTCGTTGTTGCAAATATAAATTTAAAAATTTTCAATTTTTTTTTTTAACTGACTGCGGCTATTGACCTTACAAGGCCTTTACAACTTCACCGGACTCTATAATTTCTTTTTTTTTTCTCGAAATGACTACGCTGTTGAACCATCAAGGTCTTAACAGCTTCACCGGACTACTAAAGTGAGCGCTTAAGGCACTCAGCCGATTTTATTATGGCAACTAGTTCAAGGGTGCACGGCACACCTCGGCTTGGCTGTTGCCTGTTGCATGCAAAATAGCGACCTATCTTAGCTAACCTAGCTAACTATTCATATATGTATGAGTTGTTGAACCGTATATGTGTACCAAGCATACACGCCTCAACAACTCTTCCATATATTTATCATCGGAAAATTGAGAGTTTTTCAGTTCGATAAGGGAAAAAAAGTAAACCCTTCCACTTTCATGTGTAAGCGTGTAGGCGTGCACGTGTGTGGGGGTGATCGTGTAGTGTTGTAGCGGTAATGTATATTTGTGTGTCACCGTATCGCGCAAGCAACGCACTCAAGGGCTCCCTACCGAGGGATCGAACCTAGGCTTGAGCCGCTGCCGTGGGAGGCCTAATCGAGTGAGTATATAATTTCAATTTTAGGACATTATTTAGTATTAAGCTTCATCTGTTGTAGATTAGATAATTCAGTAGTTTTATTTTAATTACGAATAACATACGCTATAGTTCTATATTGATAACAGTTTAGAATATTTTTAAGGTGGCAGAGCCACGCTGAAGCTATTACTGGCTTCAGTATGAATGGGTCGGCTCGCCCGGGGTAGTACCAACCTCTCACAGAAAACCGACGTGAAGTAACAGTGCTTGCATTGTTGCCTTTCGTTCGGTCAGTGAGAGTGCCGAAGGACCACCTCTCCTCTCCCCTTCCTCCCTCCCTCCTCCCAAACACAGGTTGGCAATGCACTTATGACTCTCTTGGTGTTGCAAATGTCTATGGACAGTCGTGATAACTTAACATTAAGTGACACACCCGTGCCTTTGCCTCCTATGACTTAAAAAAAAATTATAACAGAAGTATGTTCCTGTTATAACGGCAGTGTCCAAACGCATTTAAAACCTTTGAAGTATGACATATACCATATTCTTCCAAGAAACGAAATTTATGACCATTCATCGGAACTTTATATTGTCGTCTCTCTACAAAGTCGCATTACAGCAAACAAAATGATGAACTACCATCAACTTTGTACACTTATTCGCTCCTCATATATCACGCGTCGTAAATTCTTCATGGCCTAATAAAACGCAATTTGTGAGGCGATACGGTGGAGTTAAAACTACAAGATCAGTTTATAGTACGCTGTAAACATCAGTGTGCTGTTTTACGCTTCCTTTGATGTGACTTTATCACGTTCCCTTATTAGATATAGGATTATTGTTAGTTATCATGGTATGCTTGTCGTAAATTAGAAATATTGATTATAAATATGACTTACATGATACAAGTGCTTAGTGCTTCTAATGTTTTATGGTTATTGTTAGTAAGATATTGTCATCTAATGACATCATCATCATTACCCTTATCCCACCTAAGTAGGGTTGGCACAACATGTTTTCTTTTTCCACTCTCTTCACACAATCTATCCACACCTTTTTCGGTCTTCCTCTACTTGTATATCCATCCACCATCATACTCAACACTTTTCTAGTTATATGGTTTTCATCTCTCCTCATGACATGCCCATACCATGCTAACCTATTACTCCTCAGCTTCTCTGTCACTTGTGCTATTTTCAAACTTCCTCTGATATACTCATTATTAATCTTATTCATTCTAGTCACACTACACATCCACCTTAACATTCGCATCTCTGCCACATATAATTTTCTATCATCCGTCTCTTTCGTAGCCCAACACTCAGATGCATACAGCATGACAGGTCTTATCATAGTTTTATAAACTTCTTCTGATGACATGTTACATTTAAATTTAATTCTCTAGCTGACTATTAATATTTCTACACTTAATTAAAATATATTTGAAATAAACTTAATGAAAGATAAAGTATATAATTTGCAGAGAAATGTTAAGCGCACAGGCGTAAAAATAAAATTATTAGTGAATATCTTTAGCTCAGTGGGAGTATCATGATTTATATTAAGCGTGTTTAGTTATAAATTCTAAAGCAATTATTTTCTATATTTTGAAAATAAACTAAATATAGTAGGCAAGTAGTTACAAATTTACAAACGATGTATCATATACTGAATATTCAACCCAAGGAAACCTCATATATAAAAATTTATAAACCTTTATAGTTGCAAATTATGCAGAAGAAATAGGTATACATCCACATATGCACACACCAAGAAAACATTACTTGTTTTACTTGTAGTACACTAAAAATATATAAGAAATTATTGTCTCCTTATTACATTTTTTTTCTTATGTAGTGTGAATATCAGACTTCGATGTTTCTAGGTTATTTAATACTTCCTCCCAAGAACCTTTTTAATGTACCTAATATATATAGATTTTTGAATAATTTCCTCAATTTTTTTCTGTAGTAGGAGACAAACTAACAAGAGGGTCACCTGAAATTGGGCGATCACCACCGTCCATAGACACCAACAGCACCAAGGAAGTCGCAAGTGCGTTGCCAGCCTGAGTGGGAGCGAGTGAGAGCCAGAGTGGGAGCCTTCGTCCGCGTGGAATAGTTACTTTGGGTTAACGCTAACGCACAGCGAAACCTCCCAATAGAAAAAAAAACTCGATTTTGAAACATTCCTCATGATGCTCCGTTCCTATTGGTTTTAGGGTAAAATATAGGCTATAACCTTTCTCGATAAATGAGTTATCTAACTCTGAAAGAATTTTTCAAATCGAACCAGTAGTTCAGGAACTACTTACGCCCCTACAACATCACAAATTCACAAACTCTACCTCTTTATAATATTAGTATAAATTACACATACAACGAATGAGGTCATTTTAAACAATATCAGAATTAATTCATCGTACGTAACTGTATTCATATATCAGTGAAGCATTAAATCGAAAACTAATTGACGTGGAAGACAGCGATACATAAGTGATCTCTGTTTTAAAACTTATTATCCCATTAAAACCTAAGCGGTTCGCATTCCCTTGACGATAATGCAGTCCTAAGCGATGGTGTGAATTAAAAACGTATTTTGCATGTTAAAACTTGCGAAAAATAAATTGGTACGAGCGCGCGCTGTCAATTAGTACCATGTTATATGTAGGGCTGTCCTGTGACTACTTTTCGATCACTTTTTCAAATTACTTTTTGAAAATTTGAAAAAAAAAAATAGTGTACGGAAAACAAAATATAGGAAAAAGGTACTATGAGAATTATATTAGTTTAGTTTACAACAATATACAACGTCTACAAAATGTATATTAATATTTTTGAAGAGAAAACCGGACAAGAATCGTTGTTTTCAACACTGTACCAGACACGGTACCACTTTTAGTAACGCAAAAAGTTTGCGGATCAGAACTTCAAAACTCTCTGTTATTTCAAAAACTTATGGGAACGATACATTCCTTGTCAGACAATAAACATGATGACGACTAGAGCCGAGTATAGACGATTGAGTGTCACCGATGCAAGCGTGACGTTTTCACGAGAATGAAATCGCGGCCTCGCGTTGCTATAAAAAAAGTCAAGATATTCAGAAGAACTGCTGACAAAAGTGAGAACTCTAAACAATGACATATGTTTTTTTTTTTAATTTCCATATTCATTATACTGTAAATGGCAATATTTTAATTTCATGATTTGTTTATTGAAATTATCAACATTAATGCGGTTATCATATCTATTGGCAATCCAAGCGATAATTACATACATATTTATAAAGTCTATTAATCAATTAAAATATCAATATTACATATAGTCCGGTGAAGATGTTAAGACCTTGAGAGGTCAATAGCGTAGTCAGTTCAAAAATAAAAACACATCGAATCGCTAGTCTGTATAATAGTAACCATGATAAATTTATCTCCTGCCAAAATATCGGTCAATGCGCCTAAAGAAGTTTTTTCCCTTCAACAATTTAATATGCACGAAGCATTTAATTATTCATTTTAGGGTCGTCAACATAACAATACACTAGTAAATGAATAAAAAGTAAGACTATAGGACTATGCTAGTCTACATTAGACTAGACCACTATATTCTATACTATTAGAATCATATACATTGCAACGTTGCAACCCTAGTTTGCGAATAATAGTAAATTCGAGCTCGAGTCGATCCCCGACTGGGTATCAGATGCAGATTCCGCGATCCCGATTCGCGATACCGTTAAAGGATTATACTGAGTGACGCGGGTCGTAACATCCAATTAAATGGATGATAAGTTAACGGCTGGACGTATGAATCATGCTCGCGTGTTAGCTCGGCGAGAGTGACGGACGACCGAGATACTCCGAGAGCACGGTGTGGTGTAAAATTGATATAAAAAATAATTGCTAGAAAATTCGCTTAATTATCTCTTATCTTCTATACATATAATCATTTAATAAGAATGTAAATCGAATGTGTCTAATAGATTTAATAGCTGTTAGAAACGTCAAATATAAACAAGGGTAGAGAACAAAGTAATGTAATTTTTTTTAAGTTTTTGTAGGTTTCTTTTACTTAAAATATCCCCCGGGGACTATAGGCTTTTCGCGATGTAAGATAGCTTAAATCTTGTCCTGTATCCCTGACGATATGTACGCAAAAAATCATGAAAATCGGTTCCGCAAACAAACTAACATTCAAGTTTATAGCAAATATTTGTTAAGTTTACAATAAATATTTTGTCAAATGTTTGAGGTTTTGGCGGGATCTTGGTTTGCTATATAGTGGATTTTATATTTTACTAGCTGTTACCCGCGGCTTCGCACGCATTTTTTAAATATATTAATTAGATGTTTAAAACTGTGATCACACATCTATTGTAAATTACAATATACTCTTTCAAAAATAACTGTAAGTATCACACGCACATCATCTACTGTAACAGGTAACGTGTACATTATATATGTGAATACTAATAGTGAATCGAATGGAATAGGATTTATCATCAACCACATAACTGGAACTTTAAACTGTTATATATCACCCTCAGTGCTCACTTACACTATATAAGAAAGTAATGAAAATATTAAGCTATACATTATCGAACAATATGTGTTAAACCTTTTATTATATAAATATAATATGTCCATAGTGTCGATATAATTAAGTTATTATCATACCTTGCTATAATTTAAATCAAATATAAAGATATGACTTTCAATTACAACAGCGATGCCCTTAGTGTTGCAGTTGTTCATAGGCGATGGTAACCACTTACCATCAGGTGGGCCGTCAGCCTGTTTGCTGCCTTTTGGCATACATATGTATATATTTATTCTTGGAGTCCAGTACAGCGCACGTCACACGAACGACGAATGCACGGATAACAGTTTATCACTACATAGTGTAAAACAAAGTCCTATTCCACGTCTGTATATATGTATGTTCGCGATAAGATCAAAAACTACAGAACGCATCTTCATGTCGTTTTTAACAATATATAAAATGATTCTTGGGCAAGGTATAGGTATAGTTTGTCTTATTATCAGGGCGGGCAACGTCTGCTGAACCCGCTAGTTTAAAATAAAACAGCCAATTAGATACTTATTTGCCCGTAAAATTCCCGTTCAAATAGGTCTAGCCGTTTCGGAGATTACCCGGAACAAATAAAAAAACACAACAGACATATCGATAGAATTAAAAAAAATTTGGATATTTGTAGCATCTCATATATTCCTAATATAAAATACACTCACTTTACTTTTATTACACGTAGTATATCACAAATCAAGAATTGGGAACAAAACTAAAGTAGAAATAAATTTTTTGAGGAGTTTTTGGCGGAATTTTAGTCTGTCATCTAGTGGATTTATATTTTATTAATAATCTTGTGTTATTTGTCTCTATATTGTGTTAAATTTGTGACGTTTTATGTGATATGGTTCGTTTATTTTGCATAAGTGAAATGAAAGAAAAATAATACCACGAAGCGTAAACTCTGTGGTCTTGAAAATTAAGAATATAAAAATTTACGAAATATTATATAGAGTATTTTTTGGCTCTTATACCTTAACATTATCTTGGACATAGAAGAAAAATACCTATATTGACAACTTCAGAATTGGCAGTATGGATTAATTCCTTCGACTATCTTATTGGACGAATATTATTACTACTAAACATTTTGAATAGCAACACAAAATAAACTTTAGAAATTTTTCCGATATAAACGTACCACGTATAATTAAAAATTGGAAACAAAAGTAACGTAGAATAAACCTTTTGAATAGGAACACAAAATAAACCATGAAAATATTTTCGATAGAATGTTATCGCGTTACCATGGCAACGCATATAATACTGACATAAACACGCAGCGGAAGCTTCCAAAGTAACCCGATTTTGAGACATTCTTCATTAGTGCTTAGCTCCTTTTGGTTTTAACGTGATGATATGTAGCCTATAGCCATCCTCGATAAATGAGCTATCTAACACTAAAAGAAACTTTTAAATCGGATCTGTAGTTCTTGAGATCATAGCGTTCAACCAAACAAACAAACAAACAAACAAACTCTTCAGCTTTATATATTAGTATAGATAGATTTATAATCTTGTGATATTTGACTCAATATTTTGTAATATTATTGGTATTTTACGTAATATTGATGTTTTATTGTGCAAAAGTGAAATGGCTGGGAAATATTACCACGCAGCATGAATTCTCAGAATAACTCGATGGGTAGTTCTAATAAGGTAGCCACCATCTTGTTAGAACATTGAAATTATCTCAAGAAATTTGTAACATTTGACCTACTACTACCAACTCGACAATGGCATTAATAATCTAGAGGATTACTTGCCAAAAAACACGATTGCTATACGTTCAATTTCCTTCAGCCATCTAAAAGATCATTGAAATGTAAAAATTGGTCGTGCGTACGTATAACGTTTCATATCATATTTAATTACTAAACCTGGTGCTATGAAAGGCGTTAAGATATTACGTTTGTCACTCAAAGTATCGGTTCTGCGGTTACGTCTGGTCACCAGATATAAAAACTTCCAATTAAATTGTGTCAATCGATACATGTTTATATACAGTTAAACTCGGTGAGCTGGTTCAGATGCCTATCAGTTTGACAATCACTATTAAATGGTAAATTATTGGAAAAAAAATTTAACGGCTCCGAGTTTATTAGATATCGGCTGCTTGATTTCTAATTCTTTTGTTTACTACGTGACGTTTCCATATACTTAAAATCCGACTGAAATCTTCCTCGTGAATATTTTCAGCTAAAACTCCAACCGAACAGCATGGTTTTGCGTTTTCGTTTAAATTCCAAAGTTCTTGCACAAATTTGAGAATAAGTAATTCAAATTTCATTTACACTGTCGTTCGATAATAACTCCGGACATGAATTAGTTTACCTTTCTGTCAACTCTTCAGCGACGTCTATGACTCTATGTCGATGGAAACCAACAAAACCGGGTTTAGTTGGAACTTATACAATTTCCCATTATCGTCCCTGCGACTTTTCTATTAAATTTGTTCGCAATATTGCTCTACCCCACTAGTGTATTAGTTCATCTTAATTATATCTTGAACTACCATCGTCATATGTCATAATCACTGCGATGCACATGACCCATGACGTGACTTTTAGTCACTTTTGCCGCATCACTGGATTGATATCAACTAATTGGTCAATCACCTTCTCCAGTCAGAAAGATATTCGATATCTTTGTCTCAAGGGAACCTTTACTTTTGAACTTTTCATTAAGATTGAGAAAGCTCTTACCGAAAATGTTGGTCTATTTGACTGTAGTCATACCTGATGTAAAATGAAGAGAAAGTCACTTATTGTCGCGTTCGCTTAGATACAAATATTGTTTTAACCCTTCAATCATTTTATAGGTTTATGAAAAGTATTGCACGATACTTGATAGTACGTACACTGTACGTCGTACAGTATAATAAAACAATGATGGTCATCGATAGAAGTACAAAATATTGGTAATCGTCGCTGTCACATCTATTGACACGTCTTTTAGTTGCTGAATATATAGTAGCAGATGCTGAATCTCGTCAAAAAGAGAGGCACAGTGACGAGTTTATTACTAGTTACATACTTTTTGGTAGCTGTTCAATTGCCACAGACATCTTACCAATCCGTTTTAATACTAGCCAAACATCGGTTGACCCCAGATCGCAGTACGTTTATGAGTGCCATCATGAAAAGTGTTACACCAGGTATAAGTTGGTCACAATTGTGTCAGATACAGTTGTCATGTTCTTCCGCTCTTCTATTACGATAAGTTTGCGTTACAAATAATATTAATCATTTATTACTTCTATATGAATGACCAGATAAATTCTAATAGGTTTTATGATAACAGCTTCCTATAAAACAATTGTCTGATAAGAATTTTTTAGAGTAAATTCCAATATATTAAAGACAAATATAACAACGCAATTTTCTGGCAATATTGACTACAGAACACCTTAATGAAATGAAAAGCTTTGTAAAACTAATTACAAGCAACAAGAAAGTGTATAACGCTTATCGAAACAAATCAAATCTGTTCAAAAATGTTGTCCATACATTTGCCACGATAAGTTATTTATCTAGAGCAAAACTATTCGTATCGTCCCGTTACACATCTCTCAATTTAGCTTAATCGGATTACTTACAAGTTGACAGGCTTAGTTATTTCATTTATAACTTGCGCAAGACGTCAATCTCATGACCGTGGATATCGTCCGCTGGGGATTTATAAAAGTATCGTTTTGTAAGCGGCTTTACTGATGTTTGTTATTTATAACGGTAAAGTTAATAACATTCTGGATTTTGTTTGAGCGTTTAGTTTGAGATCATGATGTCCTTAATATTGTGATGACAAAACTAGATCGTACGTTGCGTCAATCATGTCAGTTAGGATCTCTTTAAGATTCCCAGTAAAGAAGAACATTTGAAAACCATACTATGGTGGCAAGTCATTTGCCAGTACTTGTCTGGCTATGTTAAGGACTCGATTAGACAATCTTAATTCAAGCTTATACCGGTATGTTCCATACGTCATGTAATATCAGAAGTTGATTTTTATTATACGATGGTTGCAATTAAGCATGTACGTTATGTTGTCGACCCTTTAAAAACTTATTCAGTTTTCTCTTGAAGAAACACATGGTATAGTCCAAACGGAAAATTTGTAGGAGAAAATTTATCTGAAACAGATAATCCATACCCTTATTTAAATTAACACATAGTACCTACAACATTAGATCATATTAGAAAATGACAGTAAAATCAAAGTCGATTAAGAAACTGAAGAATCTGATATTAATATCCCTTCGAATATAGTACATTTTTTTTATGAAATCCATTTTCAATATAAACGTTATTTTTGTATCCATCATCAGAATAAAGAATTCCAATTATCCACGTAGAATCTATCTTCTTCCTATTTAGTGCAAAAAGGCGATAAATCTAACCAACAAGTTGTAATTTATTTGGCAGTCGCCTGGCAAATAATTTAAGTTACTTGTTAATGTTTATTAAATCTTCGCGATAAGATGTAATTTAAATTTATAACGAAGACATATAAAGAGGGTAATAGCTTAATAGTTAAAACAATGTTCTTATATAAATAAAATGGTGGAGGTCTGCCTTTGTGTGTGCATCACTCAAAAATTACTGAATAGATTTTG
>JACEII010000011.1:8419665-8438330 GCA_014332785.1 Antheraea mylitta | reverse complement strand
GTAAAATAAATTTAACAGTTTATAAGCGTATTGCGTATTGAATTTTAAATTGAAAGACAATAGTTACGGTTTATTTCATTTCCAAATTATTTGAATCTATGAACTTCACAAGTTTACCTCACGTTAACTATTTAATTCATTATGATACATTGAAAAGGTTCCAAAATATAATTTTCTAGCATCCGACAAATATCATTGAAGATAGGAATTGCGTTGTTAACATCTTATTCTAAATATTTATATATATATATATATATATATATATATACATATATAATTCTTCTGTCCGTTTATATGCGCCTGAACTTCTCCTGAGACGGCTGGACAGACTTTGTTTTTTTTTGTGTTTAGGTAGATTCAAGAATGATTTAGATTCACAATTAGACCCGGTATGTGGGGTGATTGAATTTTAGATTATTTTTTTTAACTTATCAAGACAGGACAACGTCCGCTTGGCAAGTTCGTAATATTATAAATTCGATTGTTTATTAAGTTTTCGTGTCTTAACAACTCAACCGATAACCATGAAATGTTAAGTATAAGTTGTTAAGAGTGAAAAGAATACAGAGTATTTTACAATATAGTTGTTGTAATGTTACTTATATTTGAAACCTTACTAATATTTGTGTGAAAATGTTAAGTGCAGAATCAAAATGGTAGTCGGAGTAAGAAATCAAATAGGATTTACTTCATTTGTTCCGTGGTAAAGTTCACATCTAAGTCCTCAATTGAACCGATTACGTAGCGAAATGAAATCCCCAGTCGTCGAAGCGATCCTTTCGATATATTACGATTGTTCTTTGTTATACAGTTTTCTTTACACTGGTTAATATAGAGTTTTGTAACATTACTATCATGTACTAGTGCCTGCATGACTAATAATATTGTTTTTATATACGTATATGCTAGATTTCTTCGCGACTACGTTCGGGTTAATGTAAATTTAAACTATTCTTAGGGAATGGTACATTTTGCTAGATAAATGGAAATCGATGTCCTTTTTTTGTAACTCTGAGAATTTGTATGCTAAATTTCATAATGTTCGGTTAAATTTAAAGCGTATTCAACAATCAAAGTCATATTCGTATTTATAATATTAATTAGTAAGTATCATAAAACGGGAAGTTGCATAATAATATCCATAGTTTTTTATTAATCCCGTGGGATATATATAAACTTGCTGAACTTATCTCGTTCTATTAAGAGACTGTCTTAAAAAGTTGAAATGCAGTAATATAATACTTAGAAAATAAAAATGTAAAGTTCTTAGTATCATTTTTCTACAGGACAACTGAAAAGTTGAATCGTTAGAATTTCATTATGATATCAGTTCATTAAAAATTTTCAAATTAAAAATTTAAAAATTTTCAAATTAAAAATAACTTTACAGTATGGAGTACTTCAAGGGGAAAATTAATAGGTTATTTAGGGGTCAGCAACGCGCACGTGACACTTCTGATGTTACAAGCGTCCATAGGCTGCGGTGACCGCTTTACACCAGGCGGCTCGCATGCTTGTTTGCTACCGACGTAGTATAAAAAAAAAAAAAAACTTTAGTTTTACGAAACGTAAACGAACATTTTGTTATATTAGGTAATTTTCTCTAGGCGGTAGAGCCACGCTGATGCTATAACTTGTTTCATCATGAATGGATCGGCTCGTCCGGGGTAGTATCACCCTCTCACAGAAAACCGACGTGAAGTAACAGTGCTTACATTGTTGCGTTTCGTTCGGTCAGTGAGTCCTCTCGCTTCGCTTTGTTCCCCTTCTTCCTCACCCTTTCCCCACCAATACAGGCTGGCAACGCACTTACTACTTCTCTGGTGTTGCTGGTGTTTATGGGTGGCGGTGATCACTTAACATCAGGTAACCCAACCCACCTATTCATTTGCCTCCTATGATATAAAAAAAACATTGAAAATATTGTAAAAAATACTGAATTAATGTAGTTTATATTTTTTTCTATAATAGAAGAAACTAATGAAGATTATTGGTATATTATTGACTTTTGGTAAAGAAAATACAATACTATTATTTAACATTTAAAACAAGAGTTCATCTGAATTGTTAAAAAAAGAATTATGTGACTAGCTGTCCGCCCTGGTTTCGTTTATGTATTGACGAAGACAATTCGTCCAAATTTTCTGTTTACAGTATGTTCATGCTATAACACAAAATTGCAACTAAATGTCTATTTTTCTATTCTGTCAATATTTTTGAAGACACCTGACTGTATTTACTTTTATCTTACTTTTCCATACAACTCCAATATAGTTATATTAAATTACAATTACAATACAAATTATCAAAGAAAGAATTAACCAAATAGAAGGAATCGTTTAGAAGTCATGGATTTACGTACATTCACCAATTGATTTTTGCTTATATAGATATAAATTGTATAGAATATCTTACCTTGATGTTTAAGTTGAACAATCTAATATCTCTCTCTCTCTCTCTCTCTTGGGATCCTATGCCCCCAGATTGTCGGGGCAGAGGGCAAACACAACGCTTCTCCATCTCGATCTGTCGATGGCTTGACGCTTCACCTCACTCCACGTAAGCCCATCTAATATCAACACTCATATAAAACATGTAGTATTATTATATTGTGCCTATTTACGTATTTTGAGGCTACATATGTCGGCTTAAGAGAAATTAAAAATACATTCATCGTCTCTTAATATGCGCTTCAATTCTATTTACAATGAATGTCTTTAATTAATGGTTTTTGTTTGTTTCTGTTAACTCGTCTGTGTAGATGTTACACTCCGGGTCTTGCGGTTTTGATTCTGAGCGAAGACAGTATCAACAGCTATAATTAACGTTTCTGTACTTTTAGACTTATGTAAAATATGTTGCAGGTGTCTAAGAATAACTAAAAAAATCAACAATGTTAGAAATGCCTGTCTGTCTATCTGTGTGTTTATTTGGACACGTGTCACTGCTAATATAGTGCGTTTAATATAAAATTTCTTCATGAAAATCATAAAACATATCTTCGAGTGACCTTTAGTATTTGTTTCATTAATATCGGTTAGGTCTATCAAAGGTTATTGAACTTTTAATGACGACGCGACTTAAGTACGCGATCGAATACTTTTCTAATTATTAAATGGATTTAATACGTTCAGATGACTTTATATCTGACGACATGGGTTAGCATATAACTTTTATGGCGTCATCTAAAAAAAATAAAATAGAGCAAGTATCAAGCAAGTTGAAAAACATTGTTACCATCTGAGCGATACTTCGGCGTTCGAAATTATTAGTTACAGAAAGATACCAAAAGATGTCACCATTTTTAAAAATACAAAAGGAGTCGAATTCACGAGCTAATATATGTAAATTCTAGCCTCTGCCCGCGACTTCGTTCACGTGTATCTATATACTAACACTAACACGCAGTAGTTCTCAAAAGGAAAAAAAAACATCAAATTATGAAACATTTTTCTTCTGTGCTCCGCTCTTATTTGTCTTAGCGTGATAATATATAGCCTATAACCATTCTCAAAGAGTGAGCTATACAATACTGAAAGAATTATTCAAATCTGATCAGTAGTTCCTAAGATTAACCCCCTTACAACGTCACAACATCACAAACTTTACCTTTTTATAATATTAGTATAGATAACTATACGCTATTTAAGAAATTTAAATATAAAAATATTACCAACGCTAGATTATTTTTATATTTACTCAGGTTATTACTTCATTAGACCAGCATAAAAATCAACGGAGCGCGAAGTTTTGAGTACGAGAGAATTCTCATGATTATCTAAGGTCAACATTCCTTGAATAAAAATGTAGCGAATACAAAACGAAAATACATTTTCCAGGTCAACGAGCGAAGTTTTACATTCTTTAGACACAAACGCGTGGTCTGCATACTCAAGTATAGCAAAACAATTCTCGTAATGCCCGGAGATATTATATTTTACAATGGATGTTATGATAAAAATTAAAATAAAAATATACGTTAGTGAGTTTTTATTTCTGGCGGAATGTCTCGCTTTATTGTTGTTGCCATTTCGTTCCATGAATGTTTTGTTTCATTACCTCTGGGAAAGGTTTTTGCCGATGTTTTAAATGTTTTACTAACTTTTGCTTAGTTGTTTGAGTAATTACAAAAAAAAAAAATAGATATTGAAAGTATTTCATATTTTTGAATATGTTTTTATTTTATTTATTCTCAGCTCTTTTTTATTTTCTGCGCGTTATAAAAGACGTCCGCGACACATTTTTACCGACCCTCCTGATTCAATCACGTCAGCGAACGATCAGTACCAGCTTGAACCTCGAAACAGAGCGTATTCACGCCCACGCCCGCGTAACTACAGATCACGCCGCCGTGGTGTGGGGGTTAATTTCGCTCCCGCACACCCGATTACGCCTCCCACGGCAGCGGCTCAAGCCTAGGTTCGATCCCTCGGTAGGGAGCCCTTGAGTGCATTGTTTGCGCGATACGGTGACACACAAATATATATCACTGCTGCAACACTACACGATCACCCAGCACTCACGTGCACGCCTACACGCTTACACATGAAAGTGGAAGGGTTTACTTTTTTTCCCTTATCGAACTGAAAAACTCAATTTTCCGATAATAAATATATGGAGGAGTTGATGAGGTGTGTATGCTTGGTACACATATACGTTTCAATAACTCATACATATATGAATAGTTAGCTAGGTTAGCTAAGATTAGGTCGCGATTTTGCATGCAACAGGCAACAGCCAAGCCGAGGTGTGCCGTGCACCCTTGAGCTGGTTGCCAAAATAAAATCGGCTGAGTGCCTTGAGCATAATGCATTTTGAGAATAGATTGTTTTCAAGTAGATTTTTTTTCTTTTTTGTTTAAATATTTTGGTGATAAAAAGTTTACATTAAATAATACTTGCATAGTAAGATTTTTGCTTATTAAAACTTCTGAAGTTATAAGCGTAGTGACATTTACTTATATCTCAAGTGAAACGTGAACAGAATGGACTAACTAAATTTTAGTATTTCTTGGGTTCTTATTTTGAAAACAATTTGCGAGCGTTTTGTTTTATTTTTAAAACTGAAAACTTGCACATTTAAGCTTACGCTTGGAACTAATTTAGAACATTATTCCTTTGTGAATTGAGTTGTTACGTTCATACCATTATATTCGTTCTTTGTTTTTGTAACTATATAAGTTAAGGGAACGCTAAATTAAATACTTAATGAGGTGTACTCAGAATCAACTCAAAAATATATCTATACAAATATTAAAAAGAGGTAAAGTTTGTGAGTTTGTAACGTTGTAATCTCAGGAACTACTGGTTCAATTTGAAAAATTCTTTCAATTTTATATAGCTCATTTATCGAGGAAAGTTATAATGTATAATATAATTTATATTGTCCTCTTGACACAATATCTACTTTACTTTAACACATTGTTTTAACAAATAAAATTGTTTCTATAGTTAGCCGGGTCACAGACAAAACTTGAAAAATTGTCTTCTTGTTAAACTCCTAAATATTCTTTCATGTCCGTTTAGTCAAAACCTATTTTATTTTGAAATTCCAAACAGATACTTCATCTTTATTTATTTGTAAAAATAAACTGAGTCAATATTAACTTAATTGATAGTTAAAGGACGCAAACAATGAATCAAAGTCACATTGATATAGAATCACAAAGTCTATCTATTTTACAAAACATTAAAACTGAATGTTACGAGTTATTCAAATAAAATTTATAGTACCCACGAACGGGATAGAATTGGTAGAATTTAACTACTCATCAGACATATCTAAAAATTGTTGTTTCTGCTTCAAAAACATTTGTTAAAATAAATATGGCCTTATGTTGTACGTAAAAGGAAATCAATATACTAAAGACTTAAAGGAGCTATATAATTGTTAAATACCTTTAATTCTGAATTCAAAAAGTTCATCTACGCAAAAATGAAGGGTAATCAGCTCTTTGTGAGTGCAATATTAAAATTTGTCAGTTGGGGTATTTCACGTGAAGCAGTCATATCTGAAATTTAGATTTTTTGGAAGTAGTTTTTCATTTACAATAAAATGTTAAACGCAGCGTTTGTTATTTTATTGTAAATTTGTTCAATTCGAAATACTACTTCCAAAAAATCTGAATTTCAGATATGACTATTCTTTAGAAGCCCATAATTTGACAAATACACGTGATAGAAAAAAAAATATATAAATATGCTTTCAGACTCACATCTACTAGAAGTTCATTAAGGTTGAACGAATTTCAGAACCTCACCTTTTTTTTGTTGTCCGCTTCACGTGAAATGCTTCAGTTACCAACTGTATTATTTCTATTAAATTAAACTCCTTTCTAAATACTTTGTTATATTCTATTTTTTTTATCGCACCTGATGTTAAAGGACGATGTGATCTAAGATATTAACAGGCAAAACTTAAAGGAGAAGACTGACTCTCAGCTGCATCTGCCGGCACACATCCATAAACGCTTTGCATTAGATTTTCAATTTGAGGATAATAGTTAGCCAGGCGGACTTAGAATAAATTATACCATCTTTTTTTCGAATTAGCTACGTTATTGGCCCAGCAAGGTCTTAACAGCAACACCGAACTACAAATACTACCCCCATACAAAGCAATACCTTTAGCAATACACAAGACTTTGTCATTCTGATAGACAGTTAAATGACAGACGATAATAAAATTGAAGTTTATTTATAAAATGACTAGCCTCTGCCCGTGACTTCGTTCGCGTGGAATAGATACTTTGGGCTAACGTTAAAATGCAACGGAAGCTCTCAACAGGAAAAGAAGTCCCGATTTTTAAACATTTTTCATTGGTGCTCAGCTCCTATTGATCTTAGCGTGATGATGTATAGTCTATAACCATCCTCGGTAAATGAGCTATGTAACATTGAAAGATTTTTTCAAATCGGACCAGTAGTTCCTGAGATTACCCCCCTACAACGTCACAACGTCACAAACTCACAAACTACCTGTTTATAATATTAGTATAGATATATAAAAAATATGACTCGTAATTGAATCAAGATATGAAAATGTAAATCAACCTATACGAGACACGTGAACAAATTGAAAGCACGTTTCGAGCCATCATGTGCAGAAGTTCAAAGGCACGTCAATGTTTATTATAAAGTAAGTCGACATGTCCATTTTTAAATACGTTGATGCTAGAGTCACGTTTCAAGGATTTCGGGAACAGCTTTAAAAACGCTATTAGGTCCATCGTTAAACTTTGAATGAGTGACATCTTTACAGTTACCACTTTATCTCACGATTCGAATGGTCAATATTAATTTGAATTTTAAACCTTATGACAACGTGATAGGAACTTCGCTATCATGTTTGTGTGTATATATAAATTTGTATTGTTAAGTTGTCGACTATACTGTCACTGTATACTTTTTGGGTCATCATTCGTATTTGATGCGTTTTAAGAATCGAGAAGGATTAATTTTAGTTATAATAGGAATTTGAATTGCGTTTGAAAATATTTTAGGAGTTCGTTTCTGATGAAAGATTTATGAGTTTATTAGAAGTTTTGTTTAGAATAACTTCATTAATATAGTTTACAGCTTAGTATCCTGTTGTTGTTTTAGTTACAAATTAGGTAGATACATTGAGCGATTTATAGAATACATTGTATTAAAAATAGGCAATTATGTAGGTGGTAGAGCCACGATGAAGCTATTACTGCTATTCAGCATGAATGGGTCGGCTTGCCCAGGGTAGTACCACCCTTTAATAGTAAACCGACATGAAGTACCAGTGCTTGCATTGTTGCGTTTCATTCGGTCAGTGAGAGCGCCGGAGGCCCACCTCCCCTCCCCTCGCCCCACTCTCCTACCCCTCCGTTATACCCCTTCCTCTGAACACAGACTGGCAACGCACTTGTGACTCCCCTGGTGTATTGCAAGTGTCTATGGGTAGCGGTGATCACTTAACATTAGGTGACTCGTCTGATCGTTTGCCTCCTATGACATAAAAAACAATCTGTCATTTAATTTTTTTTTATATCATCGCAGTAGTTAAGTGATCACCACCATTCATAGACACTTGCAACACCAGAGGAGTCGCAAGTGTCTTACCAGCTTTTGTTGGGGGGCGGGAATAGGGAAGGGGGAGTCGGCGAGAGGAAAGTGAGGAGGGGGGAGATGGTCTACGGGTGACGGTAAATGTAACTATAGTAGACGTCTTGGTACGCAGTGGACAAAACAATAGTCTTATATTTATGAACTACTACATAGAGAGGATATATTTGTTAAATTGAACGCAAAGATGTAACTGCTAACATTAAAAATAAAAAATACAACGATATAAAAGTGTGTGAGGACAGTGATTTTAAAGATGTAATCCAATAATGTCCGACCCTTGAACGTTATCCAAACTTCGTAAATTAAGCCGCAACGATATAGTTGTTTTTTTAACGTAAAAAACTATTTATCTACTTTGTTTCCCAACCGTTTATTTATTGATATGGCGTGTAGGAGATTAAGCTATAAAGTGTGTAGCATACGCCGAAGCGAGATGTGGAGCTCTGCGGGGAGCGACCGCCGCAAGCATTACACATTTTACAACTATTATAGAAGGCATGTGGGTTTATTGCTTCGACACGAACAGGAATACACTATCCCAATGAGGACTATTCATGTTCATAGTTATTAGGAGCATTTATTGTCTTAAAGATAACGATCTGATAATCAGAAATATAATTTGTGATCGCTTATTATAATTTTGACAACCTTTTTTCAATAACACTTTTATTAGTTACGGAGGAGACACTAAAATTTACAAAAATAATTATGTAAGTATTTATGAAAAAGATAAATCTATGTAATACCTTTAAACGAGCAATTCTTGTATATTTTTATATATTCAGGATCTCGGAAACGGCGTCAGTGATTTCCGTGAAACTTAGTATGTAGGTGGTTTCGGGGACGATAAAGCGATTTAGCTAGATTTAATTTATAAAAAAAAAGGTTTTTTATCTGAGTTTTCAGGCAATGAAAAAATATAACTATTATATAAAAGGTAAATTTTGTCGCCGCTGTCAAAACCAAAATAGCTCAGATGGAAATCGGCTGCTTCGAAAATGCATCTAACCCCAGTTCGAATCCGAGTGACAGTAAAAGGGATATCTTTTTTGGTTAAAAAAAATGCAAATTTTGTGAGGCAAACTTAACAGTTTATTACAATTGAATTGATGTTTTTTAAAGAACCGAGCTAGCTTCGATTATCCAGTTACTAATATTAAATTACGTAACAGTAAATATAAACAAAAACAGCTATACATATGGTAACTATATTATGCTTGTAAAGTTTACGGCACAAATAGATTGTATTTTACAAAGGAACAACTATTCCTATATTTTTAATATATTAAGTTAGGATTTGATCATAGTCTAATGTGATTTTGATGAGAAAATAGTTAACAGGTAATCCTACAATTTGAGCCGTCTCTCAAGTACGACATTGTTATAAATAGTATTCAAAGTTTGATCGGTGGCTTATGAACAGTAAAATGTGTACTATTAAATGAATACAAAAGTCAAAAAGATAACAAATCTTTAACAAGAATTTAAATGTACATCTTTAGACGCTACGTTCTGATATTTTATCACTCACTCGCTGATATGCGGCCTTCTCTGCGTTGTATAGGAGACGAAACGTAAAAATAATTTAAATTTTTTTTTTTCTCGATCTGACTACGCTATTGACCAACAAGGTCTTAACAGCTTCACCGGACTACTAAGGCGAGCGCTTAAGGCACTCAGCCAATTTTGTAATTTAAAGCAAAAGTATTCTTTGCTTACCAAATTTCTTTAGTCTATTTTAGTAATTATAAAATCGTACTTTCTTAAAACATTAGTAAATTTATTTTAAATGGAGTTACCGCAACATTTTTAAAAGATAAAGACCAAGTTGCACCCTTAATAAAGTAAGGACTTTTTTTTTTTTTTCGAAATGTCTACGCTATCGACCCAGTAAGGTCTTAACAGCTTCACCGGACTACTAAGGCGAGCGCTTAAGGCACTCAGCCGAATTTTGGCAACCAGCTCAAGGGTGCACGGCACACCTCGGCTTGGCTGTTGCCTGTTGCATGCAAAATCGCGACCTATCTTAGCTAACCTAGCTAACTAACTCCTGCATATATTTATTATCGGAAAATTGAGAGTTTTTCAGTTCGATAAGGGAAAAAAGTAAACCCTTCCACTTTCATGTGTAAGCGTGTAGGCGTGCACGTGTGTGGGGGTGATCGTGTAGTTTTGTAGCAGTGATGTATATTTGTGTGTCACCGTATCGCGCAAGCAACGCACTCAAGGGCTCTCTACCGAGGGATCGAACCTAGGCTTGAGCCGCTGCCGTGGGAGGCCTAATCGGGTGTGCGGGAGCGAAATTAACCCCCAGACCACGGCGGCGTGATCTGTGGTTACGCGGGCGTGGACGTGAGCACGCTCTGTTTCGAGGGACAGGCTGGTACTGATCGTTCGCTGACGTGATTAAATCAGGAGGGTCGGTAAAAATGCATCGCGGACGTCTTTTATAACGCGCAGCGTTAGGTACGGGTTCATAGTTTGCGGCGGATACCACTAACGGACTGGGATGATTCGCGGCTTTTTCAAAATAGCTAATCGTAAGTGATTTTACGTACGCCCAGATAGAAGGAATCACTAGGTCTCTATGGAGATTGACTCTCCGAATGTACCACGGAGCACCGGTCACTCGAAGTAAGGACATATATCGACATATATACCGACTACAGATAAGGCAACAGTAACATGTGTGTTTCTTGTAGTCCGGTGAAGCTGTTAGGACCTTGCTGGGTAAATAGCGTGGTCAGCGTGGTTTTGGGGTGTAAGGGGTGTCAAATAACGTCATAAGACTTGAGACACCCAAGCCAACCTCATATATATGGCGAAAAAGCCCGTAATAGTGATTCGCTTCTGCGGGTCGCGTTTCGGGATCAGCCTGTACATATCCAGCCTTTTTCAGGCCGGCATTATAGTGACGACCGGCGATAGATAGTATGTCAATCGGTGGTCGCTATTATTTTTGGATTGTACTGTGCTTACCATCAGGCATAGTGCAGTCATTTTGCCGTACTACAATAAAAAAAATATCTAGAAAAAAAAATGTATTTCTTTATATTTTTACATTCTGCTGCCTCGTTCCCGATATAAAGGCTAAATCAATATTGTCTTGTTATATTTTTTATGCTTCCCAAAAAACTACTTATTTGGGTTATTAAAGATGGCAATGTTTTGGGTCATGCGCGCACAACAACAGAACTCTACTAGCACTTTATTTATATAAGACTAGCCTCTGTCCGCGACCTTTTTCGTGTGGAATAGATACACTAACACGCAGTAGTTCTCAAAAGGAAAAAACATCCCGATTTTTAAATATTTTTCATCTGTGCTCCGCTCCTATTGGTCTTAGGGTGATGATATATAGCTTATACCATTCTCGATGAATGAGCTATATAACACTGAAAGAATTATTCATATCGGATCAGTACTTCCTGAGATTACTCCCTACAACGTCACATCATCACAACGTCACAAACTCACAAACTCACAAACTTTACCTCTTTATAATAGTGTAAATTTACAATCGCTTCAAAATGTACTTACAAATAAGTAACAGAATAATCTATATTTGTTTGTCTATATTTGTTTAAATTCGTTAAAATAATCCTCGGGGTAATATTTAAATGGCATAAAACTTCAACTTAAGTCTAAAATTGTCCTCACTGCAGCAATAAATTATATCTCAATATCTTTTCGTATGTTGCTTAAAGGCTAAGTCTGATATAAACCGTAAAATTATATCACATAGCTATCCAGTATATAGTCACATAAATGTATAGACCTCGAGTATAACGACTTTATCTTTGGAAATAATGCTTACTTAAGTACACACTGAGATGGCGCATATTTAACTATATTCAATTTATGACGGTAAGGAATCGGCGGGGAACTAAAAAAAAATTATACAAAGATTCCAAAATTTATTACCTTGCACCAAGCATTGCTGGAACGGTAATCCGCTTAGCGTCGAACAACTTATTAAGTGTGGGACTAAATACTGATATATATTCTTCTCGTTTACAGCCTTTCTTCCAATGGCATGTCGAAGATATAAATATCCACAACTAGGTATATGTTTAATTTATGTCATTTGTACTGTCTTCTATAAAAAACACTATCTGTGTAACTCATTAATTTTATTTCAAGTCCAAAATATTTTTTGTAAAACGGCAAATTAATTTAGTAATATACTTACTTATGGTAAGTCATACGATATTAAAATTAAGAATAAATCATGTGATGAAATGAATACTTCAATATAACTTCATCTACGGTTATATTTTTATACTAGCTGTGCCCGCGACTTCGTCCTCCTGGAACCTAATTTACGTAAAAAACCAGTGATTAAAAAGGGCACTTGAATGTATTAAGTCCATCTAATTATCTACTTTTCTCGCGTCGATATTAAAATTATAAAAATTATTGATAGAGTGGACCGATATTAATAAAACAGAGCCTAAGTTATTCCCAAAGATATAATTTATGATTTTCTTGGTGTAGTTTTATAGTGAACACAGTACTTTAGCAGTGATACGTGTTCATTACAAACATTCAGACAGACAAATAGACAGACATTTCTAAAAATGATTGCAATGTATTACATTACTGATTCCTAGACACCTCCAACATTTTTTTTTTCATAAAAACCGAAAAAATACAGATCCTTGAGATTTACATTCTTATTACATGTAATAGATAAGTTTATCAATCTCTTTGCTCCATTTACAAATATTAGATTCATTATCAGCTACATTTCAATTATTATTATCTAAGTTTAAGAAAACAACTCTTTAAATTTTTGTACAAGGTATGTAGTACTTACTACTAACTTGATTAGTGTTCATTGTATCTTCCTACGTTATAACTAATTCTTAGATTAAATCTACACGATCCTTCAATATTAATGCTTCGTACAAAGGCTTTATTTCTCTTTTTATGGCCATATAATTGACATTAAAATTCACAACTTTATGCCCGTTCTGATATTTATCAAAATCTAACTGTAAAAGTGACAAATTATAAATATAATGATTCCAGAAGTAACCTTTAAAATATCTATTTCAAGAATCTCATTGCTCATCGTTAGAAGACTGGTATCGTATAAAGAAACCAAGGCCTCGATCGGTCGACGAACCATATCTTTGGATAAGTGTTCCTTCCACTGTTTAAAGTCCAACAATAGAAACTTACCCATTGAATTATAATTCATTGTCTTACTTTTTGTTAAACTAATCACTTTATTGTTCCCATCTTATAATCAATTATTCGATTAAGTTTCATATAAATGACAGCATCGGTCGTATCATATATTCGATATCATTCATTAGTTCTAAGTATGTAAATGTGAGTACGTGACTTTTGTTTTGTTTGATAAAGATGCCGAGTGATGTTGTATGTCTGGACACATAATTAATTATATTTTTGTTTTTAAGAGCAACAATTATGCATACCAAAGTATTTCAAGTTGAATGGTTTTATTTTATTCTGGCTTACTATTTGCTAAAAATAAATCTCTAACTGTAATGGAAAATGTATACCCAGTTCAATACAATACAAATTCACGCCTTTTTAAACCTAAAATCAGTAAATTTGCTTTTTGACTTGGAAACCGTATTGGACAAAGGGTACTATGCTCTAGTTTAAAGGACGATTCCCTTCTATTGTGACGAATCTAGTATGGAATATTACCTTAATACTCGATATAACAATAATTAACACAATTGATGATAGTAACAGCCATATAAATGTCAACAATGAATTAAGCTGTTATGTTAAGTCGCAATAAATTTTGCTATAAATTGGTGTCAATTATTCTGCTGTTGGATAATTCGCTGTTTTGTATCGTATTGCTATTTGTAATAACACGGTAATGAGATGAACGTTTATTTTTTGGTTGTGAGCGACGTGAAGTGCTTTTACATTTAATTGTTGTATTTTGCTTACTTGTTCCGAAAATACTGGCCAACTATTGCCATTGCGATATATTATTCCAATAGCGGCACGCTGTGGTGGCCATTTTGACACATTAGAAGAGTAATGTGGAATATCGATTTATTTTCAAGAAAAAATATACTTAAATACTGCTTTGTTTTGCATTAATCATTGACGGGAGTTTGCTGGAGATGATAGTTGTGCTGGCCAGTGATCTGATATATATATGCGATGTATATCTGATATGTATATTTATATATACAATTCTGAATTTATAAAACAATAACAGACCCATGGTATAAATAAGTATACTAAAAATTATAATCCATTGATTATTCTTTCATAAAGCACTGTTTTTTCTTGGTACAAACGTGAAAAGATTTATTCGTGGGAACATTTTATATACCTAGTTAGATATGTATAACAATATACTATAGTAGGAATTATATAGTTATGTAATTTAGAAATTAGTGCACTAAATTAGTTTGTGTCTTAAAATTATACATTCGACTAACTTTAGGATTAATACGTCACTATTAACAATAAAGAACAGCAATAAGCATCTTCAAATGTAGTTTATAATTTATATGAAACTTCATAGGCGGACAAACGTCAAAACGGCAATCACAGCGTGCCGCTATTATAATAGTAGGACAATAATGCCTACAAATAAAGTATACTGTACAATGCAACAATCCAATAAGATTGTTATTATAGTATTAACCACCTCTAATTTCCACTAAGAGGAATGAATATATGATCGTTATAAACTTCATTGGAGAAATATTAAAAGGTAAAAAAATGTTATTAGGACGATATTATTAATTATGGTCATCAAATTAATTGAATATTTTGGCAGTACAGGTGTAATAAAATCTAATTTAATTTATTCTGCAATTTTAAAATAACTTCTTGTTCTGCTACTCTCCCATTACTACCGTTATATCATTGCGTTTGAAATTTGAGAACCGTGGACTCAAATATCAATCATTGACGTTTTATCTACTGTTGCGGTCCATGATATATCATTATACATTAATGATCCGAATCTCTTGAGCATTTATATTATTTAACTAAATTATATATGTAGTTTCTGCGTATAAATGAGTTTTGATATCACTGGAAAAAATGTTATGACCGACTTGATTACTTCATGTTGTTTGTTCCTAAGTTTTCAACCATAGATTTATGAATCAGCGTATAATTACAAACGAGGGATCTCTTGCTGATTTATTACTCTGTATATTCAATTGTTATTTGTATCGTTTAAACACTAGTAAGTCTTGTTAAAGGAATACAATTTTTAAGTTTATTGAGCGTTGTGTGTTAGAATTCCGCACAAAATAAATTATATGTAAGATACACCTATTGTTCTGGTCTGGTACACTTTTTTGTAATATTATGAAAATCAAATATCATAATTTTGTTTACGAAGAACGAACTATTTATATCAAGTTTTAAAAATCAAGGTCCTTTGTTATTTTTGTCTACAGATAGTATATTTTGGAAATTCAAATCAACACAATATATCACCTGTATATAGCAGTACCTAGTTCGCGCTTACGTATAATATTTTCAAGATTTAATTACAAAGCGAATTAAAAATATTATTATAATGATAATCTAAAATTGGCATTTATTCATCCTTAAGTTGTCATTATTTATTTTATTTTTTATTTATTTAAACTTTATTGTACACCAATTATATGCATCCATTACAAGAACATCAAATTTTGTTATTGATACAATGGGCGTAGTTATTCTTATTAACAATTTCTTCCAGGCAACCTTTGGATAGATTTGTTCAATGGAATAGAGTCAGGAGTATTCTAGGTGTATAAGAAAATGACAATTAGTTAATAGCCTTAAGTTATTAACCATTATGTTATACCATTACATAATAAAAAACAAAATCCCCTATAACCGGGTCTGTCTGTCTGTTCATGATAAACTCAACAACTACTGACCGGATTTTCATGCGGTTTTCACCAATAGACAAAGTGATTCATAAGGAAGGTTTTGGTATATAATTTGTCAAGCTATTTTTCATAATCAGTTCGGGATAACGTCTACCGAGCCCACTAATATAATATAATTCGTATCTACACCCAAATTTATAATCTGCACAATGTAATTCAAAGAGGCATAAAAAATAAGCGAGATCTATGGTTGTTTTATGTGTAAATTAGTTCTCAGGTAGCATTGGGATTTCAATCAATGCAGACTACCCACGTAGTTAATACGTTTACAATCTTTCCGCTCATTAACCGCCAATCCTTACACGATTAAGTCATAAAATGTTTTATAAACTTGTGTGCACCAATTAAAATATTTATTCATTATAAAGGGTCTCACGCCTTGCGTCTAGATAAAGATCTTTATGATAGAAACCGAAGAAATGTGTGTAATATAATTACTGTTAATGATGTTTTTGAAGCAAAAAAAGATCTTAGGTCTGATATCATTTGTTGCGTATATATTCGTATTTATATTTGTTGGCGTCCAGAGATGATTGATTGAAGTTAGAAATTTATGGGCAAGACAATTCAATTTAAAAGTTTCTAATGCTGTTTACTAAATTGCCTTTGGGGATTATGCTTTGGATGTTGTTCTACGGTAAATGGTTACAATTGGTAAATGTGTAGTTAAATTTGGTAAAACGTAATTTTTTTAACCAAAATGTTAACAAAATAACACGATTTTTATATTTAATTCACTGTATACTATGAGTTTTTCAGTAACTAGTTATTACATAGAATTATTTTGTAGGTAGTAGAGCAAAGCTGACGCTTTTACTGGTTTTAGCATGAATGGGTCAGCTCGCCCGGGGTACTACCACCCTCTCACAGAAAACCGACGTGAAGTAACAGTGCTTGCATTGTTGCGTATCGATCGGTCAGTGAGAGCGCCAGAAACCCACCCACCCTCCCCTTCCCGTTCCTTCTTCTCTTCCTTTCCTCTCACCAATACAGGCTAGCAACGCACTTGCGACTCCTCTGGTGTTGCAAGGTTATGGGCGACGATGAGTCACTTAACATCAGGTGACCCATCTATTCGTTTGCCTCCTATGATATTAAAAAAAAATCCCTTCTATTGTTTAGGTTCTTAGCGGCATGTTCAAGATATAAAATAGCTAATGCATTACATACATTACATACATTACATTACATATAGAATATGTCTCAAGCTGTATCTAAGTCAAAATTCATAGTACCGATGCAGAAGCTTATTCATGAAGAAATAACACACAGACAGATACCTTTGGCTTACATATTAATATATGGAAGATAACAAATAATTTCTGTACATTTTTTTCTCAAAACTTTTAAGTAACTCTGATGTGAAGACCACACACCGACGTTGTAATTTTAGTCTTCAGGAATTACAACAAAAGCTTCCAAATATACAGTACAAGAGGAAACGGTATGTATAAAGGTTAAATTATCACCCGATTTCAGTACAATCACGTTCTGTCCGAACGTTCGTGTTCGGATTAGTTCGGAAGTCTGTTCAGTGTAACTAAACCAATCAAGTGTTCGTTGTTTGAGACAGTCATTTATAGCTTTGTACAACTATCTATAAATCTGTATCCGATTTAACCAACAGTAATAAGTGCATTCGTACGACTTAATAAAACGAAGAGTATATATTCTTCATAATACATTTACTATTACTTACTATAGGACTGTAAATATTACGTATCAGTATCTTTCTGATTTTTGGGTAAAAAATTGTTGCAAGCTACTACGAACAACCAATTAAATACATCTCATTTATTCTTAGGCATTTTGTTTGTACAAGCATCGCGGCTAAAGTATAAGGATTTTGATAAAACGTTACCAGAAAATCATAAAGCATAGTTATAGTCGGGTAATATTTAGTATTTATTTTATTAAAATCAGTTTACTGTATCGAAATATGTCGTAATCCGAACGTCGACGCGAGGTAAGTATGACGACAGCCAAGCGAGTAATAATATGCATTTCTGTCTAATTTAATCCCGATAAGAGTGCCGCAATACTCTTCGATCCCACGAAACACGCTAATAACTTTGAGCCCATCAGGCTATACGGAATCGATATCCCTTGGGTCGAAGAGGTCAAATATCTCGGTGTTACATTAGATAGACATCTAAAGTTCAATTCGCATATAGACAGAGTGCGAAACAAAGCCGCTATGGTCTTGGGTCGCCTCCATCCGTTGCTTTGTCATAAGAGTAAGATGTCCCTCAGACACAAGCTCACTTTGTATAAAACGTGTATCCGTCCCGTGATGACATATAGCTGCCCCGTTTTTGCGCATATGTCCAAAGATAACCTTGATAATCTGCAGGTTCTCCAAAATTGCGTTTTACGTAAAGTGACCGGTGCCCTGTGGTACATCCGGAGAGTCGATCTCCATAGAGGCCTAGAGATCCCTTCTATCAGGGCGTACGTAAAATCACTTACGATTAGTTATTTTGAAAAAGTCGCGAATCATCCCAGTCCGTTAGTGGTATCCGCCGCAAACTATGAACCCGTAACTAACGCTGCGCGTTATAAAAGACGTCCGCAACACATTTTACCGACCCTCCTGATTTAATCACGTCAGCGAACGATCAGTACCAGCCTGTCCCTCGAAACAGAGCGTGTTCACGCCCAC
>JACEII010000011.1:8396108-8419265 GCA_014332785.1 Antheraea mylitta | reverse complement strand
TTTTTTTTTTGTGCCCGTTAAATATAAAATTTAACCGTTATTTTTTAACAGTAATACAACGTTATTGAATTACGCATGTCAGTGGCCAAATTATAAAGCAAGTAAGCGCTTGTTAGAGAGACCATAGTAACTTTTGTATCAGGTTTGAGATACAAGCTGTCCTTATTGTCTCCCTCGAGGCTACCCTTTCCCGACCTCTATCATTATAAGCGTTAATAACCTTTTTGAAGTCAACAGTAAACGTAATTCAGACTTCATCTTTAAGACGTTTTTATTAGCATAAAAAAATCATAATAGAAATCGTTTTTACCCGCTTCTACAATAATTTATACATGATGAGGGAATTTTATTCTGTATTTTATGATTATCTCCTCGCTTTATTTGTGGCCGCAAGAATAAGTACTTTGATTAAACGGATACGTATATGAGAGAGACGTCATTTTGGATTAAATTTATTTTTATTTATTTAATACTAAAAAATTGTACATAATTTTAACGTAATCGCACTTTTTTATTGGCTATCTAATCTTGAATATTTTACGAGGATTTATTTTTAGTACATTTATCGCAATCCAATTAGCTACAAACGCCTTACTGTCTAGTTGTTTAACAGATCAAACCTATCTTGAAACACACGTATAGTTTTGTAACTCTTTTATAGTTAAATGAAAGTTTATATGGAGTACACGTGTACTTAATAAGAATATTCTCATCTTTTTGATTATCGACGTGTGTCTTATAAATCGATGAACGCCGACTGCACGTACGTACGAAAAATCATGATTCATTGTCACGGTCCACCTGAGCCGAGCGTGCGAGCGTGAGCACGGAACAAGCGATGGAGCATTCGGCTTGTGACGCATCTGTCTCTATCAGCTGATGCGTCCGAATTGCTATTACGTAAAATTATCGTCCGTAAATTGACTTTACAGAAAACCAATTGTATCTAGTTTCGTAAGTACATTAGAATAGAAAAGTCGAAGGTTTGACATAAAAAAAAAATCATATTACACCTTTTAAGGATAACAAATGAGAGTTTATCGTAATTTTTATACCCCATAACAAACTCTAAATATTTGAAGTTACATCAATACATTTAACGCCGAGTCGTGAAGCATAGTGGAAAATATGTCGTCATTAAAATATACTAACGTCTGTAATGTCGCTTTTTACGAGGCACGGTGCTACGCTTTCAAGGATTCGGGCTACTTTGTTGATATTCCGATACCTATCTACATTCTTTTGGCCTTTCGCTTATTGTTCCTTGTTTTATTTTTTCTGTCTCTTAATGGCAGATTCTTTCTACGACTCTATCTTTTTATGTGTCACATAAATGGTTACATGTTTAAAGTCCGTTATAATTTTTTTTTTACTTTAGTATTATATTTTGGGAAAGACTTTTTCTCACATTTTGCAGTTGCATCCATTAGGTGGATAACAAGTATTTTCTATTAATATCTTTACACTAGTTCCTAACCGCAACTTGATTCTTGAGGAAATTGGTTTGTAATTTAAATGAGGGCTAGGTGTTTTATCTGAATTTATTTTTACTCCAATTGTGTCAATACTACCTGGCTATAATGATATTTTGGCCAATTTTCAAGTAGTCCGGTGAAGCTGTTAAGACCTTGCTAGGTTAATAGCGTAGTCAGTTCGAAAAAACAATTTTTTTTCTTTTATTAAATAAATGAGAAGTTAATATTGTTCAAAATATTTTTATTATCTTACAATACGTGTAAGTTATTCAGGAAAACACTTTGTACACAAATTATACGAGTACAGATATTCACTGTTGTACATATATGATAAATACCTATACACCAGTATACTTTCTCACAAAGAGTTGATTACGTATTCGTCCGATTTTGGAGCAGCTCGTCTCGATCCGTGCGAGCTTTGTACAGTCGTACCATATATACGTTAAGCGAACGCTCGGCCAAGCTACATGGTAGGCAGGCTGGGGGGTGTTAGGTTTTTTCGTTACGGAATTTTTGGATTCGGTCTCCACGCTCAAGGCCCGCGAAAGAAACTATGCAATAGTTTAATAAATAGCCTCGGTAATTATTCCTCTAAAAAGTCTTATATTGATGAGTAAAATTGTTACCATAATCAATTTTTACAGTTTAAACATTTGCTCAAACGAAAATCAGGCAGCTGAGTTCTTGTTTATTTATTTGTACTTATAGCTTAGTACTATTACGTAGCATTAATTTCATCTTTATTTTGAATTACATATTTAAAAGACTTCATTATATTTCTTTATCTTGAATTTAGACTCTAAAAGTCTTTCAAGAAAATTGTAACTTGTCGAAATCCCGTAGAGTCGCAGTGAAAATATCAATAAACAACGACCGACAAATAGTACGATTTCCCTCGCAGAGTTTACCCTAAGTGCCGACCGGATCGTTCTAAGCACGGTCATACATAGGCTATTGGTACTTTTACATCACACGATGCAGAATTTTCTATCTTTTGGATATAGTTACTTGAATATAACCATTATATTTAGTAATATTAAAAGGTAATCGCAACTGCGTACTGTCTATTTTTAGGATAGTCACTTATTGCAAAGATATAACATACCAAAATTTGTTTGGATAAGTAATCCATATCGATATTTTTATTTACAGAGTCCAGCAAAGAATATAAAATATGGATTAATGTTTAACTTCATTCAGAAGAGGATTGTTCGGTTGTGAGATGTGTCCCTGTGCAGGTTTTCATAATATGCGTTTCTTCGAAAGGTTCAGTAGGTGAATGAACAGTTTTTTTTATATATCATAGGTGGCAAACGAACAGGTGGGTCACCTGATGTTAAGTGATCACCACCGTCCATAGACACCAACAACACCAGAGAAGTTGCTAGTGCGTTGCCAGCCTGTTATAGGGGGGGTAGAGAGGAGGGGTAAGGGTGAGGGAGAAGTGGGCCCCCAGCGATCTCACTCACCGAACAAGACGTAACAATGCAAGCACTTCACCACAGTTTTCTATGAGAGGTAATAGCCCGGGCGAGCCGCCCCATTCATGCTGAAACCAGTTATAGCTTCAGTGTGGCTCTAACAACTTCTGATTTCTAAAGAGTTGTTAATATGATGCTGCTTACTTTGCAAGCGACAATAGGCTGTTATATATTATTTCAATGTTAATTAATTAATTAATCGAGAATGCTATATATCATCACACTAGGACCAATAGTAGCGGAGCACCAATGAATAATGTTTTAAAATCGGGGCTTTTTTCCTCTTGAGAGCTTCCGCTGTGTGTTAACGTTAGCCCAAATTAACTATTCCACGCGAACGATGTCGTGGGCAGAAGCTAGTTTATTATAATATCATTTGATGTTAAATCAGCTGGAAAACACCAACATGTGCTCAGAGACAAATTTTCAACTACAGGGTGGTAGCCAGTAAGGCGGATTTAGAAAATACCCTTCCAGCATGCTGTGGTTTCATCAAGATGTTGTCCTTCATCGGGAACTCAGACTCATTTGGCAGGATTCGAACCTACGTCCATTGAGGCTATGTTGGATCATACTATCACCTAAATCATCATTGCTTCAAAAATAATAAAGTTGTCGGTATGGTGACGCCAATTATATTCGTTACTGTCGTCTTCGTTTGAGCCAAACTGCACTCATCCATTAGGTGCTGTATATCTACATAGTTATGCTTTATTCTTCAATACATACACGACCCACGTACCGTTTGTATTAAGAAACAAATTATAGCGGCCATAAACAGGTACCTTCACATTTAACACCGTCAAGTGTCAAATGAGTCATTTCACACATCAACACCCATTTGTCGAATCGCCTGGCGAGGTGTGAAGTGTGTACTACTGTGCCGTTTACAAACAGAGCCCATCATTATCGAAAGAACGGTACAACTCTGTTGAGCATTTTCATATTCTTTTGTTTTTTTTTTGTACCATAATGGTCAACCAATTTCATTTCCAAGGAATTTTAGAGTCCTTTTTTTAATGATCTTTTAGCATAAGATCATTATTGGGTTCGTTGATACATTTGTAATTTTATGTATGAAGTGTTTCGAGTAAGTGAGCACTTATTCCTTTACCTAAATTCAGACTGGTTCTAGATGCTTATGCCATTACCTCTATAGATTTTTTCAATGGTCTGTAAGTATTAACCAGACCAGATTAGTTACGAACTTTGTTAGCTTTTAGGTAGATGGTAGGTCATACCAATGAAGTTTAGGTGACCAGAATATATCAGATATAACATTCTCATAGAATCACATTTAGATGTGTTATGTTACTGATTAAATCTATCCAGGAATCAGGAATCTATACCATGTTCCATCAAATAAAAAATACTATCACATGTTGATCCACTCCTTTTTGACAACAAAACCTGCTTGACATGGTGCTTAAACTTACAGTCCGGCAAATCGGTAACATGTTTTGAGACTTTATTGTAAAAACTAGAACTATTACCTAAAAAAACTATTACTGGTAGTGTGAAACATGGGACGACCAATTAGTTACAGTTTCCAGTATTTAGATCATGCCGGTCAAAATGCAGTTTTTGAAAATTTTTACGGACATACATTTTTTTTTTTTTTTAATTGAGTGTAGCTGCTTTTGTGGCAGCTACTACGCTTTGCCCTCAGACGTGGTGATCCGAGACTTTATTTATAGGGTAATTAGTTAATTTTATTTTATTATACTTTGATTACTATTTCTTTCTAGACTTTTATTTACGCTATTGTAGTGATCATTTTCGTATTTATTTCCTTATTTTTGGTGGGGGAATGATATCAATGATACTTTTATAAATTTATCTGTGTTGAAATGATTTTTTGTTATTAATTTTTATATATATTGCCTATTCACTAATATTTTATTCTTTTTCCTATGTTTTAAATATTATAGTCATGTGTATGTCAATTACACTTAGTAATTGCAATTACATTTCTATCTGTCTTACCTATTCTATTTTCTATATTATTTTTGTTTTATTTGTCCTGATTCTATTTTAATCCATTTTTCTTCATTCTTAATCATTTGTTGCTGGTGTTTATTTTAATATCTTATCTGTTGTGTTACTTACTTTGTAAACTTATTTCTTTGTTGCTTTATATTAAGTTTTCTTATTTCTATATATTTCCTATTGTTTTACATTTCTGATATTTATTCATTCATTCCTTAATATGTTTAGTTGAGTTTATCTCTAGTTCCAACTGTATATGTTCTATTTTAGTGCTCATTTTAGTTTTAGTTAATACTGAGATTCTTTTAATATTTAGTTACTTCCATAATCTTATTTATTTGTGTTGCTTAGCTGTGTAATCTTTTCGTCTGTACCTATTTGATTTATTCATTTTATTTAATGTTTGTAACAATTACTTCTACGTAATTGTAAGACATTTTTTCTTCATCATTTATTTTAGTACCTATTTAATTTGTGTTTTACAACTTTAGATCATCTTTATCGTTACCTTGTACGTTATCTTGTTTTGTAGTAGCTAATATATATAACATAAATTGTATTTTTATGTTTATATATATGTTCTATTATTCGTTTTTTATTGGATATCTGTTTATTATCTATAGATTTATTTTTGTTTGTAATAGCTATAGGATTTGTATTTATTTTTGTCTATTGTTTCAATTTAACTTTTATATTTTATATGATTATATTGGTTTTTACTGTTTCTATTCTTTATTTTGTTATTTATACTATTATCATGTTCCACATTATTTCGTTATGAAATATGTATCACATTTCTTATTGTTTTCATGGATTTTATTCTATTGCCTATATTGTTAATTTTGGAACTACTTACTTATATAATTATATTTGACCCTTTTTATTAGTTAGCTATATGAAGTACTGGAACGCGCTATGGCGTCCCAGCGCCTCCTTATTGTACAGACATTGTCAAAAGCATTGTGATCCGCGCCTTCTATTTTCGCATTGAGACAATTCAGACACACCGGTATCCCTTCTTCTTTCCATGCGGGACAATCTTGGCGTTGATGAGTGCCGCCACAGTGGCTGCATCTGTCTTGTTGCTCTTTACGGAGATACATTAAATTATCTAGAATGTATCGGGGGTCAACCGTCAGAATGACTTTCTTTTTTCTATACTGCTTACAATAGAAGCATCTGGTTTTAGCCACAATATTTGTAGTGTCGCAATTTAAGCTCCAAATATAAGGTGAGACTTAAGACGTGAGATAAACGTACGATAAATATGTCGTTCTCGTACCTTGTAAAAAGCCCAGAAGCACTCGCATTCAGTGTGGCTACATATTGGCTAATATCGAGTGCGGGCCTCACGGCGCGGCGCCTACAAGCTAAATTTGTACCATTCCGAAATACACTCACTCCGACACATTATCCCGTTTTATTACCTATAAAAGTCAGCCGGAACGTAGTACATTTGTGGAGCAGCCCTTATTCTCTGTACCTAATATAGCGTTTTCTTTATTGGCCCCCCGTCCTTATATTTTATGCCGTAAGCTATGCATGGTTTTTTTTTTCGCCGATCCGTGTTTTACCGCCGTACAATAAAACCAGTGTTTATGTGCATAGGTATTTTTATTATACGAGCGTGACGATTTTGCTGATATCGTATTTTATTATAATTCATAAAAGTTTTTTTTATTATCGGTTAAATCCATGTGTACGTGACAATATACTGTTTACGCAAAGGCGATGATTTTCTTCTGTAATATTCGTTCTCAGAGTATATTTTATTTAATTCTTTTATTCACGTAAACACTTGCTTCATGTTTTTATTCCAGAAAATAAAAACATCTATTTTCAAATTGATTGACGTTAGACACATTTTTTTTAAACTAACTTTTGTTCATCATTCCATTCACTTTAATGTAGATTTGAAATATCCCTTGGGAACAAAACATTTTTCTGATGAGTGGTACTCTGGTTTTTTTTTACACCTGACAACGTTTATGCAAAATTTCATGATAACCGATTGAGTGGTTACGGCATGAAAGCGTAACAAACACACTCACTTTCAAATTTAGTTAATTCATTATATTATACAATCAATTCTACATCCTTTCTTCTGAAGATATATGGGGTGACAAAAATTTGGATTATTTCGGCATAATTGTCTTCACAGATTTTACTTCAAAAACCTAACAATCAAATTGTTTATAGCGAGAGAGTATTGTAAAGTTTTGTTTTTGGTCTACTTTCTGTTTATTATTAATTGCGAGAAATAATTTATGAGACGAATAAATGTTAAAAAATACTAACATTGAAATACATTTTATCTAATTATACAAAGAAAGCGCAATTCAAGAATAGTTCTTCTCTCTTGTTCTCTACATTTTTACTTTCTCGATAGTTGTCGAGAGACGATTTTTTTTTTTACATAATATAAGAGGCAAACTAATCCATAGACACTAACAACACCAGGGAAGTCGCAAGTGCGCCGCTAGCCTGTATTTGGGAGGAATGGGGAATTGGAAAGATAAGAGACGGGAGGAGAATGGAGGTGGGTCTCCGGCGCTCTCACTAACCGAACGAAACGCTAAAATGCAAGCACTGTTTGTGTAGTCCGGTGAAGCTGTTGAGACCTTGCTGGGTCAACTGCGTAGTAATATCGAAAAAAAAAATACGTGTGGCACTCGGGGACTGCCGCGGTAAAGCTATTGCATAGCATTTTTTATTAACTTATGCAATTATAACTATTTATTTATTTTATTTATGCAGTATTTTTTCCTTTGTTTTTTTTTCTTTGATATTAATTCAAGTTACACTTTTTGAGCGTGGTGACCGATAAGAAAACATTTTTTTTTTTTCTTTTTTGGTCAAAATATTTTTATTATCTTACAATACATGTAGGTTATTCAGGAATATTAATCATTGAAACTATAGGTTTATGGTAACTGATATACGAAACAAAAGTTTGAGACTTGATTGGTGTTAGGTTTTTTCGTTACGGAATTTTTGGATTCGGTCTCCACGCTCAAGGCCCGTGATAGAAGCTATGCAATAGCTTAAAAGCAAGCACTGTTACTTCACGTCGGTTTTCTGTAAAAGAGTAATAATATGCGAGATTCTCTAAGGAAATAAATGTTAATATCATTGAAAGTGTTCAAATACAATTACATTTATCATAATTCAGTCTAGTGTGACCTATAACATAATGTACCTCAAATGTCACAGTGTATAACATAAAAATAAACTCAAAACACAGATTTAAACTAAGTCAACGTCACCGTTACACGTATACGACCACCGGATTTCAAGTAATACGAACTCGGTCCATTCATGTGTTGTAAATTGCACCGGTTTAGTACAGTTACCATCTGTCAAGAGCCATGATTGCATTTTGATTTAATTAGGTACAAGTTTTGGCGCATTCCTTCGAACGTGTGACCGTTGCGAATAATGTCCGTCACTTCCTTTTATTGATAGCGATAACGGCTGTTTTTTAACAGTTGTTGTTATAAACTGCTGTCAATTGTTCGGCTGTTGAGTAATTTGCTATTTTATATCATATTGCAATTTGTAACAGTATAAAGTCATAGCGAAATTAAATTGAGTATGAGCTGCGTAAAGTTCCCTCCCTTTCAAACCTATTGGCTCTAAATAAAACCTGCTAGCTCAAATATTGTCATAACATAATTATAGTCAGTAACGAAAAAAAGATAATTCATTAATCTATCAAGCAATATGTATAGTATATAGAGAATTATATAATTAGTTCTTGTAACAACTGCTATCTTTGTTTTCTATTAATATTGTTATGCGCTCACAGTATAAATACTTTAACAATTAAAGAACGAATGAGTCATTGAGCGTGGGAATCAGAAACATACACACTGACACCCAGTTGCTTCGACTATCGTAAGAACATAAACAAATTTTGTAAAAATAATCGAATAATGAAGTCAGTCTAGAGATTCCCACCCTGGATCCTTGGATACTCAAGAGAATAATAATTTACATAAAAAGAATAATTGAACTGCGACCATAGCATTATAAAGTGGGATTGCGTCAGAATTGTAACAAATTAATATTGATACTGTTCAATTTTTATTTTTACGTGTGTTAATAAATTTCTACGAAAGCAAACAGCATTTCATTTAGCCACGGAATTTATTATTTAGTTATATAAAAATCTTATATATTAATAAGCTAAAACTTTGTACACCTTTTTAAGCGAATTGTGCGAACGTATGGACTTGAAATTTGGCATAGTTAAAGTTTATAAGGAGGAGAAATGCAGAAAGCTATTTTTTAATATAAAATGAATTACAAGCATATTATATTAATTAAAATATATATTACTCACACTATTGCTTGATTTTTAAACTATATATATACACATGTAATTGAAAAAGACCTTTTCACATCCCTCATTTTACTCTTACGTTTCAATTACCTTTTATTTAACTAACTTAATTACGTTTTAATTAAGACTAATAAGGTTCATACTTTCAAAAATCAATGAACTATGTTCGAATATCGACCATTGGGTGCCCACTAGTATACTAGTATTCATAATTTTGACAAAAGTCTTACAATTTATTCATGTAATTCTACAACCTTATAAGCTATAAATTAATAATAACTTTAAAAATTATAATTTCGTGTAATAACTTTACTAAGCTACGAAATAATTCAAACCCGAATGAATACTGAAAACTTTTAATATTCTTTTTTATATTAAAATTTGAAAGATCAATGTGTCTTTATTAAAGTTACACCACAGCTCTTCACGAATAATTTAATAAAACTAAAAGAGTAAATGCATTGTACAAATTTAAGCCTGATTAAAAATTTTACAAATAAGAAAAGCGTCGTTGAATTTGTGAAATTGCTTTTTTGAATAATTTGCAACGATTTATTATTTTGTTCCTAATATTAAAAACGATGTGTATTTCGTGTGGGTTTTATTCGTTTCATAATATCAGTGTTTACCGAAAACTAGCTGTTCATTTGACTTAGCACATTTTGTATATAGTAAATATTATCAGCCTGATATTATAGTTGAAAGAGAAGTCGAGTAGTAATAGGTTAGCATACTATAGAGAACCATGTAACTGGAAAAGTTTTCAATATGAAGGCTAACAGATTTAAAAAAAAACGAAAAAGTTGTGAAAAAATATAGGTATATGCATAAAAGGTATGAATACTGAGGTAACATCTGTCAGAGGATGTGAAAGAAAAAATCATCTTCTACCGATCATACTTGGATAGGATTAGATTGATCTAATCCTATCCAAGTATGTTTGAACAAGTAATGATTTTTGACCTATTATTTAAATTGTATGAATCGTACAAGATTCTTTTTTGTGTCATATTAAATCACATGATTTTTTTTTTTTCGATTTCTACAAATGTTTTTGACAAACTTCTTGACAATGACATGACATGAGAAATTACATATTCTTTCCCAATGATATTAGAAATGTTTCTAATATCATTGATTCTTTCCGTGTACGAAATTTCATAGAACTGGGTAAAGCTGTCTTTGAGTTATAAATAGACAGAGAAATATTTTTAAAGTCATATCCTCATGATAATTGCGCTTTATAATAAATATTCATTATAAAATCTAGAAATACTATGATTTTTTTTTTATTGTAGCACGGTAAAGTGACTGCACTATGCCTGATGGTAAGCACAGTACAATCCAAAAATAATAGCAACCACCGATTGACACACTGTCCATCGCCGGTCGCCACAATCATGCCGGCCTGTAATAAGCTGGATATGCACAGGCTGATCCCGAAACGCGACCCGTAGAAGCGAATCACTATTACGGGCTTTTTCGCTATATGCATGGTTGTTGCGACCCAGTCGGGCTGTAAAACCCTACCACCCCGCTATCGCCATTGCCTCGTTCGATATTCAGTAGGGTGCACCACGTGCAGGTGAGGTTGGCTTGGGTGTCTCAAGTCTTATGATGTTATTCGACACCCCTTACACCCCTATTATTCGACACCCCTTACACCCCAAAATGTACATATATATCAAGATTTTTTAAACATAGGTATTAAACATTGCATTATTTATGCTTTGTAATATCTTGAATCTTCCCTTTTAGTAATAATGATCTATCGAGTCTTTGAAGCCTCTTTATGTCCCACTCTTGAGTAAAATCATTTACCGTGGGACTTTACAGTCAGCTTATTTACAAACCAAACTCACGACAGTAGCGACCGACGAGGGATGACGTATCTCGGCAGTCGCCGTTGTTTTTGGATTGCACTGTGCTTACGATCAGGCATAGTGCAGTCACTTTACCGTGCTACTATAACAAAAAAACACGAATCAAATTTGTTTTTTTTTCTCGAACTGACTCCGCTATTGACCTAGCAAGGTCTTAACAGCTTCACCGGACTACTACACGAATCAACGTTATCAACTAATTAAAGACATGAATTTTAGTGTATTATATACTACTTACCAGTAATCCCTTCCACCTACACACTCTTGTAGTTTTTATAATAATATAATAGCACTTTCAGGGGAACAAAATATTAGAGTTTTTATTGTACGAACTTTTCATTGAAGAGTAGGTGGCCTGTTTAAACAGGAATCCCTTAATGGATAGTGCGTCGTGAGAATTGCAAAAAATCTAAGACGCCCTAAATGATCTCACGGGTCCAGACGATTCATTCACAAATTTCCTGCACGCAATGAAACCGCAAAAAGGCACTACCTGTCACCGCATGTGTGTACCTACTTGTGCCCTTTGATATAATATGTCAACAATGAAACACAAAGAAATATAGAGCGTAACTTTAATTTTAATATCCTATTTCAAAATATTTAGTTTCAAGCAGCATAGATAACTAATAATGATTTGTTTATCTATATTAATTAGGGGTGTGCAAATATTCGATTTGTTTGATGGAAAATCAAACAAATAATTCGATTCGAAATTCGAATCAAACATTCAAAACATTCGAATTCTTGTAACTAGTCGGATTATTCACAAAAATTCAACAATGCGAATAATTCAAAATATTTTAGTGATTTATTTAATAAGATATCTTAGCAATACTAAATAATTATTAATATACAATACAAAATTAGTTCAAAAGGTTAATCTGTTAGTCAAACAAAACTTTAATTAAAGTAGTTGGAAAGCTTATTTATACAAATCTATATAAATATTATAAAGAGGTAAAGCTTGTGAGGTTGTAGGGGGTAATCTCAGGAGTTACTCGGATTCGAAAAATTTTTACGGTGTTAAAAAGCACATTTATCGAGGTAGGCTATTGGTTATATATCATCACGCTAAGAGCAATAAGAGAGGAGCACAAATATAGAAAGTTCCAAAATCGGGGTGTCCCCTTTTCAAAGCTTCCGCTGCGTGTTAGTTCCCTCGAAGTAACTATTCCACGCGTACGAAATAGCGGTCAGAAGCTAGTAATAAATAAAAAGTTCACTGTTTATCTTATAAAATTATTTAATTTAAATTTTTATGCAAAAAAAAAAAAAAAAAAGGTTGTATCTTCTTCTATAATTATTAGTGTATTAAAACTATTCGAACAGTATGATCATCGATAAATTGATCATTATTCGATTCGATTCGAGTATTATTTGCACACCCCTAATATTAAGATATATGTAGTTCCGTCTCTACATGTATTTTTTATCTAAAATTTTGTGATAGGTAGGTATATATTATATCCAACTAATATTATAAATACTAATGTGAGTTTGTTTATTTGTTACATTTTGACGACTTAACTACACAACAAATGAACATCATTAAATTTTGAATACATGTTTTCCGAAAGCATAGAATATATTTTATCCAGATATAGTTATCTCCCAAGGGATAGAAAAATATCTTTTACTATATTAACGCGAGCAAATCCGCGAGTTAAAGCCCTTTTGTTAGAAAAGACAATGGCCACTAAAATGACACAGGCACGGTGATAAGTCCGTCACAGTGGCATTATTTTTGGTCTGTAGCTGATGTTTTTGGACTTTTTTGACTTACTTAGAGTACTGTAGTTACATTTGCGTTAACATACTGATTATTCGTATGGATTTAGTAATGTAAAAAAATTTCTCGTTCTTGATTACCGAGATATTTGTGGTTACAAATTTTTATCAATTTCACACTGACATTTCGTTTCGAATCAGGTACAACACTGTCATATTGTGGTATCATTACATAGTATAAAACAAAGTCCCTTACCGCGTCTGTCTGTCTGTCTGTCTGTTCGCGATAAATTCAAAAACTACTGAACGGATCAGCATGAAGTAATTCTTGAGGAACGTTTTAGTATATAAATGTGTGAAGGTTTTATATAGATTGGTTGAAATATAACGATAATTGTTGAACAAGTCGGAAAAAGTCAAACCGCCTGGGAGTTTTTACCGAAAACGCTATCTTATTATTTTAGATAAGATATAGCAATGTGTGTTGGGTAAACGTAATAAGGTTTACTTTTTTATGTATAGTTTAAAATAAAAGAAAGTGACGTCTATTGCAAAATGTATTGACGATTTGATATAATGACAACGACATGACACATTTTTCTTTTTGTTTTTAGCCAGGTGTAAATAATGAAACCACGGAGACAATATAAATCTACAAAATAGTCTGTGATGACATCTATCTTTTAAGGATAGCCTACTATGCTCATTATATGTTCTAAAAAAAGGTGACATACAATTCTAAAGCTATTTAGACGTATACAGTATTAATAATTATCAACTTTAATACGTCTCATGCAAATTCTTATCTTTATTCTAATATATATCAAAATCACATGTCACGGTATTTGTGTTCGAGGTCCTCCGGAATGGCTAGATCGATTTTAACAACATTTTAAGGTATATTTGGTTGGTATGAGGATAGGTCGTAAAATAAATTTTATACCTCTAGGTGATAAGGGTGTCCATATCCAAATTTTTTTTTTGAGATTTTTTTCTTATTTGCCATCAGAAATACCCTCCATAATTCTATTAATTATACACTTCCAGTAGTAGAATTTTAGTACTTTTTTATAAACAATATCCAAATGATTCAACGGTTGTTCGTACTTCAAACAAAATGAAATTATTGATGTTACTTCATAACAGATGGCGCTACGTCCGCCTTAACAAAATTTCTTTCACACATGCGTGAATCATATACTTAACCAACTAAGTTTGTTTGGTATTTGCTGTGTATCACACTGCAGTGCGTATAAAATTATCTACGGTTGATTTAAATTTATGAGAAATTCGCAGCTTCGTCCGCGGGTTTCTCCGAATCTGTTCTACCGATTTTCACGACACTTTTCCTAGCACATAACTGTAGTTATAAGAAGTAACTTAGGCTATTTTATTCTATACTATCATCCGCGACTTAGTCAGTATATGATTTAGTAAAGAAATGTTCGGTACAAATGTGTACGTGAGGCGCGCGCTGTTCTGAATACTGCTTCTTTAATTTTTCTGCATTTGCACGGTAAAGTCTAGATGTGTTACATTGAACAAAACTTTTTTACTAAAACTTTTTTATCCCCGAGGAATAAGTTACACATAACAGACTTTCCATTCCGCAAATAAATTCTACTCTCAAAATAAATAACTGCTAACCCAAGGACGTGGTGCGGCATGATTATATAGATAACAGGGTCCAATTGTCCTTATCGAATTTTGTGAAATTATGTTAAAAATTCATACAGATTTCAATTAAAATTAGCAAAGCAAAATGTAGAATAGAGTACTTTTATATTAAAGTGTAATTTATTTTATTGCATCACTATTTTTATTTACTAGCAGTTTTTACATATTGAGTTTAAAATTAAAACAAGTCCACCATAGAAAAGACTAAAGTTGTAAAAGAAATTTAAAATTAAAACGATGCCATCTATGAGAGCTATAACAGTCGGTGGTACAGTTTTCTGTCAATAAACAAATTTAAAACGCAATCTGTTCCACACTGTTAAAAATTACAATTAACAGCAATAATCAACATTGACAATTATTTAATTTATAATTAAAAGGTATTGAGGTCATTAATCTAAAAAATATAAATTATTCTATCTCTCAAGTTGCACCAAATCTATACTAATATATAAAGCTGAAGAGTTTGTTTATTTGTATGGTTGAACGCGCTAATTTCAAGAACTACCGGTCCGATTTAAAATTTTCTTTCAGTGTTATAGCTCATCTATCGAGAATGGCTCATATATATATCATCAGGTTAAAACCAATAGGGGCGGAGCAAAAATGAAGAATGTCTCAAAATCGGGCTATTTTGAGGGCTTCCGCTGCGTGTTACAGTCAGTATTATATACGTTGTCATAATAATGTAATAACATTCTGTCGCAAATATTTTCAGGGTTTATTGTGTTCCTATTCAAAAAGTTTATTCTAGGTTAGTTTTGTTTCCAATTTTTGATTATACGTGGTATATTTATATCGCAAACATTTCCAAAGTTCATTTTGTGTTGCTACTCAAAAAGCTTAGTAGTAATAATATTCGTCCAATAAGACAGGCGAAGGAATTAATCCATGCTGCCAATTGTGAAGTTATCAATATAGGTAGTTATTATGTATTCTTTAGGCAGTTTTCTTTAATGACCAAGTTAATGAAAAAGTATAAGCGCCAAATTCTCTACATAATATTTCGTAATTTTTTATCTTTTTAATCTTCGAAAGCACTGCATTCATGCTCCGTGGTATTAATTTTTCATTAATTTTACTTATGCACAATAAACGAACCATATTACATAAAACGCCACCAATTTAATACAATATAGAGTCAACTAACACAAGATTATGAATAAAATAAAAAATCCACTGCATGACAGACTGAAATCCCGCCAAAAACTTTATTGTACATTAGTTTTGTTCCCAATTTTTGATTTGTGATATATTACGTATTATAAAAATAAAGTATGTGTGTATGTAATATTAAAAATTTTGGTGAATACATATATCTGTGGTGCTACAAATATCCACAGTTTTTTTTAACATTCTGTCGATATGTCTGGCTGTACGGCTGAACCTATCTGAACGGTTTCTTTTTCTTAGAAATGACTACGCTTTTGACCTAGCAAGATCTTAACACCTTCATCGGATTACAAGTAATATTTGAACGGAAATTTTATTTTAAGGTAGCGGGTTCAGCCCTGATAATAAGACAAACTATACCTAAACTTGCCTAATAATCATTTTATATATTGGTGAAAACGGCATGAAGATGCGTTCTGTAGTTTTTGATCTTATCGCGAACAGACATATAGAGAGCCGTGTCAGAAGACTTTGTTTTACACTATGTAGTGATGAACTGTTACCCGCGCATTCGTCGGTGTGAAATTGATAAAAAACTATATTGTTCACCGTAAACATGCGCGTGAGATGTGCGCTGTCTGGACTCCAAGAATAAATATAATTGAAAGTAAAATGTTTATATGTGATTTAAATTATAGCAACGTATATCAATAACTTAATTATATCGACAATATGGGCATATTATATCTTTATAATAAAAGATTTAACACATATTGTTCGATAATGTATAGCTTAATATTTTTAATAGTTTCTTATATGGTGTAAGTGAGCACTGAGGATAGTATATAGTAGTTTAAAATTCCAGGTATGTGGTTGATAATAAATCCCATCCCGTTCGACACACTTTTAGTGTTCACATATATATTGTACACGTTATCTGTTACAATATATGATGTGTGTGTCGTACTTACAAATATTTTTGAAAGAGTATTTCTGTAATTTACACTGACAAAAACATGCTTCCCACGCAACCACAAAACCTTTCAAGAACGAGGCCGCAGACAACAGATTGTAAATTAAATTTTTACAAAATCCCTAAATTCGCAACATTTTCATTTAGAAATAGATATACCACAAAAACGGGAAAGTAAAAAACGCCTCAAAACAACAGATATCCATTTAGGGTTTGTTGTTACTTCATTAAAATGCAAAACAATTTTTCATTAACACGTTACAGTATAAAGGTACCCTACAACGAAATAAGAACCCCTACTCGAGGGAAACGTGTGGATTAATTAAATTGAATAAAGATTTTATCTCCTAAATATTATTTTTTTGTTATCGAACTGACTACGCTATTTATTTATTTATTTATTTATTTATTTGGAAATTCAACAGCTTACATGGGTTTTTATAAAATAACTTATAATATGTAATAATTACAGCCAAAATAGAATTTCTCTAATACAACAAAGTGATTGATACTTAGTAATGATAGCTATATAAATAAAACAAAAAACATATATCCCGTAATGGCCATAAAACTATATGTGAGTGCGTGTGTTGCGTGTGTGTGTCATGTGTGTGAATGAGGGATTGTGTGTGAGTGAGCGTATGTATGCGCATGTTTGTTATTCTTGTGCGTGCATATTTACGTGCTTATATCTTTTTAAATATTGTTGTTCACGTAATAGCGCGATCTAATTTTATAATTTCTCCTTTAAATATATTCCGTGAATAACGAAATATGTCTATTGTATCATATATATCATTATAGGTTCTAGCAATGCGACATAGTACTGAATTTTGTGCATAATTGGATTTAGCATGTGGGACTGCAAGCAGCGGTGCTTTTCTTGTGCAGTATGTTGGCACTCGTAGTGATATAGAACCCAAAAGATCGGGACAATCAATATAACCCGTTAGTATAGCATGCAAAAACATCATGTCATGCTGTCGACGCCTAACTTCTAAAGAGTCTAAATGAAAATAGCTACATAAGTCACCGTAGTTTGTAAATTGTTTAAAATCTTTGTAGCATAAGAATTTGACAAATTTTGTTTGGATGGCTTCAATGCTATCTATATGTTTATTATATTGAGGTGACCATATAGCTGAAGCATATTCAAGAATACTCCTTACGTACGCAAAGTACAGGACTTTAATACATTCTACATTTTTGAATGGTTCGCATATACGTTTTATGAAGCCTAATTGTTTATATGCTTTACTAACAATTACATCTATATGATCATTCATAGACAGCTTATGATCAAGAATAACACCCAAGTCTCTGACCTTGTCAACTTTTTTAATAGGAATATTATTTATATAGTACTGAAAGTTAATAGTTTTTAATTTACGTGAAAAGCTGATAGTTACACACTTATCGACATTAACTGTAATTTTGTTCTTTTTGTAATAATTCTCAAGAGTAATAATATCACGTTGAATATTTATACAGTCGGTTTCTGATTTAACTTTTAAGTAAATTTTCTTATCATCAGCAAACATTATAAATTCTGAGTATTTAAAACAATTTCCAATGTCGAATAGGTAAGCGTTATATAGTAGCGGACCCAGAATTGATCCTTGTGGAACTCCAGAAGGTATTTTAATAAAATCACTACGAGAACCACCCACTACTACAGCTTGCATCCTATTTGTAATATAAGACTGAAACCATCTGTGCAAGTTACCACGTATACCAAGAAAATAAAGTTTTTGCATCAAAATAATATGATCCACACGGTCAATCGCTTTCTCGAAATCAGTATATATAACATCAACTTGCTGTTTATTATCCATACTAGTTAGTACATAGTCTGTGAACACAGATAGATTAGTAATCGTGGATCGCTTTTTCATAAATGCGTGCTGCTGAGTTGGTATTGATTTAAAAACTAGAGGACTAACGTATTTATAAATTAATTTTTCAAAAATTTTGCCTAATGTGTTTAAAATAGATATAGGTCTATAATTTTGAATTTCCAGTTTAGTTCCACTTTTATGTATTGGTACTATAAGGGCTTCCTTCCATTTTGTAGGAAAACAACAATATTTATTAAGTGAAAGGTTAAATAAATAAGTTATTGGTGTTGCTAGATTTTCTGCGCAATTTTTAAAAAGAAGTGGTGGAATATTATCACTCCCAGGACCTTTGTTGGTTATAAGAGATTTTAAAATTTTACATACACTTTCTTCTTTAAACTCTAAGTTATCCATCCCATCTGATGTTACTATGTTTGAAGAAAAATCTTCGTTATCTAAGAGTGAATTAGAATTTGTGAAAACACTTTCGAAAAAATTGTTAAAACCATTGCAAATTTCATGCTCAGAGGTATACTCTTTTTCACCTAAGGTTAACCTGTTAGGATACCCTGAACTATGAGTTCGCAGTGATTTCAAGTAAGACCATAGTTGTTTTGGATTAGAGCGAATTAGTTGTTGCATGTGAAACAGATAACGATCGTGACATTGCTTTTGCACAACTTTTTGTCTAGCACGTAAAAGTGAGAACTCATCATAGTCACGTGGGTTACTGTACTTTTTCCATTTCTTGTGTGCTTTTAATTTGTCCTTTGTTATATGTATTAATGATTTGGAATACCATACCGGAAAAGCTCTTGAATCAGATTTTATAGTAAAGGGTACACAACTACTTATTATTTTATTCAGTTCTCCATAAAAAATACTCAAAGCTTCATCCATTGACTTTGAGTGATTAATATTTTGCCAGTTATGTAATTTAAGCAAGCTATTTATTTTTCCATAATCTGCTTTCCGAAAATTGTATATTTTTAGTGGACTAAGACGCAAACGAGGTAATAATAAATCTGACATTTTTATGTATAAAAAATATTGACCTAACAAGGCCTTAACACCTTCACCGGAATACTAAGGCGAGCGCTTAGGGCACTCAGCCGATTTTATTTGACAACTAGCTCAAGGGTGCACGGCACACCTCAGCTTGGGCTGTTGCCTGATACGTACAATTCGCGACCTACCTTTTTTTTACATGGGAAATCACTTATAGATACCCACTCTACCGGGGGAGAGGGTGGGTTATGTCCAACTCGCACGGACTAAAACCCCACGGTGTACGTCTTCCGCTATGGTTGATGCGGCACAAGATCTCTATAGACTTCATCGTGCCGGCCCAAATTCGCGACCTATCTGAGCTTACCTAACTATTCTTACATGTATGAGTTGTTGGCACATATATGTGTACCAAGCATACATACCTCAACAACTTTTATATATATTTCGAATAGGATAAATTTCTAAACTATTTCAGTTCGATAAGGGAAAGAAATAAAACCCTTCCACTTTCATGTGTAAACGTGAAGTTGAAGTGAAATTTTCATTTTTTTTGCGTACTTTTCTATATTTTGTTTAATTTATAACAAAGAGTTGCTAATAATGTTTCCTGTGATATTTAAGTTCCGAATTAGCTGATAGATGGCACTACAGATAATGAAGCTTTAATTTAATTCGATACTTTCTTACATTGAAACGAGATGGCAACACGGTCGCGCGCCCATGTATACAGGATTATTTCTATTGATGAGTCTTATTTTTATTCAATTTAATATTTTTTATAAATATATTTTTTAATTTTTAATTGCATTCTTTATAAACTATAAATTGACAAAATCAAAAATAATTTAAAACCGGATGGTACGGAAACATGACTATATTGTCGTAACGAACTTCCATCCCATTGTCATCCAGTTATCTCCTAGTAGTGCCTAAAAAAGTTTTACTTCAATGTACAGTTAAAAATACCACATGATTATGAATAAACTACTACTACATGAAATTCCAAGATCCCGCCAAAAACTCGAGCAAAACATTGTGGATCCTACAAAACTGGGATAAGTGTACTAAAATAATGTAGTATTTTGGTAATAAAAGCTAATACAATCTGAAAGAGAGTGAGTTTATTATTATTTTTTATTAATCTTGTATTCCGCGTTATGTTTTAAAACGTTCAAATCTCTTTAAAGTCTAAAACCACACTAACCCAAGGCGGTAATTACTCGCGCGCCACCTGTCAGATGCACCGGGGCGACGCGACGCGGCAGCACTCGCACGACGCTCCCTACTGATTATGAAACAGACACTAACAAAAAAAAATGCCCGCAGGCGGTGGCGCGGGGCTCTCGAATTGAAATTTAATTTTTCAAATATTTTTTTCCAAACTTCTCAAATAATACAACGTTAGCCGACTACAATACGAAGTACTCGCTATTGTGTCGGAAACTTTTGTATTGGATGTTTAATTCTGAAATTATTGTATTATTCTTTGTGATGTTATACACGTTTGTATATTAGATTGTTTGTTTTCGTTTTCCATTAGTTTAATTTATTTTCAAATTTTTTTGTTAAATTTCTCACTGTAAATAGGAACACATTTTTGAAGTGAAACATTCTTTAGGTGCGTTGAGCGGTAGCCTTTTTGGCAGGAGATATATTTATGATTTCTCGTCATGACATGCTAGTAAGCAGTACTTGGGTGACCGAGCCTAGCTCGGTTCTTTAAAAAGCATGTTTAAATAAAAAAAAAAACTGTTAGGTTTGCCACACTAAATTAGCATTTTTCACATAAAAAAAAAAATAAAAAAAATATATCTCTTATATATAATAATAAACCTATCTATTTAATAAAAACAAATTGTTAGGTTTGCCTTACAAAATCATCCTTTTTTACAAATAAAATATATACGAGTATATATACACTCGGATTTGAACTGGGGATACACGGATTCTCAAAGCAATCAATTTCCATTTCAGCTATTTTTGTTTTGACAGGGGCGGCGAAATTTTACCTTCACATTCTGGCTATGTTTTTTCATTGCCTGAAATCTCAGTTAAAAATGAATAAAAAAATGAATAAAATCTATCTAGAGCGATTTATCGTCCCCGAAACTACCTAAATACTAAGTTTCACGGACATAGATGACGCCGTTTCCGGGATTCTGAAATATATACAAATATAAAAATATACAAGAGTTGCTCGTTTAAAGGTATAGGATAAATAACATGATCGACAGTACCTATTGTGCTTATGCTACTTGCGTCAGGTTAGCGACGCGTAGTATAAGAGCCTGTGTACATCTAATATTAACATTTTGTATTGAGATTAGGTAGTCCATCATATGTTTGGTGAGTTAATAAACTTTATAAAAAGTATATAGTTATTATTCCGAGTACCAATTGATGTAGAAGAGAGACTAATGATAATAATTTCAATTTACAAATTATGAAATTTAAATAATTCACACTATAGTTAATATAAGAATTCAAAAGAAAATACAGTTCATATTCCAATGTTGAAATTTTTACTTCTGTCGGCAGTCACCCCCATGCACGTGCACGCATAAACGCTTACACATGAAAGTGGACGGGTTTTGTTTCTTTCCCTTATCGAACTGAATTAGTTTAGAAAATTATCCGCTACCAAATATATGCAAGAGTTGTTGCGGTATATATGCTTGGTACACATATATGTTCCAACAACTCATATATTTATGAATAGTTAGGTCAGCTCAGATAGGTCGCGAATTGTACGTATCAGGCAACAGTCCAAGCCGAAGTGTGCCGTGCACCCTTGAGTTAATTGTAAAATAAAGTCAGCTGAGTGCCCTAAGCGCTCGCCTTAGTAGTCCGGTGAAGCTGTTAAGACCTTGCTAGGTCAAAAGCGTAATCAGTTGGAGAAAAAAAAAACTGTAAGCAGCCTTTACGACTGCTTCGACTTTTTTAACTATACATTTTTATTTATACCTTTGCCTCTTAAAGATTTGCTCCGCGCACCATAAGTACAAACTGTTGTACCTAATTTGCGAACTGGAAGTGAAAAATCTGATTACGCCAACCATTAACAAGGTTTAATTAGTTCCCATTAACGGAGCCGACGACACGTTCCCTAAAGAGACCGTAAATTTGCTTCCTGGGAATTTCTTATTTATTATACCTCTTTATTTTTACACAATATATTTTTTAACTAAACAATATTTCAACTACTTTAACGAACATTTAGATGTAGTTTTCTGTTCACAATTTAATGCTACTCAACCAATAGTTGCTCACAGATACGAATTTTCACGCAGACAATAAAAAAATAAAATAAATGAAGCAAAATAAAAAAAAGAGCGTACCAAGAGCCTGTATAACAAAACAATTAGTAAAAAAATGCTACTCATATGAAAAATGAAGCCATATAAATGTTCTATAATTCATACTTTATGTTGTTTTAATGTGTTTTCCATTGTTATTACTGTTACTAAATTTTGTTTGAATACATCTCAATATTACGCTTATACTACAACTATAGTGAGTTTATCACTACGAAGTTTTTTCTATAGTCGCAATAAAGCAAGTTTCACTATGCGTTACGAATTATCAAACTATGCTGCTATAAACGCAGCACGATAACTGGGTCCGCGGCTGTACCACAC
>JACEII010000011.1:8324580-8396098 GCA_014332785.1 Antheraea mylitta | reverse complement strand
GGGTCCGCGGCTGTACCACACAAAAAGGAACATGAGAACACCAATTTAGAGTTAATATTGGAATTATAAATATGTCCCAACGTTTTTATGTGCCTTTATCGGTTTGTTTTTAGCGCGACAATTAGTTGAAGCTCCGTCTTGCAAGTATGGGAGTAGTACTACGAAGTAAATTTATAAAAATCCTTTCTTACACTATAAACTGCTTATTGCACAAAATTTTTTATAAACCCCTAAGTAAAACTGTTATTTATCGGTTGATAAAATTAATGCTGTATATCTTTCTTGTAATTTATATGATTCTCTTGTTTTGATACCATGAATATATTTTTTTAAATTACTCTTCAAACTATATCAGCTTTATCAATTAATCAACTTGCATTCAACACAAATATTATATTATAACGACAAAAACAAACGTTGTGTCATTATTTATTTTACCTGTAGTAGCTTAAATTCTATTGGGTCGGCTTATCTATGGAGGTCACGAAAGTAAGGGCAAACCTTGAGCACACCGTGTAACGAGTATTTCAATACAAAAAAATCTTAAAAATGATTTCTTAACGAGGTTAACTCCTCATCACCACCACATGCCTCCCAGAAGTCCCTTCCGTCCTAGACTAACCTACTCCTAATATAGCCCCCCGCCCTAACTCCTAAGATAACCGATATAGTACAATGAAAATTATTTCATATGGCGAAAAAGACCGTCATAGTGACTCGCTTCTGCGCGTCGCGTTTCGGGATCAGCCTGTGCATATCCAGTACAGGTTACTTTCGTCATTATGGCCGGCATGACAGCGGCGACCGGCGATGGATAATCTGTCTCTCGGTGGTTGCTTATGTTTTTGGATTGAACTATGCTTAACATCAGGCATAGTGCAGTCAGTATGACGTGATTCGATAAAAAAAAAAAATATTTGCCAATAAAAGTTATCAAAATCGCATCAGCTGTTACTGATATTAATATGGACAAACAACAACAAGTTCAACTTTATTGTGGGCATAGATCTTTTATTCGTATAATTAATATGATATTTTGTATGGGTATTACAAGGATATTAAATTTATTGTGACTCAAAATAAAGTTTATTAACATTAATATATGACTTATTGTCATATTACTTTAGAAATGTATTAAATTACATCATAATACTAACTAATATTAAAAATGCAGAAGTGACTTTCTTTGTTTAGTTGTTATGCTTTCATGCTTTAATTATTCAATCGTCCATCATGCTATTATGCTTAAAAAAAATTAAATGTCAAAAAATAAAATACTTTTCCGAAGAGATAGATCAAATCTTCGTAAAGTAAACGTTCTATATAAAATAGAAACAATAACAAAACACACTGTAGGTGTCGATGTTTTCGACAGACATAATTTTCGCATGAGCGATTCGACGTCCATCGCGTTGTGGGTGTTTACAACTGACGTGACGTAGTGTGTTGTCGGGCGTTGCTTTACGTGACATGTGCGCAGTTTGCCCCGGCTTTAAACTAAGCACACCATTGTGTTTCATTCCTCTGAAAATTGATAGACGTGAAGTTATCATTTGACAGTGTGCGTGCTGTACTGTTTTGTCACGCAATATCGTGGCCGATGCCGTGCCCAGTCTGACAAAGAGTATGAAAAATACCCGAAATAAACAATATCATCTATTTTAGGAAGCGTACTACTTATGCTAAAAAATAATAAACTATGTTTTATTTTTACACTTCTGTATATCGAATTTATTGACAGTAAATTTTATCGGTCTGTTTTTCTATACATATCTGGAAAATTATTACAGTTTCATATAGGTTAGTAAAACACATTATATATGAAACGATCATATGAAAATATTACAAAAATAGTTTATTTAAGAAATCATTTCTCATTAAAATTCTTAGTATAAGTAAATCTGTAGTGTTTGTATCTATTCTTAAGCGACTTGGTGAATCTTGTAGGTAGTAGAGCCACGCTGAGCGCCGCGAGCTCGTCGCGGTTGTTGGTGATGATCTCTCTCTGCCTGCTGTGATTCGTTCCATGGTAGGTGAAGAGAGGGCATAGAACGCCGTCGTCACTTTCTGTGAGAACGTTCTCTCACAGAAGAAAGACGAAGAAAGAGAGCGCGAGAGGGCTGCCGACGCTTCTGCTGTCCGTCGCGGGAGGACTGGCCGCAGAAGACGAAGGGGGGGGAGGCTACTACCATCAGAGGCCTCCCTAGTTAAACTCCAGGCGATAGATGCGGGGGTGTCTGTCGCCGCGTAAGGAGCTCCCGTGTAGGAGAAGCACGGCTTGCCGCAGCCGCAGCTTCGAGAAGAAGAGGAAGAGGGGGGAATTTCTTGTCCTCTCTCGAGGTGTAGGCCCCCGTCTTAACATCTACGGGTGACCATAGCACGCGACTAGAGTTTAGAAGGAGTACATGCTCGCCGTCAACCCTCGACTCTGGTCCAATTACGCGCACAAGCGGCCCAGGGGTTTTAGCCGGTAGGAGTCCGGCATAACCCTCTCATTGTCCCCCGACAGTGGGAGGGTATCCCATGTAGGATTTCCCCTGGATAAAAAAAAATGGTAGAGCCACGCTGATGTTATAACTGATTTCTGCATGAATGGATCGGCTTGTTTGGTGTAGTACCACACTCTCGCAGAAAACCGAGCTGAAGTAACAGTGTTTGCATTGGCCCACCTCCCCCTCTCTCTCTTCCCTTTCCCCCCACACAGGCTGACAACTCACTTGCGACATCTCACAAGTGTGGTGTCTATGGACGATGGTGATCACTTAACAACAGCTGACCCACCTGTTCGTTTGCCTGCTATGACTTAAAAAGAAGCTATGATATAAATTATAGAAATCATTTTTAGTTATTATTTACGCTTATATACTTGGTATATTGAATTATAATAAGAAAACTTACTTTTCAAATTCAAACACTCTAAAGTAAATTAATAAATATCGAAAAAACAACACTTAATCCATAAAACATAACATATAATATTTTTTTTTTTCGAACTGACTACGCTATTGACCTAGCAAGGTCTTAACAGCTTCACCGGACTACTAAGGCGAGCACTTAAGGCACTCTGGGTATTTTATTTGGGCAACTAGCTCATGGGTGCACGGCACACCTCGGCTTGGACTGTTGCCTGATGCCTATCTGAGCTAACCTAAGCTAAGCTACATGTTCATACTTCTATGAGTTATTGAAACCCATATGTGTACCAAGCATATATACCTCAATAACTGCAATATGTATTTTGTGTCGGATATTTTTTCTAAATTATTTAAGTTCGATAAGGGAAAACTATTAGTAATTAATATTATTTTTTTATGACATTAACAAAGATCTGTAACACTTATTTAATCTTTGACCACCGTACCGTAGTGTTTTACGCCCTATTCGTCAACATGTCGTATGTAATAAAACTTGTTGAGGCCGTCAACGGTGCAAGGACCCTAGTTTTATGTTACTTTTTTTTACTCGCACCCTTTTTGGTATAAAAAGCTTAAAAGATGTTATCGTGTTCCAGAAAGAGCATTTTCAAAATTGGTATTTACGACCTTTTTATCATCTGTGCCTGCATTAATATTTCTAATCTGATTTGATCACCTTTAAAAAGGCTTTTTTTCATTCATGACGCCATTCAACGTAACGTTTAGAATAAAACAGTACTTTTATTTAAGATTAGCTAATACTAGCGACTTTGTCCGCGTTATTTAATATCAGCTAATACTAGCGACTTTGTCCGCGTTATTAAATATCAGCTAATACTAGCGACTTTGTCCGCGTTATTTAATATCGTAGTATATTTTTTATACCATAAGAAGCAAATGAACAGATGGGTCACTTGATGTTAAGTGATCACCACCGTTCATAGACTTTTGCAACACAAAATATCGTGTCGTAAACACACGCAATCGAAATTAAACTTTTGTATTACAGGAAATATAAATTTTTAAAATATACTAAAAAGCCATTAGGTATTCACCGTGCCCGACGTTGTATTCGACACACTACCTAACACAGTATTTATCCCGGCCGCTTACCGCTACACAAAAAGTTTTCCGATCACTATTTCAAAGCTATTCCATAATATTATAATAGTAAAAAATAATAATTAGAAAAGAATACTTAATAAAATGTAATACTAAACATAAATGAAGTTTTTAAAGTGGCTAAGTTCAATAGCATATTTTTTTATATATTTTTAAGTGAGAAAGTCATTGTTAATAAAAACTTAGATGCTAGAGGAAATAGTTATTACTGTAAATAACTTTAAGAGTGCAAATTAGTATAAAATCTTTGCTTCTAATAAGAGATAATAACCAATAGGAAAACAAAAGAATAGTTTTCACATAAGAACTTCAGATAATTAGAAAACTACGTCCAAGTAATCTAATTGTTGCAAAGAAAAGACTAGTCGTATAAGAAACTCGACTCCAGACACTCGTTATCTCACATATATAATTGCGAAGTATTTTTTCCCAGACAGAAAGCAAATTGTCAATAATATGGGGCGCGACCAATTACTATATTTTACGTAATTAAGAATTCAAACTGTCACCAACAACGGTCACGCTCGGTGGCGTGCTCGAGTCGACAATTAGACCCGGTTTTCTTGTGGAAATAATCATTGAAGGTATTTATTAAAATAATTCGAAATTGGTTTTAATTATTTGTCTTCTATTACAGTTATACAGGGCTTTATGTGAGGGGACGCAGTGTTCTTTAATGGAAATTCCGAATATATCAAAATATTTGCATACAAATTGAAAAATCCATCCAACAAAAGATCAATTTTTTGAAATCACCTAGATTGATTTTTTTTGCTAACTTCAACGTTTTTTCAGTTTTATGGCAATAAAATTAATCTATGTTTTTTTTTTATTGGTCAAAGTTATCCAGATACAAAATCTAATCAATATTTCCCAGACATTTATCGCATCGCATAGTGATTTGTTTATAGTAGAGGCCGTAAAAATTAGTACGTTCCCAAAAAAGGAGTGACATAAGAAGTCTGCATATACCCATATATTATAACTATGGGTTTTCTTTAGTAACATTTATCATAAATATACCGAAAATTTCTTTGAATTTGAACATATAACTACTATTTATGTGTAAAACAAAAGATTGTATCTTTACATTTGGTTTAGGTTCACCAAGATGAATATCAGTGTTGGAACAAAGTATAAGATTACTCTGCTCCGAGCGGAGATTGTTTTTCTCCTTATTTTAGTAACTTTATCACGGGACTTATTTTATAAAAGTTTAACGTAGTGTACTATTAATATTTCCTTTACAATCTTCCGTTATAAATAAAATAGACTATAATATCGTCGACGAAACATTATAACGTTCCAAGAAAATTGCATAGTCCACACTATCCTTATATTAATACCCACGTGCCATTTCCACGAGTTTATGTAACATAATTTCAATAGCTATATCGTAAACATAAACAGGATGTACTGGTAAATAGATATGTAAACATCGCGCGACAGCACAATTATTTTTTCACTTGCGCTCTACCAGATCCGAGTAGTTTTTTTTTAACGCATTCTAAAAAGACCTCTGCATGGAAGCAAATAAAAATACGAATAACCCTTTAGAGAGGGGTTCCCGTTGTTTCTATTATCATTGCTTTTGAAGAGGGGATTCAAAGTTTTTTTTGCGCGTTGAAAAAGCGAACTCCGGATATGCGAGTCCGTTTTCCATCTGTTATTAAAACTGATATGGATCTAGGTTCTTTGCGTGTGCAGAGTGCGGCTTTTTAATTGAATGATACGATTTGAATCAATGCAACCGCGAAAGTTTGATTTTGTACGATTTATAGTCGACATGAATTATAAGTAACGCCCATGGAAACTCTTTGATTACCACTCATATCGTAATGTCGATCCGTTATCACTATCAATAAATCGAATATATATCTTTTTTATTTCAGATACCTACTCACACAATTGTTTTTTTATGTACGATTTTGATTAATAAGTCATTTGATTTTTAACACCTATATGGTGAATATATAAGTATACTTAACATTACGTACGACATCTTTAAGTATGACAATTAACTGTACTCTATATTTGTTACTAGCTTTTCCCCACGGTTTTTACAGATTAACTTTAAGGAACTTAACGTATTGCAAGGAATCAGTATCTCCTGTCTGGATGAAATGTACTGAGATGTCCTATTCTGAACCCCCGACTAATTCTAGGCAATATTTCATGGTTATTGATTTAGAAATTAAAACGTGAAAGCATAACAATCAAACAAACATACTTTCGCATTTATAATATTGGAAAGGGATTGATGCGTTAGTACTATAAAATGTAAATAAAGTACAAAAGGTGCCAAAATGATTATCGTGGCATCTGACATACAACTTACACTTCTACTAAAAACTTCTCATATGCCAAGACAGAATTCATTATTTTAATTTAAACGCTTTAAAAGGACTCAGAGGATCACTCGATCTCATTTTTCTGTGCAAATTAGTGAATGGAATCTTGGATACTCTTGAACTAGTAGTAGTAGTAGAAGTAGAGTTGATATTATTGATTATGTGAAACGTAACCCGATTAGGCCTCCCACAGCAGCGGCTCAAGCCTAGGTTCAATCCCTCAGTAGGGAACCCTTGAGTGCGTTGCTTGCGCGATACGGTGACACACAAATATACATCACCGCTACACGATACGATCACCCCCACACACGTGCACGCCTACACGCTTACACATGAAAGTGGAAGGGTTTCCTTTTTTTTCCCTTATCGAACTGAAAAACTTTCAATTTTCCGACAATAAATATATGGAAGAGTTGTTGAGGAGTGTATGCTTGGTACACATATACGGTTCAACAACTCATACATATATGAATAGTTAGCTAGGCTAGCTAAGATAGGTCGCGATTTTGCATGCAACAGGCAACAGCCAAGCCGAGGTGCGCCGTGCACCCTTGAGCTGGTTGCCATAATAAAATCGGCTGAGTGCCTTAAGCGCTCGCCTTAGTAGTCCGGTGAAGCTGTTAAGACCTTAATGGGTAAATAGCGTAGTCATATCGAGAAAAAAAAATTATGTGAAACTGCTTCGAGTTAGAGGTTTTAATATTTTCGCTACGAATTATTACCGAACAAATTTGAGCCTTTATTCTCCATTGAATATAATTATATCGCATCAAATTTTGACATCTTCACAAATAGTCTCAGCCAATAAAAAGAGACATATTTTAGTAATTTGAGATAAAAAGAAAACAAGAATCGTACATTTAGTTTTTTTCCTTTGAACCTTTTAATTAAGTTATTGACTCTACCATACAGTACGTAGTAAACACCTATAATTGAGATTGCTCTTGTATATCTTTCCTTCTAAATGTATATATTCACTGTCCTATTATACATTTTGTTGGTGCTTCGTATAAATAAATAAAACTCAAACTAAAAAGTATATTCGAGTATAAAAACTCTTGTGTTCATTTCTTTGACGGCAAATGATAAACTTGACTGTTTCTTAACATACGTACGTTTTGAAACGACGATTTCGACATTGTTGTCCTTTTTTGCGACACACCGACGTTTTGTCAAAAACAAAAAAAGTCTTCGAAACATTAATAAAACCGAGGGATGCTAACTTGAAACAAAAATATGAATAAAAGATATATCACCTTTTTATTTATACCGAAAAACAATCAGTTTGACAATAATAAAAAAAAAAGATGAATTTACACACAGCTTCTGATTTTTAAAGCCAATCCTTATATAGAGTTGGACAGAAGTAAAAGGATATTTACAGCGAATTTAATCAATTACAGGGACTATCAGTGCTCGAAGAAATGTATGAGCCCTTGACTTGGTGAGATGAGTCTACGTGTAGCAAAAAATTCGAACGCTCCGCCGTTGGGTCCAGTAAAAACTGCTTCGACATCTCGATGGCTGGACGAAGCAAAAAGCGAATACCCGAATGCGGGAATCCGATGAAAAAATTCAGCTTCATTGGATAAAGCATTTTGCGGTACGATGACGATGGCAATTAGATGTAATTTTAGACGATTGGGTAACATTTCTCGTCGTGGACTACTCGTGAAACCAATGAAACGTTATTTTAATTATTGTGTATCGAATAATTTTGTAATTTGAATATTACTGATATGAACCTTCTCTGGTTGAAATGAGAGTATAATTACTTCAATATTGATTTTAAATGCAAACTTTTCTGACTCAAAGAAGAAGAAAAAATACATATCTTGTGCAAAAGAAAATAAAAAAAAATAGCAAAAAATAAAAATCTAATAATAGATCAATTGATTGAAAGAACGCAATTTTTGCACAGTAAGGCTAAATAGCAGACGTAGCAGACAATTTTTGCCTTTGATGATGTTATCATATGCTTATTATTTTAAGAAAACCTAACTTCATTAAAGATTTTTTTTTATTTATATCGTAGGAGGTAAACGAAAAGGTGGGTCACCTGATTTTAAGTGATCACCACCGTCCATAGACACTTGCAACACCAGAGGAATCGCAGGTGCGTTGCCAGCCTGTGTTGAGGATGGGGGGAGGAAGGGAAAAGGAGAGGTGGCCTCCGGCGCTCTTACTGACCGAACGGAACGCGACAATGCAAGCACTGTTACTTCCCAAGAGTTTTCTGTGAGAGGGTGGTAGTACCCCCGACGAGCCGACCCCTTCATGCTGAAACCAGTTATAGTATCAGCGTGGCTCTACCACCTTATAAAATGTGTTTCTTTGCTACGTATGTACCTGCATTAGCGAGAACCTCGGGTGAGTGAGAAACCTCTATAAGTGAGAATGTGATTGTGCTCCCTTGAACTCTCGCTTATCCAGGTTTGACTGTACTTCAATAAGACAATTAATCTGTTTATTTTATTTCATGACTTTCAAAATTGCATTTATCTGAACAAGCATTTTAAATCAAACGGAATATTTTAAATTATCATGAAACTATTACTAACATGTCATTAATCTATACCAATATTATAAAGAGTCAAAGTTTGTGAGTTTGTGACGTTGTGAATTGTAATGTTGTAGGGGGTAATCTCAGAAACTACTGGTCCGATTTGGAAAATTCTTTCATTGTTATAAAGCTCATTTATCGAGGATGGTTATAAGGGGTTATATCATCACGCTAAGACCAATAGGAGCGGAGCAACAATGAAGAATTTTTAAAAATCGGGGTGTTTTTTTCCTCTTGAGAGCTTTCGCTGCATATTAGTTAGCCCAAGTTAACTATGTCCACGCGAACGAAGTCGCCGGCAGAGTCTAGTACGATATAAGTGCTATTTTGTGATGATTGTAATAACCCTATTGTTAAACAATTTTCATCGATACTCCACTCCTATCGGTCTTAGCGTGATGATGTATACCCTATAACCATCCTTGATAAATGAGCTATATAACATTGACAGAAATTTTCAAATGGGACCAGTAGTTCCTGAGATTACCCCCTACAACGTCACAACATCACAAACTTTACCTCTTTATAATATTAGTATAGACAAGTTTAAAACCAATATAAGAGATGTGGGTGTGTATCACATAATGTGCATTAGATGTTTCTAGTAAGTCGTGTATTCATTTGTTTTTTCTTTTGAGATTTCTTTATATACTGTTATTTATAAGTCTATATCCTTAGTTATAAAGTAAGTCTAAGTTTTGATTTAACTGAGATACCCGTGGTGAAAAAGGTCTCTAAACAAAATGAACACAGAGAAACAAAAATGTTATTAAAATGACCAATAAAGCATGCATGAGTATAGAAATTGCGTCAGCCAATGTTAAATTTCTCAAAACGCTTTGAAATATTTTGCATTGACAAATCGAAAATATGCAGCCATATGAAAAGTAGTTTCATGTAAAGAACTTAACTACAAACATGACGGCAAAGAAAATACAGAAGAATATCTTATTTGTTTTTGCAACTGCGTCCGTATCTCGAGTCTTTGTGTAACGGAGCGTAATCAACTGGATTGGAAATGCCAAACGTGGTTAGAGAATTTCTACTTTGTTCTTCTATTTTGTCAGCTAATTCTTGTTATTACAAGCTATTACTATGATAGTCAAGTTAGTATTTATCTTGTATAAGTCAATATCTTCTGGTAGCTTCTTTTTTTTAATGAAACGCTGGCTCTCTTGTCAGAACTTAACGGAGAATTTCCATCCCTCCTAATTGTTTATTCTAACTAGAAATAAGTAATAATGTAAATGCGAAAGTAAATTTGTTTGTTTTTTATATCGGAAGCAAACGAACAGGTGGGTCATCTGTTCTTAAATGATCACCGCCGTCCATAGACAACACCAGGGGAGTCGCAAGTCCGTTGTCAACTTGCGTTTGGGGGAATAGGGGAAGGCGAAGGGGTTGTAAGGGAAGGGGAGAGGAGGGAAAATGGGCCTTCGGCATTATCAGTGCCCGAACGAGACGCAACAATGCAAGCACTGTTACTTTACGTTGGTTTTCTGTGAGAAAGTAGTACTACCTCGGATGAGCCGACCCATTCATGCTGAAACTAGTAATAGCTTCAGCGAGACTCTACCACCTTATAAAACGTGTTTCTTTGCTACGCTTTAAGACTATAACTACTCCATTGATTATAATTAGTTTTTCCATAAACGTTGTTTTATCCTTTTATCAAATATGTTAACGAGGGATAAATCATAATTAAATTAACTCGAACGAAACTGTGAGCAAATGTTAGTCAAAAATTATTTTGTCACTGCATTGGTACAAGTACACTACAATACGTATTATGATATAAAAAAATCATATAATTAAAAAAGTCATCGCAGTCAAAATGAATGCCCCCAGAAATGAGAACCCAGAACAATGGAATTTAAACTGTGTTCACTTTTGAATTCTTAAATTAATTATTTAAATTTCAAAATTTGTACATTGAGTTATTATCATTAGCATCTCTTCCACATATATTGACACTCCGAATAATAACTATATCCTTTTTTATAAAGTTTATTAATTCATCAAACGTATCATGGGCTGTCTAATTTTAATATGAAATATCAATACTAGATGTACACAGGCTCTTATATTACGCATCGATAGTTTGACGCAAGCCGCGTAAGCAAATTACGCTAGGTCACGCTTTAGTCGCATTTCATGACGCGAAATCATAACTTAATCTGCTGCCAAGAAACCGCACAACGCGTCTAAAGACATTTCCAGTTCAAACGAAACAATACTACAAATAATTTAATACTCACGCAAGTAAAACAGTGGGCATAGTTGGCTATTTTAGTGTACTGTTGATGTTATATTTATAAAAGAAACAAAAAAATGTTCATATTTTTATACACTGTAATGTAATTAGGACTTACATTGTAACGTTAGTGTAAACTTTCCGCGTGCTCGAGTCCGGTTATGTAGGCTAATTAGTCGAGTTGGGAACAAAAATAAAAGAGATTGTTAACAGTTAGTAAGCAAACGTAATATTGACGTCATTATTAGTCAAAGTTATATTTATTTATCTATATTAATATTATAAAACTGGGGGGTTTGCTTGCGTTAATCTCAGGAACTACTAGTCCGATTTAAAACACCCTTTCAGTGTTACATAGTTCATTTATCGAGGAAGGCTATATCACGCTACGACTAATAGGAGCGGAGCACCAAAGAAGAATGTTTCGAAATCGTTTTCTGCACTTCTCCTCCATTTAAATTGTAACTATGCTAAATTTCGCGTTCATACGTTCGCGCAATTCGCTTAAAAGGGGTACAAAGTTTTGACTTCATGTGTTAATGTGTAAGATTATATATTCATTTATTTGAGAGCTTTCTTTGTGTGTTAGCGTTAACTCAATGTTTTATTTTTATATCATAGGAGGCAAACGAGCAGGTGGGTTACTTGATGTCAAGTGATCAACACCGTCCAAAGACATCAGCAACATCAGAGGAGACGCAAGTGCGTTGCCAGCCTGCGTTGGTAGGGAAGAAGAGGAAAGGGAAAGGAGGAAGATGGGTCTCTCTCTCTCGACTAACTCGAAATGCAACAATGCAAGCACAGTTATTTCACGTCGGTTTTTTGAGAGAGAGTGATACTACACTGAGCGAACCGAACCATTCATGCTGAAATCAGTTACAGCTTCAACGTGGATCTACCACTTGTTATATATAACTCAATGTTACTATTTCACGCGGACGAAGTCGCGGTAACAGCTCGCAAATAATAAATAAAAATGGAATAATAACCAATAAAATTACTTATACTTAATCCGGACGCTTCTATACTTTTCTGTTTTGGAAGATTCACGCTTGGGCGATTTCATGGCAAAGAAACTTTTTGTTTGACTCGCCATTTCTTTAGCTCCGTGACGGAAATCTAAGCAATGGGACGGAAAAGAAAAGGAATCTAAATTGAATGGCTGCTCTTGTTACAAAGTTTGTTAGTTTGGACATTTTTATGTGATTATTGTACTGTTTAGACAGTTGCTATACTTTTTCATTGTATTATCTTAATTAAGCTGGAACAGCCAATCGAACTTGGATCTCATATATTATGGCATTTAACGTTTATTTTTTTTATGAAAAGGTTAATATGTTTAAGTGATTTAATAACAATGACTTGGGAAATAATTACTATATATATATATGCGTTGTTAATTTTATTCAAATATATACTAAAGTAGGTATTTTAAATATTTATAGAATAAACGGTCTTAATTTTCGTAAACTTTTTAACCTCTGACATAAATTTGCATTCAAATAACATAGAATAAATATTAAATATGATTTTTATATACATTACAATTATGTTAACCTTATAATATGTTTACGTGTACCTTCTTACAAAGTGGACGTTTTTAATAAGCTCTTTAGAATTTACGAACATTTTTTTTTCTCTTTTAAGTATTTATATTTTATCGTCTTTGATCAAGTAATAATGGTAAAATGTTTTATTGAAATATCAAGTACTATAATATATTTTATGCAAATGTTAGAATAACATTAATTAGTAAAAAAGTGTTGCTTAGAAATAAGCCTCGAGAATACCAAAAACAAATTAGGAATTAGTACTTTTAAATACATGTATATTATATTACTGTAATCTCAAGAAAAATCCAATCAATAATGATATTGCAGAAGGTTCTTAATTATTATTAAATTAATTAAAAGTTTTATAAATACATAATTTCAGAAAGGACAGTTAAATTTCAATTTAAGGAAGGCTTGTATCAGAGTAACTAAACAGTTGATATATATACTCGGCTTGGACTGTTGTCTGATTCATGCAATTCGCGACTTATCTAAGCTAAGCTTTATATTCATATTTATATGAGTTCTTGAAACATATATGTGTACCAAGCATACATACCTCAAAAACTCTCTGCCATCATAAAGAAGTCCGGTAATCTACCGGGATGAATAGAATTGTTTATTACCACTACACAAAGACTTGTAATAACAGAGATATAAATATTACTTAAATTCTAATTAATATTATGAATACGACCATTAACTTGTATGTTACATTTTCATGCCTTACCTATTCAACCGATTCTTACTAAATTTTACATACACATAAGGTGTACAGGAAAGAAAAGATTCCTATCATCATACTGTTCCCATAGGTTGAATCAAAGTAAGATAAAGGCATAGGCGAAAGCTAGTTTAAATAAATCGATTCTGTACTTATTTACTCTTTGCTAACTTAGACGTAGTGTTGACTAATCGACGCGTGCGTGCAATCGAGCGTCGATGTAATGACGGTCCTGCACCATTGATATTGCGAGCTTCGACGCACGATTTACCACTACGGACTATTTGCCGCCCACCGGGATGCCTAGTGATGTATGTGCGGATGTAGAGTGACTTTTGTTTTAGTTCCGATGGTTTGTGAACTTGGGTCTTCATGGTAGATCGCCTTCGTACAGTAGGGTGTTGATAACGCGTGAATCTATTATGTGTTGAAAGTTTTACAACTCTTAGACAATATTAATAATAAAGAACTACATTTGTATTAGTTTGTTTATATGAGGGCTTGGAAATTCTGTTCGGTACTCTTTTTGTGTGACGAGAATTTTGGGGGTTAAAACATCGGTTTTGAAAACACCGGTTCTCGGCCGATCACCGACAGTAAGCAACGTTGGGCGCGGTTTGCATTAGTCTGGGAACACCGCGAAATTTAAGTGTTTTTTTATTAATATGTTTCCCCCTCATGCAAAAGTTTTACTTCTGTCGTGTATCTTTAACGGATCCTGTTTTATTTTATCATTGTTTTTAGCTTAGATTTTTTAGTCTACAAATTTAATAATCTTAAACAATTTGCGATAGAGTTTAATCTTCGTGCAACTTAATTTATAAATAACTTAACGAAATATTTCATACATATTTTATTTTAGTTTGCTATATTTTAAATCTCTACCTTCTTACAACTATTACATATTTAGTAAATACCATGTATTTACAAAGACTTATTTATTTTTGTCTTTCCATAAAAAATCGCTCCTGCAAACACGATCAAGCGGGACAGTAGATTCTTCAAACATACAATTAATGTTTGTAAGTATACCCAGTCTCCAAATCTTGAGCTTCCCTTCGTGGTATTCAAATCTACAACACTCATCACGAAAGCAACAGCGAGGCAAAACCACTGCGCTATCCTTGTAATTAAATGCATTTACTACAATGCATTTATTACTTGTAAATGTATGTGTTTTATGTTAAAAACAAACAGTGAACTATAATCGATAAATTGAATTTAATATTCTGTCGACAATATTCGGCTTCGAATTTTATGATATCGCTCCAATCTGAACATTTGGATGATTTGGAGTGTACCGTAAACAATTTATTCGCGGGCTCAGTGTTGGAGGCGTGTTTGTTTTAGCGCCAAGTATCCGAGCTTATTTGCCAAATAAAAAGATATATTCGCGTACGGTATCACTTTTGTTTACGATGAAACTTAATCGGTATTTTGTATTTATTGTTGCATATTATTCATATATTTTGGATTTGCATTTGGTTTTATTTTTAACGTCTCCGACACAATTTTGTTTATATTTGAGTTTTTAAAGTTAAGGTTTTAAGAATAAAATAATTATACCTAAAACCATCGTCAGAGAATATAATATGAGTTGCATTGAGTCAAATATTTATGTTAAAAATTATATTTATTAGAAAGCAACATAATACATAATACAATGCTCATTAATATTAAAAATGCAAAAGTGATTTCATTAGTATCCTACACTTACACGAAGTTTCAGTAGTGGTAGAGCCACACTATAGCTATTACTGGTTTCAGCATGAATAGGTCGGCTCGCCCGGGGTACTGCCACCCGACCCACAGAAAAACCGACGTGAAGTTGCATTGTTGCGTATGGTTTAGTAAGTGAAAGCGCCGGATATCCACCTCCACTCCCCCTCTCCCAAACACGGACGACTCCCCTGGTGTGGCAAGTATTTATGGACGGTGATGGTCATTTAACAGCAGCTGACTCAGCTGCTTGTTCTCCTCCTATGATATAAAAAAATATACCAAGTAATCTTTGGGAATTCGCGTACATTTACTAATTCAACTTAGTAACGCTATCGTTCAAGGGATAAAGAAAAAGCGTGTGAAAACCTGCACCTGCAAGATGTCCTTATAGTATTATCTTATTGTTTTTGTTTCTCGAACTATCTACGCTATTGACCTAGCAAGGTCTTGACAGTTTCACCGAACTACCTTTCTTATAGGATATCTTGTAAGATTTCAGGGAATTTGAAATCGTCAATACGGTATGAGTTGGCGTGATGATTTTGTTCATACCTTCCTTTGTGAAATGCCTATGTCTCTGCAGTGTGTCTATGCTATATGATAGCATATTTATCGCACAATTTAACTATATTCATGATATTTACATATTCATAATCGTACGCACATGTAACCCTTTTTTTGTGACAGTACGCAGCGTAGCCAAAATCCTAATGACACTGCATTTTCCGTTTCATACCATTCCTAAGCCTCAATACAAAAACAATAAATTGATTCACGTAACACGCATTTTATTACTAGGCTTACATAATTAATGGTTTCTATTTAGGTAAGCAACTTGATTTGGATCAATAACAATAAGCTCGGGTTACGCTCGGGGTCGCTTTTGTCTATAATTAAATTACTAATGTCGTTAAATCACGGTATAAGTTCGTGTAATGAGGTCACTATGTCTAAGGGTCCATTATAATTTTATTTATTTACACGCTCTATATTCGTCCGTGTAGCAGTAACTTTATGTTTTAAGTAAATTAACCTTCTGTTATTTAAAGATACGAATGTCGTGTTTATTGCTTATTTATTGCTAACTCGGGGAAATTACTGAAACGCACGTTATGGTTTAAGGCTATCCTTAATTATTGAAGAATACTTTATTGTTAATTTGTACTTATAAACAATGAGCGATCACGGCGGATGTTATCCCCCAGATAATAAATAAAACTTGACAAAACATATATGTATGTTTCACCTTCCACATGAATCTGCTGGTGGAAACCGCATGAAATCCGTTCAATAGTTTTTGAGCTTATCGCGAACAGATAGACAGACGTTGCGGAGAACTTTATGTTTACAGTATGAACTGATGTTTTCATTCTCTTATTTAATAATAATCGAACTTCCATCCACTTAATACTGATGTCGCATAAAATAGAGTAAGATTGAATCGTAAATCCCTTATTGTAAATGTCAAATAATAATAAGTAGCATATTGTTGGAAGCTCTATACTCATAATAATTATTTGCGGACTTAAAAATAACTATCCAATGTGGAAGTCGAACTATGGACACTTAGATCGATAAAACTGGCGAGTCAATAAGTTAAATAATTGCGTTATTCATAGGGCTGGATTTGATATTAAATAATTTCAAAAATGTATATATTATGTATAGTTTAACAGAATATACACACAATTTTACTGAAGGCTACAAACTTGGTAAAATTACTTCCAAGGCTTGTTTGTAACTTAAAATAAACTAAACTAACTCCCCTTTAATCTAAATCTATTTCCCAAAGTAATTCATAATACAAACTTACTTAAAATTCAGTTCACGGGCAATCCTTTTATGGAACTTATATTTATGTCCAGTTTGGATTTTCATATAATGCCATTAGTTACCGTGTTTCGTGGAATTATATTTAACCGTTAAATCGTCTCACTCGAATAGTTTGTTTAGTCTATTTTGACACACTAGATTAATGATTGTTATAAATTATGAGGCGTGAAACCGTTTGTTATCATTCTAGTCTAGATAAATACAGATTCCATAGTGAGAGATAAAATATGTTTTCTCATTTGAAAACTTAAAGCACGTAAATTATTTTATGTACAGGATACTTGTGGTAAATAAAAAAAGTATATTTATACTTCATGTGATTAGGTAACTATTGCTTGAATTTGAAGAAATTAGCTTAGTAATATAGTGTATAAAAATAATAACACGGGTCATGAGTTATCACAAACATTCTCTGTAAAGTTCTAACAAGTTTTTGAAGGATGCTGAAGCTAATATAAGACGATTGGTAATAACTTGTATTTTCTATTGTGAGAATTGATTGCCGAAGTGGAGAAAAGAAGAGGAAAAGTGAATTTATTCATAGTCCTTATCAGTGGTAAGAATTATACGTAATCAGAGTAGTATATGTCGGCGCGGCCGGCGGAAAAATATAATAATATCTTCACTGAACCACCGACTATATTATTATCGTCATAATTAACTCATTAAACCACACATTATAATAATAATGTCATAATTTACTCATTAAAAATCAAATATCTTTTATTTAATTTATGAAAGTCAATACTACCACCGGTTCGGAACCTACCCAGTCATCGAGAAGAACCAGGAAGAAACTCGATCTGGTTAATCTTCTCACGTTACATATTTTTACAAAACATTAACACACAAATATTTAACTCTGTAATCCATCAACTATAATAATATCGAAATAATTAACCCATAAAATAATTATTAATTACTATTAATCCAGACTATCGCCCATTATAATAATATCGTGATATCTCAATATAAAATAACTAATTCCTTTGCACAAATTAATTATCCAGAGTCTTGGTTAAACGACATGCAACGTACGTATGTACCAAATACGTGTCGCCAGAGCCAAGACCGACCGCCGACGCCGGTCGCTCCCGCCGATACGACCATCGGATGACTCAAAAATGTGGGTAGGCGCCGACATATACTTAAAAGTTAAAACTGTAAATATTGAATAATAAAACAAGTCCTATTTGAAAAAAAAATACTGTTGACTATCTAAATTTAAATACGTCGCTGAAGATTATAATAAATGTAAAAAACCCTAACCTGCACCTCGGCTTCCGTCACATCATCCACAATCTGATCTCTGAGCGTTTAAAACAAACACGCACAGGACGATTCGATAGGATCTCGTTGGGAATTATGCGATTTCTTTGTTTTATGTATTCGCGGTACATTCGAGATTAAAATTCATTTGGGGTCCTCAACGAAGCTCCATGGTCGTTACGTAAAACTAATGTGTTAAGATAAGATGGAACGATAACTAGTTATAAAGTTAGTAGACCTTTTTAGAATGCTACGAACGGTATGAACTTCAAGCTTTTTGTAGGGACGTAAGAAAGTCTTTCTTTTCTCTGCGGTGATCTTACCCGTGAGTACTAATTAATTCGGATTCTATCGGCACACTGAGTTCACTAATTTAACGCTCGATTCGGATCTATTAAATGTGTATTTTACAACGTAATTTTGCCCGGTTAATTAATTGAGAACGCCTTCAGCTCGGTTTGGTTGAAACCTTCAATGATTAGATTAGGATTTATTTTACTTATTGTGTGCTTCAAATATTTGAACATATAAACATTTTAAATATAGACGTGTTTTAAAATTGTTTTAATTTCGTTCTCTAAGTTGTTTTAATCTATGATAATGCTAATTATATCCACTTGAGCTATGTGCTATTAATTTAGATTAAAAAGGGCTTCTTAATCATTTCATACTTTATTCTTACCTAGATATTTATAAGTGGGTCGAAACTGAATACCTTAAGGGACTGATTAATATACTTATGAAAACTAAATTATTTAATATGCTTAAAATCATTATTTTACATGTAGAGTTTATCATTTTTAATTTTTTTTGGATGAGTAAAACCAGTCACAATAATTTAAACATAAAAAAAATCTGGGTTACTAGTGATTTTTTCCTATACTTTTTATTTGTATCATTAAATAAATGAATATAAAAATTCAGTTTTTGGCTAAAACATTATAAAAATATGTTTTAGTAGTCATTTTGTGTCGTCATAATTTACTTTTAAGTTCATAACTTCTTCTGTATATTAATTTAGGTGACAAAATAATTAATACAGTTTAGTCTCAGAATATACTTTTGATAAAAAAGCAGTGTCAAGATCAGCCGTTTGGGAATTATAAGCACACGACAAAAACAAACTTCTAAAATACTGTTTTTCGAATTGACTACGCTATTGACCTAGCAAATCTATAAAAGCTTCACCGGACTACTTCTTTTTTCGAAATAATTACATTTTGAAATAGTGATGTGCTTTTAGTATTCAAATAAAAAAATAGGAAAATATATCACACCTTTCATTCCTTTTCAGGCGATTATTTCAAGTAATGCGATATTGTGCATATTGTTGAAACGGAACAGTCAAGTAACTTAACCATAAAGGAAGTGGCGGGTTGCCCTCGTAGATCGCTGGTCAGATAATAAAAACCGTATTACAATGTACTAAAGAACAGTATAGTATGTGAAATCTACAGACACAGAAACATCAATATCTGATTTCTGTAGAAATGGTATAGAAGTGACTTATGTTAGAAATACATGCAACAATCTAGTTAATAGTTGAAAATATGTCTGATTAGTAGTGTTATTGTCACATATTGTAGAAGTTGTAAATAAATTCTTGATAATCATAAAAATAGGGATAATATAAATAATAGATGTCTAAAATGAAAAACTAGGCTTTTGTTTCATTTGCTTTCATGTGGTGACACATACTCACTATTACTAGTACTGAACCATTTCCAATGAGTGAGAATAACAGTAAACTTAAAACATTATAGAATTATTTTCATAAATAGGTATTCATTGATTATATAATGTTTTAGATGAAACATGAATTCATTGGTTCTTATTTGCATTCCAATTATAGAAATATAATTATTTGGAAGAGTAGTTTTGTCATTTTTGTTAAGTCATTGCAATACAAATATGTGCAATATATTATTTGGTGTCATTTTAAATGACCTCAAAAAATGTTATATGAAAAGAACAATCAGACAATGTGCTTTACATGCATACTATGCAGAAAAAAGTACAGAAAAAAATGGTGACATATACCTATATATAAAGTTGCCATACTGAACATTTTATTTATATTGCCAGGTAATAATTAAAAGTTCTGACACATCAAAACCACGACACCCACTTTTCGAACAAAAGTGAAATTCTTGCCTTAACATTTCTGCTATAAAAGAACCTATTAAATTACATTATCGTTTTTCATGATTACAGTGTAAAGTATACTTACTTTGTAGCGTGTGCGGTATTAAAAAAATCTACTGGTTTATTTTGTATCCCGATTCGTAAAATAAATAAGTTGACTTATATGATAGTCGCTCTTTTAGTTGAAAAGTAAATGCATAATATGTAACAAGAATATTAAGACTATTTCTGAAACAACTAAAAATTTACGACAACATTTTCAAAATCAATATAATGTAAATAATAAAATCTAATGTAATAATGTAATGTAATAAATCTAAAAATATAATGTAAATAATAAAGTAACCAATATCTAATAAACTTATTGTTATTACTATCAGTGAATGTAATTATGCGGAACTTTCATAAACTAAAGACCCACCGATAAAACCTCTATTGTTTTTGTTACAGTACCCGTAAATTCTACACTTCATTAATACAACACATTTATTTACCGAATTAGAATATCAACTATTAGTAATGTATAAATCTTTTTTCCGCACTTTGAAATTAAAAAAATGTCTTTTCCTTTTCGAGCAAAACATTTTTTGTGAAGATACGATCTAAAGATTCACTCTTAGCATATCTAAATCGAAGCAAAAAGTATATTGTGTGCCGGAATAATCTAAAAGGTCCTTCTGTTACGTTGGGACACGTTTTGGTGAATTTTCTTTCATTTCATTAATACAGCTAGATCGAATTTGTTATTAAATGGGACATTATACCCTTATTTGATGTCGGGAAGGGTGATATTTGAAATCTAATGAATTTTAATTCGAGGTAACGGGATCATTTACATATTTAAAAGGGGATGGCTTCCGTTTCTTTGTGTTTTTTTTTTAATTTATTGTGTTTTTATAAACGCAACGTAGAGATTACATTTAATACTTTTTGATATGTTACGCTTCTCTATTCATATATTTGCTTCTTTTATTCGACTGTCTAAAGTTAATTGACAGTTTTTCATTTGTTTTTACAAGTATGATGGGCTTTCCTTAACATGGGTATCTACTATTCCACTGTTATGAAGTTAATGACAAAATTTAATTTGGACAAAAAACCTGTCGCTATGGTGAATTATACCTAATTTATAGTCGTTGCAATCCAATCGGTACAACAGAAGAAATCATAATATTTATTAGATAGAAAATGATTACATACATACTTGCCAGTTGTGACTCAGTTATTACATGTTAAATTAAAATTATCAAAATTAAAACGAGGCGCCATCTATGAGATATATCAGTGGATCGTACAGTTGGCTGTCAATAAACTAATTTACTTTAGCCCCATCTATTCGATACTGAAGAAATTTACAATTCATAACAATAATAAACATTGACAATCATTTAATTTGTTATAAACAATATTCAGGCCATTCATCGAAATATGTATTTTCCTATGTCTCAGTTTGAACCAAATTATACAAAAATGTACATTTTGATCATGAAGACCGGCTGAGTAGTTTCGGAGTTCATCGTCGACAAACATCGTGACACCAGATTTTTATATATTACGATTAATTGACCGTAGTTTAATTAAGTTTACAATTGGATTTAAGATAGAAGCAAAAAGTTTAACCTACTTTTTGATCTTAGCCATCCAGACTATATACCTATATCTAAGGTTGTTTATAACAATTTGGAACTATTTTTTTTTATTTGATTAAAATACTTTCGGAGCGAATAAATCCGTTTCAAACATTAGTATTAAATAATCGACAAATAACCGTACGCTGTATGCTTATGTGATCTTATACTAGAGATCCGGTTCCTTCACAAATGTTATCGCAGCCACATCGTAGAGAGATTAAGGCTGTGGTTGAATGCGAATGCATCGTCATGCCTCCGTTTGTATGGTACAATGCATGGGAGAATTAAAAAAATAAATAAATATATGAATTTCGTAGAAGTAGATTAAGAAATGCATTATTAACAAGGTATTTATTACAAGATTATAAGGCTTGTTATAGAATATATTGCCTGAGGAGTTACGGATAAGGTAAATTTATAAGCTTTAATGGTTCGTAATAATATATAAGTTTTCGCTCAAAGCTATTATTTTGTACCACAACCATAAGATACTTTAAGCCTCAGGGAATGGACAAAATAAAAATGAACAGACTCCTTGTTGGCTTATCGGAATAGATTACTTACTCTCTTCCAAATGTCCTCCAGGGAAGTCAGTTCGGAGGGTTTTTTTTATAAATTCATAAAACACAAGACACATATATTAGCAACTTTTAAAAGGGAAAATCTTGAAAAATAATGTGTTCATTTCTTTGAAAGGGTCGTCAAACTTGTGTTACGTGACAATTTCCGTGTAACAAAAATTCTATTTTCTTTTTTTTTCTCCTCGTCAGAGCACGTACCGACCGTTGCGTGTGGGCGAGTTTAAACATAATATGCGCCCATTTTACAAATGCCTCCGACATTGCCTACCGCGCGCAGTGAGAAGTCACAATTTGAAGCACCAACTTAAAACACTGCAAGTATTTTAATACGATCCCTGTTTCGAGCATTGTTTTCTTTGGGACATATTTATTTTCGTGCTTACATCTTATTTTCTTTCGTATACATTGTTTTACTTAGTTGCTCATTGTTTCGATTAGTTAACAATACCCTTCTTAATTCTTATATACGTTTCACCATGACTTAACGCTTTGTGCAACTTAATATAATATATATATACACAATTGGAACGATCTTTCTGATAACATACAATATTTATTATATATTTTTTTTATTTTCAAGATATTCGTTGCAACATAAATACGACGATTGTCTAACTTTAGCATAAAAATTAGGTGCACTTAGAATTGGATCATTGTATTTAAAAAGTACGTAGTTCTGAAGAGAATAAAAATACGTTGCTAATCCTGTGAACTGTTGAAATAGTAAAGTGATCAATCACTACTGTTTTGCTGTAGAAATAGATGTGGCGTTTGTATAATATACGAGAATTGATAAGGAAGGTCATAGCAAACACTAACCTTTCGGTGAACTGAGAAATAATGATAGTTCAGACTGATACACTATATTGCATGGAAAGCAATAGCTGAAGCCAATTCGCATCTCTGCGCTCTCAAATTAGTTTCTATACGGTTAAGAGTTTTATGCCCTCACTTTAAAAGCCCGGTAAAGCTGTAAAGAGTAACTGTGATAATCTACCTATTCAGGTCTAAAAAAATACGAATATCTTAATCACGATCCAGTCAATTACAAATAGTCATGTACTACGACGACCTTAAAAGCTTACGTAATCATATGATATAAGGATCATATCAAAAATAAACCTATTTGTAAATATATGAGATATATCTTTGTATAAACTCAAGTCGATATATCAAACAAAGAAACCGATAGTAGCAGCCACCCAATATTGAGGAACGAATATATGCCAAGAAAGTCACACTGTAATATGATTATTAGCCCACATTGGATGTCCTTAAACGAGCCCATAATGTTACATGAGGTACATAAGTGTGGAAATATTAAAAAAAAAATATTATAGCACATAAATGCATGGCAAACTACACTATAATAAATATATATTCTGATTACATATATTTTTTTTTTCTAAAGCTATATAAAAAAAGAAATAAGCATAAAAAATTGATTAAAGATTATCAGATGATCTTAACACATCATCAATAACGCTAGCAAAAAAATACAACTTGAATGTATTCGCTTAATTGTACAGCGAATGTGTTTTTGTCCAAACATATGTTGATAGAAATGATAGCTTCATTTGTTGTAACACTTCTTTGAGTTTCATCTCATTATATTTCGCTACGGGAAGCCTCGGGTTCATATTACACACCGACAATAGGGAAACTAAATTGTTTTAATGGACCCGAAGAATTTAAAAGTCATTATACATTGTTATGAATCAACATGACTATCTTCGCCAACACCTGGTTTTGTATCAGATTTATATCATCTTTAATTAAAACTAGACGGAAGTTAGATTTTATCTTTTAAGAATTTTTTATTATCATGGTCACATTACGAAAATCTACCAACAAACGTGTACGTATCCTACGTCTGTTTATCTACGGTCTAGCTTTCTAGGTAGCCTAGTTCTCAATTATATAAGTTTAGAAGCCACGTCAAGCGGGTTTTGGTGTCAGAAGGCTGTTATAAAGTGGATAAATATGTGATCGATTGTGATATATGGAATAGCCTTTTTTATATTATAGGAGTAAGGTAGGTCACCTGATGTTAAGTGGTCATCACCGTCCATAGACACTTGCAACATCAGGAGAATCACAAGTGCGTTGTGTCACAATGTAGTCACAGCCTATGTTGGGAGATATTGGGAGGAAGGGAACAGGAGAGGGGGGAATGTGGGAAGAGGTGGGCCACCGGCGTTCTCACTGACCGAGCGAAACGCAACAATGCAAGCACTGTTACTTCACGTCGGTTTTCTGTGAGAGGGTGGTACTACACCGGATGAGCCGACCCATTCATGCTGAAACCAGTAATAGCCAAACCAGAGTTAACCAGTAATAGCTTCAACGTGGTTCTACCACCTACTAAAGCGAGCTAAAAACGAGTGTAAAGTGTAATGTAATTCAAACATATATATAAAAGGGATAAACCCCATCGAGTTTCTTGACGGATCTTCTCGATGACTGAGTTGCTTTTCGAACCTAAATTAAATAAAGTATTTTTGGTTTTCATTTTGTAAAAGTTAAACTTCAATAGTATAAAATAATGAAAGGTGCAAACCTTTTGGCTTTAGAGGTAATTTCTATCATAAATAGCGAAGTCACTGGAACCACATGTAGAATTATGAAAAAAAAAATACGTGTGGCACTCGGGGACTGCCGCGGTAAAGCTATTGCATAGCATTTTTTATTAATTTATGCAATTATAACTATTTATTTTATTTATGCAGTATTTTTTCCTTTGTTTTTATTTGTTTGATATTAATTTAAGTGACACTTTTTGAGCGTGGTGACCGATAAGAAAACATTTATTTTTTCTTTTATTAAATAAATGAGAAGTTATTATTGTTCAAAATATTTTTATTATGTTACAATACATGTAGGTTATTCAGGAAAACACTTTGTACACAAATTATACGAGTACAGATATTCACTGTTGTACATAGATGATAAAATGATAAATACCTATGTATACTTTATTATACCTATGTATACTTTCTCACAAACAGCTGATTACGTATTCGTCCGATTTCGGAGCAGCTCGTCTCGATCCACACCCGATTAGGCCTCCCACGGCAGCGGCTCAAGCCTAGGTTCGATCCCTCGGTAGGGGGAGCCCTTGAGTGCGTTGCTTGCGCGATACGGTGACACACAAATATACATCACTGCTACAACACTACACGATGACCCCCACACACGTGCACGCCTACACGCTTACACATGAAAGTGGAAGGGTTTACTTTTTTTTTTCCTTATCGAACTGAAAAACACAATTTTCCGATAATAAATATATGGAGGAGTTGTTGAGGCGTGTATGCTTGGTACACATATACGTTTCAACAACTCATACATATATGAATAGTTAGCTAGGTTAGCTAAGATAGGTCGCGATTTTGCATGCAACAGGCAACAGCCAAGCCGAGGTGTGCCTTGCACCCATGAGCTGGTTGCCAAAATAAACTCGGCTGAGTGCCTTAAGCGCTCGCCTTAGTAGTCCGGTGAAGCTGTTAAGACCTTGCTGAGTCAATAGCGTAGTCATTTCGAAAAAAAAAGTCTCGATCCGTGCGAGCTTTGTACAGTCGTACCATATATATACGTTAAGCGAACGCTCGGCCGAGCTATATGGTAGGCAGAGCGTTGGGTGTTAGGTTTTTTCGTTACGGAATTTTTGGATTCGGTCTTCACGCTCAAGGCGCGCGATAGAAGCTATGCGATAGCTTAAAAAAAGAGACGTTAATTAAGCAGTATTTCACATTTTAAATAGTATGTAAATCTAACTTATAAATGCTTAATCTTCTTATTTAACTTATAAAAAAATCATTTTTCAATCAAAATAAACTGTTAGGTTTTCCTTATAAAATTAACATATTTCTACAAAATATATATATATTAAAAAACATATCTCTTCTGCTATCACTCGGATTCAAACTGGGGTTACACGAATTTTCGAAGCAACCGATTTCCATCTGAGCTATTTTGTTTTGACAGCGCCAGCGAAATTTACCTTTATATTCTAGGTAAATTTTTTCATTACCTGAAAACTCAGTTAAAAAAGTTTTCTATGAATAAAATCTAGCTAGATCGATTTATATTCTGGGGGTAAATTTCGTTCCAGCAAACCAGATTAGGCCCCCCTCGGCAGCGGCTCAAGCCTAAATCCGTTCCCTCGGCGTGGAGCCCTTGAGTACGATGCTCACGCGATACAGTGACACAAAACCTAACATCACTGCTAAAACATCACACACATCACCTATACACACGTGCACGTCTTTACGCTTACATGTTGTTTTTATTTTTCAGAGAAATAAACGACAAAGAGTTCTACCCTTATTTTTCCATATCCTACCCTATCCTATATGGTTTAGAGGAATTTTTCCGACACAAAATACATATAGGAATTGTTGAGGCACGCATGCTTGGTACACGTGCATATTTCAATAACTCATATACGTACATATATCTAGATAGCTTAGCTTAGTTTACCTCAGATAGTTCGCGATTTTTGCAAAAAACAGGCGACAGCCCAAGCCGAGGTGTGCCGTTCACCCATGAGTTAGTCGCCCAAACATTTCAATTCGGTTAAGTGCCTTTAGCGCTCGCCTCAGTAGTTCGGTGAAGCTGTAAAGACCTTTCAAGGTCAACAGCGTTTTCATTTCGAAAAAAAAATATCGATTTATCGTCCCCAAAATTACCTACATACATTCACGGAAATCGATGACGCCGTTTCAAAGATCCTGAATATATAACAATATAAAAATATATTATAAGAATTGCTCGTTTAAAGTTATTAGATATAACACAAGAAATAGTATTGCAGAAATAGTATAGTATGGTTGACCCACTCTATCAATAATATTTACAAAGTAAACGTAAATAAGCCAGGTCAAAAACCCAGAAATACCTGCAAATTACAGAAACGGTACTACTAAAGTCATTAAGGACAGCCTCGGTTAGAAACACGATAGCGTTACCGCTAAATATACTTAATTTGATGAATTAGCCGAGAAAGTTAGTACCCTAACCGGTGATTTGTCGGTTTTTCTTTCTTACAAGTTGTAAATTGTTTTGGATTTCCTTGAGTAAAATAAAAAAACATTTTTTATTAAAGAGTTTTTATTAATATTCTTTCTAAGTTTTGTATTAACTTTGATTTAATCTAGGAATAATTACCTGGTCCATAAAGCTTGATAATTATTTTAGTATAAATTTAGTTTCATTGTGTTTACCAATTTTTGCACGCGGCTAGATTGATTAATTTACTATAAATTTCAAAAATGAAATACCCCTTGTAACTCTATTTTCTTATAAGTTAAAAAATACTTTTTCATCTTATCTATAATAAACAAAGCATCAAACCGTTTCTATTTTTTTTTATGTCATAAGAGGCAAGCGAACAGGCCGATCACGTGATATTAAGTGATCACCGCCGTCCATAGACACTAGTAATACCAGGGAAATCGCAAGTGCGTTGCCAGCCTGTGTTGGAGACGTGACGCTCCGGCACTCTCACTGACCAGACGAAACGCAACAATTCACTATTACTTCACGTCACTTTTCTAATGTTAAAAGAAGTATAGAGTATATATATCTTAAAGTCAGATGATCTGAAAGTTGTTTTAAAATATTGTTTTTTTTTTATAGAATAGCATGCGAAAAATATTTAAAGATTTAGTGATTCAGTCGGTACGGGTAAACATCAAAAATCAGAGAGTAAAATCAATTCACTGTTTTGTTTTACTTCAACAGAAATAGAATATTCAATAACAACGTTACATAGTGTAATGTTCTGACAATGTTACAACTAGTATCTAAGAATAGTTTTTTTTTTTCGAAATGAAAACGCTGTTGACCTGGAAAAGTCTTTACAGGTTCACCGAACTACTGAGGCGAGCGCTGAAGGCACTCAGCTGATTTGGGATGTTTGGGTGACTAACTCAAGGGTGCACGGCACACCTCGGTTTGGGCTGTCGCCTGATTTATGCAAAAATTGCGACCTATCTGAGGAATACAGGAATAAGAATAGTTATTGAATATAAAACACTCAACAACAACAACGTTACATAGTGTAATGTTCTGACAGTGATACAACTAGTATCTAAGAATAGTTACTGAATATAAATCATTCAACAACAACAACGTTACATAGTGTAATGTTCTGACAGTGACACAACTAGTATCTAAAAATAGTTATTGAACATAAAACATTCATCATAAACAACGTAGCATAGTGTAATGGTCTAACAGTTGTACAACTAGTATCTAAGAGTAGTTATTGAATATAAATAATAATAAGATTAAATTAAATGACCATTTCGGAAATTGTGTTCTCATATTTATATGTATAATGTTCATTCAGAGGTCGAACTTCTCCCATAGAGAAAAAAACTTTTCCATTTTTTTACTGATAACACTAAATTTTATTAATAGTTACAAAACAAAAAAAAAACAATGAAAAAAATCGGCTGAGAAACAGTGATGAGAGGGAGATGTTCTTAATGGTTTCTTCTCTGCCTTTATATATGTAGATATGTAGTTATACCGATCTTCATTTGTTTTAAATGAAAAAAAATATCATTATTATCAGAACAAATTAAAAAATATTTCTACGAGTGATTTTCACATCGTAAATTCATTGAATATAATTATTACACTACAAAAAATATATAAAGGTATAATAATAAGCACTGTGATAGAACCATCTTATTTGACTTCCAAATATCACGGAACATCGAATTCACTTACAGATGTAACCGAGCGATTTCATCTGTGATTTAAATGATGTTTGTCGAGTGAACCGCACAAATTCTCTTCAGAACTACCATAGAGATGTAGACTTACAGCTATAGGGTTTTTGATCGATTAACAGTATATTTAATGACTTCATTCATTCTTCATTCACTCATCATCATTCATTCACTCTTCATCATTAATTCTTAGTGAATTCAGTATTTACGGGATTGTATCGTAGTTTCTCTAATATTTATCGCTATGTCTTCTAATAAAGTTTAGGGCTTATTGTCCTTTATAGCTATACTAACTTCTACCCACGACTTCATTCAGGTGGAATACGGTTTACTTTGGGCTAACGCTAACACGCAGCGGAAGCTCTCGAAAGGAAAGCACACTGATTTTGAAACATTCTTCATTGGTACTCCGCTTCTATTTATCTTAGCGTAATGATATATATAGCCTATAACCTTCTTCGTTAAATAAGCTATATACATTATTACATTGAACCTTTTTTCAAATAAGACTTGTATTTCTTGAAATTAGCGTGTTCAACCAATCAAACAAATCCTTTAGCTTTATAATATTAGTGTAGATAACAAATGTCCATTTAAATTTAATAGCAGTTTTACGCTGAGTATAAGAGCTTATACTTAACTTATGTAATAATATACTCTACTTTATGCTTCAGCTGCTTATGCCAAAGAAAAATACAAACAACGTTTGAGGCAATACAGACTTGAAATCTGCACAAAGACAGACAAGTTTACCGTTCGTTCCCTTTGCGCAGAACCAGTAGACGGAGAAATTGCCTCAAGCCAGGTAAATCGATCTCTTTAAAAGTATAGAACTTTGCCTAAGCTTATTATAAAAATCAGAAGTTTATTTTTGGTACACATCAAAAATACTGTTAGCACAGTATTAAAAGTAATATTTACCTGGAGTAAATATATTTGCTTCTACACTAAATTTTCTTTTTAGTATACAAATTATTTTGTGATCTTAAGTATTCGTTATTACTGGGTCAATAAAGTTCATTGCACTCTTCAATTAGTATATTTGCTTTTAGTAGACATAACTGATTTATATACTTTCTCTAATCACATGATGTAATATAAGTAATAGATGTAATATAATATTTTATAACGATTTAAAAAAAGTTAAATATGATAAAACATTAAAATTTGAACCATTCCATAATAAACGAAACGCTAAATTTGAAATCAGTGTAAATCTATCGTGGATATCCACTTACTATGAAGGACAACAAAGGGTTGACTGGGAGATTGCGTTTCACTCCTAATAAAAAACCCAAGATTGTCTTCCATTTGCTTGGAATTGAGGACCTAGAGCCGTTCTTGCATTATTCTGTAACCCACCAAACGCAGCTCCTTGAAAGAAATCCCCTATACATATACTCTAAGCCTGCGTCGTTATTTTATAACAAATTTATCGTCTTTTTTCGCAATGCAAGCATTGTTACTTCACGTCGGTATTTCTGTGGGTCAGATTATATTACCCTGGGCGAGCCAACCCATTCATACTGAAGCCAGTAATAGCTTCAGCGGGGCTCTATCACCTACAAGTTTTGGATTTCATAATTTTGTACAGTGCTTTATATTTATGAAGCGATACCAGGTATGACAATGCTCATTGCATCAACACCAAAAACGATTAATAATTAAACATGTGATAATAATTCTAAATTCGTTATAACAAAAAATCTTCCTAAAAGGATTAATTTGTATAATCAAGCGTTTATTATGGAGCAAAGCGTAGTCGAGTTAACAGTGATAACTCCCACGTCAACTAAAATCAGATTAAAGCTGACCAAATACGTAAATGGATACAAAATTATGAACGTGAGAAATACAACTGTTATCATTTCTATTCAGGTTCAATTTCATTTATAAAACGCAAGCATTCCAAATATTGAGTTAAGAGAAGCGTGTTATTACATTCAAAGCTGGTATATAAAATTTAAGTGATCTAAAATCGTATTTTACCAATCTTCTTAGAGTTACTATAATATTGCCTACGTAATTCAAAGAAAAAATGACGTGCATTGAACGAATAAACTCTTACAAGATCACTAATTTTGTCAATTTGTTGTCAAATTTTGAAAATTGTTGTCCCAATGTAAATTTAAGAAAGTACTTATATCCAGAGTAGTACTTATTTTAGTGTTTTGTTTTTCCCTCCATTTTGCCTACGCATTTAATGGTATGTTCAGTTTAAAAGATGATGTACGTTCTTTTCCGAGTCCTTTGTTATATTTGATGGAAATACGACAAACTAAGTTACTATTTAGTTTGTCAGTTTATGGGATTCCTTAAGGCATACCTGAATACCTTACTTTATTGTAGGAACTAAATTTAAAGTAATCAGGAAATTCATCACGAAAGGATAAAAAACAATTTTTTAGCAGAACATGCTTTGAGCACATAATTTGGCTTCAATTTGGAATAAAACATATCTACATAGTCTCAAAACTATGTAATTAAAAATAAATGTTCTACTTCAAACAATAGCAAGATATAATTTAATCGTAAATTACTGAATTAAACTGAATATATAACAATTTTACATCATAAAATGAATATGCGTACTAAAGCTATATTTTTAAAATAAGCCATTTTTGATCATACGTCATGTCTAGGTATAAATAAAGACGACACAAAATTTTAATTTTAAGAAACGAAACCCCTAAATTTTCTATGAAAAAGATAAGGTAACCGAAGGAAATTTGGTATTTAAACATATATTTCCCTGGATGTCATCTACGTTCTTACAGAGTAACTAAATTTGGTGAGCTAATTTTTGATTCCCTCTTCTAAATAACTGATAAACCCAACATAGTAAACTGGATAAGATTAGGTATATATTATCAGATTTACCTAAAATATCGTGTGATATTTACACTTTGGTATATTCACTTTTCGATTAAGGAATTTAAGATTAACAGTTTTAAATATCATGTAGCGACGTTTGTGACAATACGCTGGTTATACGAGTAAATGGCGTAACTTATAAAGTCTTTAGGTACAACGTACAATATTTTATTCCAAGTATAACTTTTATCAGTTGTGTGAATATAAAGCTTTTCTCTTTTAAAGTGTTGTTAGTGGAAAAACTTCATATCAAAAGCCTTTCCTATAAGAACAAATTACAAATAAATGTTGTGATACTGTAGCAATCTTTGTGTGTTGGATTAAATGATAATATCATTTATTTCAGACACATTCTAGAATTACATTTATAAGACAATTAAAATATTGTGTAAGTCTTTGATACTGTATTTCATTATATGATTATTACTTGATTCAAATCATTGTTTTTCTTTAACAACTATTAAGATGCTATGGCCCAATCCAAGGAGATTTTTTTTTTTCAAAATGGCTGTCCCTCTGATCTCCTTAATTCTGCTTTTACAAATATACTATGTCCGCGACTTCAGGGATGCTTGTAATTTTTCCTGTAATATGCATGCATACTAAGTTTTGTGAAGATGGATTGAGAGCCATAGCAACCTACATCCTGCAGCACGAAATGTTTAGTTTAGCTATCAGAAAAAGAATGAAAAAAAAGTATGTGTGAATCTCGTGAACTAGACTGAATGCCGATGGAGTTTATCAATTTAAGAAATATATATTCAAATTCACTTTTACATTAAAATGCAACAAAATGCTAGGAAATTTATTTAATCTTTATATGTCAGTATTATCATCGGAATATCTTTAAAAAGCGTAAAATATAAATCAATGATTTTATTACTGAAATTGTTATATGGTAATTCACGTTAAGGGTTTATCGCCTTATAAAATAATTAACCTAATCTTATCTAATATAGTTTAACTTACTTACGTTTCCTATAGTGCTTTTCGTAAACCCAAATAACCTTATAGTAAGAAATGATTAATGAGTTATTAAATTAAGTAAGTCGCGGTGGTCAGTTAAGATCAATAAAATATTGATCCGGTGTACGACATGAAATGTTTTCATATTATATGTTTATCAATTTTCATTTATTTTTTATTACTAAGTTTTTTTTTTCTAGTAGTTTTACGCAATGAAGGTTAGTATGAAACGCTTCCTTGCACTCGATAACATAAAATTCTTATCTTCTTTTTCGATATATGTAACATTGTTGTAATAATATTGAAGTTAAGTAGTAATACGTAGTCTGGTGAAGCTGTTAAGACCTTGTTAGGTCAATAGCATAATCGAAAAAATAAGAAAGTTGCACAGTCAATTAACGCCTACTAATCCATGATTTTGTTTGAAATTTATCTCAAGGTGTTTGAATTTATGGGCTCATTTTGACTGTGGATATTGTGTGAAAATCGTATTTCGCTGTGTGTAGATCATTCTGATGACTGAACTTAGTACATTAAAACTTATAATGCTATTTTACCACCTCGTGTTGGTAAACAAATTCGGTGTAATGACATAAAAGTTAAAAACGTATTGAATACTTGCTTTAAAAAGGTTATGTTTTAAATGCACCACGCTCGCTGAATGTTCGTCATCTTGCTCTTTTGTCTCGCTTTGGTTAGGTTAGGTTAAACTTGCGAAAAAGGATAATGGGAACTTGCCTCGGGCAAAAGCAAGTATTTAATAAATATTTAACTTTTTTGTAATAACACCGCACGTCTTTACAATATAGTTTAAGAAAGTTTTTTTTTTCTATATACATGTTCTTGGTCCACGTTTTTTTTCCGATCTCATTTATTTAATTTATCATTGATAATGTATCATTTTCTTTATTTTTATTTTTTATGAATTTTTGCAATTGATCACAATTTCACCTGGTTTTCAATGACAATGTAGCTTAGGATGGTAAATACGCTAAACATAAAGGAACTGGTTATAAAGTAAATATGTAGAAGACGAGGTGCCTAGTAACAGTTTGAATTTGAGTGTAGTAGCTGGATTTAGAAAAAACCTATCACCATGTTATAGCATCATAGTAATGTTTTTTCCTTCATCGAAGGCTACGGTTCGTTCAAAAGGACTAAAACTTCCTAAAAGAATATCAAGTAAACCATCATCGCTTCAAAGATATAAATTTTGATCTTGAGATCAAAAATTTGATTTAATAGAGTCATTTACTTTACGAATGTTGTCTGAAAATTGTATCTTGTCTGGTTGGTAAATACATTATATTATTCTAATCAAATGACTTACTGACATAAAAACTCTCTAAATTCTATTAATTCTAATCTCAATATATTTTTCGAAAATAAAATTAACGGTATTTCCTTTGTTTAAATAAATTGAAATAAACACCAACTCCTATTGCTTAACTTGTATTCGTATATCAGTATAAATGGAATAAATGACATTCTTTATTTCAGTTGTCAACTACAAATCTTCAGGACCCACCCATGCCAGCCATGTGTCGAATACTCACACATTACGCGGTCACAGACACAATTATATATTTTGTTGAAGTCGCATCTACAAGTCACAAAATGAGAGCGACGTTTAATATTAGCATCAGTATTGACATAGAAATCGATATGTCTATAGGTATGTATTCATCGCGATATGAAATTACATTTATCTAATCATATTTTCCAGTACAACTCTATTTTACCAACCTACATTTTTTTATGCCAAAAAGCAGCAAGCACGCTTATGGCACACCAGATGGTAAATGATAACCGTCACCTATGAACATCTGCAACACCAAGGGCATCACTTGTGTTACTGACATGGAAAATCGCGTTTCAATCCCTTCTTGAAAAGTCCCATATCATAGCCCTGAGGAAAAATCGTGCTGGGTTCGAGAGAACCTTACGGTGGTCACCATTTTGCTAGCTATTAAGGTGTGTGGAGGAGAAGCCAACGAGCGACGGGAAATGTGAGTTTGTAAAGGTGTAGAGTACACCATAATAAAGAGTTCCTCAGAGCACTCTCCATTATATATCCAGTAGAGCATACATAGGCAGCAAATGTCTCTATGAAATTCTAAAGTCTCTAGTCCGCGTGTTATGTCGAAATCGTCAACAATATTACATACAATTATACAACCTTTCCATACCTTTTTAAGTCTTCCTCTACCCCTATATCCGTCCACAGTCACGCTTAACAAGGTTTTAATTATATTACTTTCAATTTTCCTCATATAAATATTGCCATACTTATATCACCCTAACCTATACCTTACCTTACCTATACCTATACCTTTTAAGTTCTAGGTCAGTATTTCTAACCATATCCACTCTAATTACACCATATGCCCATATTAATATTCGCGTCTCTGCAAATTGTAATTATATTTTTATCTGATTTTTGTATAACCTGCCGTAATAATAATATTTTAGGAATTAAAAAAAAATTGTTCGATGCGCTTTTGTTTTGACGTGTATTGTAATTCGTATTTACATTTTCAATAAAATAAAATTGATGTTGACTTTGCATCTGGTAACTAGTTAAAGCCAGAGATTTTTATTGGAATTAAGTTTTTTTTGTCGATGAGTATTAATTTTCTAATTAAGAGATGTACCCTACATTTTATGTTTAATTTCCCACAGTAGAGTAGTAATTCAAATCGAATAATTTATTTTTGCCTATTAGCTTTATATGTCAATCGGTTTGCAGATTTGTAAATAAAGTTCATTTTTTAAATCTAATACGCTAGAGCTCTTAAGTTTAGACCAAAAAGGAATGTTCATACGACGTTGTACAACTATAAATAGGTCCAATCGATGAGACAATACGATCCAATCCACTGAGGACAATGAAGATTCGTGTATTCAACAACCAGGGACCATCGCCAACGTACGTCTTATTTGTATCAATACTATTTTGTAACTGTATACAACTATTGTTATGAAATAGATAGATAGTAAGTACATTTACCTGCCTTGTCAACTCTTGTTTAATCTGTTTATTAAATTTAAATATTGTTCTTTTGAACAGAGGTTCCTAAACTGTAAAGATTACGGAACATCAACCAAAAATCTTTTATTTAATGGACTCCCATATCAAATGATTACAAACTGACACTGAAATTTATATAAGAACATTTTAATGATTGCAAACTACCTACCTATCTACATAAAACTATGAATCCTTCTTATCACATAATTTGCGCTACTTCAAAAAAATCTTTGTAACAGTGGTGTCATTTAATAGCTAATAATAATTTTGGTGGAACCCTGATGACTATTCTACGGAATCCCTAGGTTCCGCGGAACACAGTTTAGGGATCCTTGCTTTAGACTATACATCCTAACTATGGTTTCTATTCACGTTGTAAATCTAGATTATAGAAAATGTGATATAATTTTACTTTTAAAAATTTGTCAGATTTTAAACAAGCGTTAAGTATTTTGTCTAATAACGTTACAAGAAAAACAAGCTAAATCTGAGTATTGTTTGTGGTTAACCAAAGCTTAAACGACGATTAAAGAATATCTAGTTTAAAAAATAATAGCTTTCACCTAAAAAAAAAAAACAATATATGTTCACCACTAATTAACAATAAGTTGAACTGTTGAATTTTCATAAGCCATACAAAAATAGTCTGTCAAACCCACATCACATTAAAAACTTAAACACAAAGTTTTTACAACCATTGTCACCCCTCGAGCTTCCCTTTGATCTTTTAATGCTTATTCGGTATTTCATATGCTGTCTGTCAGCTTGCTCGGGGCTAAACATATCATGTTAGTTTTAATATAAAAAAAACCTTGTTTCACATACGAAAAAATTTCCAGATTAATCTTTTAATATGTTAATTCATCATTTGAGGTAGATTTTGTGCGATGGTTCCATAAAATTACTAGCCTCTGCCCGCGGCTTTGTACGCGTTGTATTACTTTGGGCTACCACAAATACGCAGCGGAAGCGCTCAAACATTCTTCATTGGTGATCCGCTGCTATTGTTCTTAACGTGATGATATAGCCTATAGCCGACCTCGATAAATGAGATGTCTAATACTGTAAGGATTATTGAAATCGGACCAGTAGTTCCTGAGGTTAGCGTGTTGAAGCAAACAAACTCTTATAATTTAGTATTGATTTCATTCATAACGTCTTTCAATTGTCTAAATAGAATTCAACAGAAGCGGTGATCTCTTACGAAGTTTATAGGACAGTCCAAAACAATAAGTAACTCGTAGCTTTATTATTTCTTGTGCTGTTTTTTTTTTTTTTTTTCTAGATATAAGTCTATGTCATTTTCTGTACCCTTGACAATATTTATGCAAAATTTAATGGTGATCTGTTGAGTTAATAACTAAGGCGTGGAAGCGTAACAAACAAACAAACTCACATAAGCATCTATAATATTAGTATAGATAGTAGATATACTAACAAATGTAATTTACATTTTCTGTGAATATAATAACAACGTATATTTAACGTGACTCTACTTTTTCGATTTTCGTAAAACCAATTGTTTTTGGGGCCTAGAAATAGATAACAAGAATACATTTTAATCCGTTTTAAACATAACTGTCTATCTCTCTGTTTATATGAGACGCATCATTGATAAAGAACTAGGTTCACAATAAAACCTCAACATAAAATTAAAAGGCATATCCTAGATAATAACTTAGTCTTTGTTCCACTAAAATCGGTCTTTTTTTAACTGACTACGCTATTGACCCAGCAAGGTCTTAACGGATTCACAGGACTATTAAGGCGAGTGCTTGCGGCACTCAGCCGATTCTATTTGGGCAACTAGCTCAAGGGTGCACTGCACACCTCGACTTGGGCTGTTGCCTGATACTGCAATTTGCGATCTATCTGAGCTGACCTAAGCTAACTATTCATACATATATGAGTTGTTGGAGCATATACGTGTACCAAGTATATATACCTCAACAAAACTTATATATATTTCGTATCAGATAATTCTAAAATCGGTCCATTCTACCAAAAGTTATTGTAATTTTAATGACGGCTCGAGTTAAGTACGTGAGAAAAGTAGATAAGTAAATGGACTTAATACATTCAGATGATTTTTTTAATCACTGCGTTTTACATAAAGTTCGACGTGGACGAAGTTGCAGGCAGAGTTAGTATACTAATAAATGTATTTCATATCGAATTCAAATTGCAATTATTTTATCATACAGTTATTACCGAATGGCATATAAACTTACCAATAATTCATCTTTATTATCGGTACCTATTAGCTCAGTGTATCTGCTATAAATAATTTTAGTATATCGTAAAATTGTCTTCGATTCGCAGTTTCAGTTAAGTGTTTGAACAACTTTGTTGCTTGCTTGTTCTATATACCGCCGTTTTCAGATCATTAACTGTACAAATTATAGCGATTCATCTTCAAAGAGCTACCTACAGTTTAAAATACGATACATACATGTACACTGTAAAAACTTAAAATTAAAAATTTAAAATAGTTGACTTTTAATCTGTAAAAAGGCTAAATGTAGAAGGAGACCTCATCTGATCAATAGAAGTTCTAATAGCCTTCTCTATTATAACTCACTATATTCATACAAGCGGGTCCGACGGACCTTGTTCTGCCTTCATTATAAAAACAATCCTAAAAGTCAACGGCAGTGTCACCTACCAGATTCAAATGTGAATCTAAACCATTCTTGTTTTCATCTGAACATACAAAATAAATTAACAAAATCATCTGTCCAGCCGTTTAGGGGGAATTCAGTACACATGGACAGAAAAAAAATACGTGTGGCACTCGGGGACTGCCGCGGTAAAGCTATTGCATAGCATTTTTTATTAACTTATGCAATTATAACTATTTATTTATTTTATTTATGCAGTATTTTTTTTTCTTTGTTTTTTTTTCTTTGATATTAATTCAAGTTACACTTTTTGAGCGTGGTGACTGATAAGAAAACATTTTTTTTTTTTTGGTCAAAATATTTTTATTATCTTACAATACATGTAGGTTATTCAGGAATATTAATCATTGAAACTATAGGTTTATGGTAACTGAAATAAGAAACAAAAGTTTAAGACTTGATTGGTGTTAGGTTTTTTCGTTACGGAATTTTTGGATTCGGTCTCCACGCTCAAGACCCGCGATAGAAGCTATGCAATAGCTTAAAAATTATATGAAAAGATTACATTAAAGTAAATTTACCCACGGATTATTTTGTAATTTTTTTTTCAATTGTAACGTGTTTAAACCCAAACATATTTAGCTGCGAATTTTCAACATGAGAATGCTAGCTAGCCAGACGAATTTAGAAAAAGCCTAACTCGATGAGACCAACAAAACAAACAAACTAGCATTCGCATTCATAAGTTAGGATAAAATTACCCTATACGTTATTTATAAAGTTGGTATAAGTAAAGATTTAATTTGTATTGAGATAAAAACATTTTTTTTTCTATAATTAATCACCAATTCTTGAGGAACAAATATTAGGCCGTTAATAATTATAATTATATTCTATCAACAGATTTGACGCATTCATATTATCACAATTTTATATTGTAATGTTTTTCTCTTATTACTTCTATTTTATTTGTGGTTATTATTATATTATAGCAATAGATATTATATTTGAAATTTATGTCCACACTTGGGCGCAAGAAAGTAATGCTTGCTTATAATTTAGCCGGAAATTTGAGGTTTGGCTGAAAACCAGCGCCGTTTTCAAAAACGGCAATACGCTGACGCCTGGCCTCATTGCCATAGTTTTACATGTTTTATATTTAAAAGTTTTTTTTTGTAAAACTGTATTTAGCTATGACAATAAAAAATCTTTCTTTAAAAAAAAATCAATTTTCAGAACACTTCCATAAATATTAATAATTAACTTCTTTGTTATGAACTTAAAAAATGATGTAAAGTATTAGAAACTGCCAAAATTGAATTTAGCATATTTTGAAACACACATCTACAATAGTAGCTTCCATGTTAAAAAATAATGCAAATTAATTTTCCCAAAAAAGGAGCAAAACATTTAACAAATTTCGAAAATAGGTCTTACTATATATACTCTTTAACTCAAACCTCAGTCTTACGAAAGGTATTATTGTCATTAATATTGACTTTTGAAATCCGTTTTCATTGCCACTTACAGGCGTAATTTATTTTACTCTCTCATAGCTCACTGTCGAGAGTGTTAGAACTAAAGTTCACCCATATGTAATGTGACTTTAAAATATTTAGGTCTGAGCCAAGTATTTTATTAAGTCCGAAAGTGTCACTAAAAAGGTCCCAGTAGATTTATTACGACCACTAAAGGCTTTCTACTTTGGTGGGAGGACTAAATATTCATATTATCATTTTACTTTTTACGGTTATTTCCATAATCGTTTTTTTTTACTAAACCTAGCTTTTGTCTGCATTGTCTTGTGTATATACACCACACCGCTTGTCCACTTTTCCACAGTGAGATAATATACGTCGCTAAAACGTGATAATAATAGAAATTGCAGGTTTCTTTAGGTCCTAATAAATTTATAATAAATAAAAACATTGTGATAATACTCTTTTAAATAAGGATGTAATGTTGAAGGAGGAAAACTAAAAAAAGTGTGTGTGTATTTATGTATACTCGTTAGAAGTTATACTTCTTTGGCGTAACAAGATAAGAATTTTTTCAAAATTTGTATCTTTCGCCTTAATCTACGTTTGTAGAAAAAACGACACTAACAATAGAAAAAGAGGTATTTAATACATTGAAAGTTTCAATATAAACAAATACAGAAAAATAAAATGTTGACTATAGCTAACTTCAGGGTGTCGGTTTATCGTGACGGTGTGCGCGCGCATCGTAAAGACTTACTCTCATCATTTTTTCCTAACGCTCTAAAAGTATAACTTCAATAAAACTATTTAGTAGATTTCACGCAATGCGAGCAAAACGGCAAACCTTTATCATTTTGTTTATATCGATTTTGTACTACCGGTCAGACGGAATATTTCTACCTGTATAATGTATAGGTATACTATATACTATAATTTTAGAGTATTAACATATCCGTGGACAATTACCCAATTTACAGGTAATACATTTTTCTGGCGTTAACACTCATAACACTGGCTAAACCTTTTAAAGATTGTTGTCTATAATATATTATAAAAAAGTATCCGTTTAACTAATATTTTAGATAACTATACATTTAAATTAACTCGTCACAAAACAATTCACAGATTAAGCTTGCGAAGTCTCTTTGACCGTGATGAACTCTAATTGCCCAATTATTTAAGCAAGTTGAATCCGATAGTACGTATCTAAATTTCTAATGTACTCGTACTTATAGCGTAATACTAATATATTTCGCCCATGCGATGATGAGACAGATCATTATTATAACTTGTATACAAAAAATAACATATTTTTTTATACCTTAAGCATTTTTATTCTATTCATAAGATTTATATGCAAATTTGGTAAGTTGTGCATACGTAAAGATTTCGGAGTTAGTACAAAGTGTTCTACAATAGATGGCGCCTGTGCGGTTTCATTTTGATAACGGCAGTAACGGAGTCGCTAGCATAAGCTCGTAAAATAAAAATAAAATATTATTGTGTAGAATATAGAATGTATTTGAATAGCAATATGTGACGAATTATTTGTAAATCTCAAACTGAACTATGAACTAGTTACCTCGGGCAACGTTCCAAAATAATAATTGTGAATTCCAAAATATTTTTTCTCCGTATCAATCAAATCGTCCCCGCGAGCCATTGAATACTGAACCAGATAAATGAATGAACTCACCGTAAAATAATGTCAGTTTCAACGCACAAATGGTTTATTACCGCTTTCGTAGTCCGTAAAATGAAATCAATGGACATAATAATGTGAACAACAAACGCATAAAGGGCGGAGCGAATGTGTGTTTTGATTGATTCAGGTGCATTTACTCGAGTATGTGGGAGGAATAATTTGTTACTGCGCTCCTGGGATATAACGTATGCGATGCGATAGCATGGATATTACTGAGCATTTCCTTTGATGTGTATATTATTGGTGTATAAAACGTCTCTTTTTTCGTTTTGTTTTAGTCATGTTTAATATAAATTATACAATAGTTGTTCATACATTTCTAACTCCTATACTAGATTACACAAAATTTTATTACTGACTTCTGGCTTCAGCATGAATGGGTCGGCTCACCCGGGGTAGTACCACCCCCTTACAGAAAACCAACATGAAATAACGGTGCTTGCATTGTTGCGTTTCGTTCGGACAGTGAACGCGCCGGAGGCCCACCTCTCCTTACCTTCCCCCTATCCTCTTCCCTTCCCCCCAACACAGGCTGGCAACGCACTTACGACTCCCCTGGTGTTGCAAGTGTCTCATCAGGTGACCCACCTCTTCGTTTGCCTCTGATGATATAAAAAAAAAGAAACAAGAATATATTAAAGACAACTTTAAACCTTGAGTTTCATATTATTTATTCTATCTCGATTTATCTATACACATTATAAAAATATTAATCTAATGTGTCTGTACTTTTTAGATTTTTGGGGAAAAAATTATTGCTGGTGTCTAGAAATAAGTAATAGAATACATTTCAATCATTTTTAGAAGTGTCTGTTTGTCTGTCTGTTTGTGTGAACACACATCATTGTTAAAGCACTGGGTTCACCTTAAAACCTCACTTAGTCTTTGTTTCATTAACATCGGTCCTCTCTATAAAGAGTTTTGTAATTAGCATGACGGCTCGAATGATGTACAAGAGAAAAATAGTAATCAATACTAGTATTATAAAGCTGGAGGGCTTGTTTGGTTAAAGAGTTAATCTTAAGAACTACAGGTTCGATTTGATAAAGTAATTCAGTGCTAGATAACTCTTTTATCGAGGAAGGTTGTAGGCTAGATAGTATATATCATTACGCTAATAGGAAAGGAGCACCAATGAATAATGTTACAAAATAGGGATTTTTCCTTATCATATATTCCGCAGCTTGTTCAGCGTTAGCCAAAAGTAACTATTCCAGGCGGATGAAGTCGCGGGCAGAAGATAGTACTTATTAAAATTAGATTAAAACAAATTTAGAAGTTATCGGTGTTGTAACAAAAAAGTTAAATACGTATTAATTACTTTCTTTAAAAAGTTTCATAGTAAAAGCATCGCGCTCGCCCGAGGCAATTTGCGTTACCCTTTTTTCGCAAGTCTAACCTAACCTAACCTAACTTAACCAAAGCGAGACAGAACAGCAAGATTGCGAATATTCAGCGAGCGCGGTGCATTTAAAACATAACCTTATTAAACAGATATTCAATACGTATTTAACTTTTTTTAAATAACAGTATATGTCTACAAAATGTCACTTTTTGTGATGAAAAATATCTATGAGAAGGCAAAACGCTTTTTTAATAGTTTATAAAATCTATTCATAAAATTGAAGCTCATCGTGAAAATAAAACAACTTAGTGAAATATATAAAACATCGTATAATTATATTTTATGACTAAGCATAGAATATAATACAATAAGATAAGATATTAGTAGTCCGGTGAAGCTGTCAAGACCTCGCCGGGTCAATAGCGAAGTCAGATCTAAAAAAAAAGATAAGATATTAAAAATTTCTAGAATCTCTCGTAGAAAGTAGAAACTTAATTAGAGTAATAAGCTACTCGGTTACGCTATTCAATATTAATTTCACAGAAAATTGATTAACACCTTTCTTGGAAGTAAGCTGTTTGAAAATAAATATTCATCTATCTATACTAATATTATAAAGCTGAAGAGTTTGTTTGTTTGTTTGGTTGAACGCGCTAATCTCAAGAACTACCGGTCTCATTTATAAGTTTCTTTTAGTGTTAGATAGCTTATTTATCGAGGATGGCTATAGGCTACATATCATCACGTTAAAACCAATAGGAGCTAAGCACTAATGACGAATGTCTCAAAATCGGGCTATTTTGGAAGCTTCCGCTGCGTGTTAATGTCAGTATTATATGCGTTGGTAATGCGATAACATTTTATCGAAAATATTTTCATGGTTTATTTTGTGTTCCTATTCAAAAAGTTTATTCTACGTTAATTTTGTTTCCGATTTTTAATTATAGTGGTACATTTATATCGGAAACATTTCTAAAGTTTATTTTGTGTTGCTATTCAAAAAGTTTAGTAGTAATAATATTCGTCCAATAAGATAGTCGAAGGAATTATTCCATACTGCCAATTCTGAAGTTGTCAATATAGGTAGTTTTCTTTTATGTTCAAGATAATGTAAAGGTATAAGAGCCAAATACTCTATATAATATTTCGTAGATTTTCAAATTTTCAAGAATTTTCAACATAGAATTTATGCTTTCGTGGTGTTATTTTTCTTTCATTTCATTTATGCACAATTAACGAACCATATTACATAAAACGTCACCAATTTAATACAATACAGAGACAAGTAACACAAGATTATGAATAAAATATTAAATACACTACATGACAGACTAAAATCCCGTCAAAAACTCCTCAAAAACTTTATTCTACGTTAGTTTTATTCCCAATTTTTTATTTGTGATATATTACGTGTAATAAAAGAAAAGTGAGTGAGTTTTATATTAGAAATATTGTGATGCTACAAATATCACCTTTTTTTTAATTCTGTCGATATGTCTGTTTTTTTATTTGTTTCGGGTAATCTCCGAAACGGCTAGACCTATTTGAACGGCAATCTTACGGGCAAATAAGTAACTAATTAGCTGTTTTATTTTAAGCTAGCGGGTTCAGCAGACGTTGCCCGCTCTGATAATAAGACAAACTATTCCTATAACTTGCCCAAGAATCATTTTATATATTGGTGAAAACGACATAAAGATATGTTCTGTAGTTTTTGATCTTATCGCGAACATAAATATAGAGAGCCGTGGATTAGGACTTTGTTTTACGCTATGTAGTGATAAACTGTTATCCGTGCATTCGTCCGTGTGAAATTAATCAAAAATATGTTGTTCACTATAAACATGCACGTGTGACGTACGCTGTACTGGACTCCAAGAATAAATATATATTTTTTTATTTAAAGGGGTGTAAGGGGTGTCGAGTAACATCTTAAGACTTGAGACACCCAAGCCAACCTCACCTGCACGTGGTGCACCCTGCTGTACAACGAACGAGGCAATGGCGATAGCAGGGTGGTAGGGTTTTACAACCCGACTGGATCGCAACCACCATGTACATGGCGAAAAAGCCCGTCATAGTGACTCGCTTTTGCGCGTCGCGTTTCGGGATCAGCCTGTGCATATCCAGTACCGGGTGACTTTCGTCATTATGGCCGGCATGACAGAGGTGACCGACGATGGATGCTCTGTCTCTCGGTGGTCGCCACTGTTTTTGGATTGTACTATGCTTACTATCAGGCAAAGTGCAGTCACTTTGTCGTGCTTCAATAAAAAAAAAAAAAAAAAAGGCAGCAAACAGGCTGACGGCCCACCTGATGGTAAGTGGTTACCATCGCTTATGAACAACTGTAACACCAAGGGCATCGCTGTTGTAATAGAAAGTCATATGTTTATATGTGATTTAAATTATAGCAAGGTATGATAATAACTTAATTATATCGACACTATGGACATATTATATCTATATAATAAAAGATTGAACAAATATTGTTCGATAATGTTTAGCTTAATATTTTCATTACTTTCTTATATAGTGTAAGTGAGCACTGAGGGTGATATATGACAGTTAAAAGTTCCAGTTATGTGGCTGATGATAAATCCCATCCCATTCGATTCACTATTATTATTCACATATATAATGTACACGTTACCTGTTACAGTAGATGATGTGCGTGTGATACAAATATTTTTGAAAAAGTATTATTGTAATTTACACTAGATGTGTGATTACAATTTTAAATTTATTTAATATATTTAAAAAAACGCGTGTGAAGCCGCGGGTAACAGCTAGTTTTATTATAAACTCTTCCAAATTATACACTTGTTCTGGAAATTTTAATATATTTCTCTTGTATTTCAGTTTCCTAGAACTTAATTAATTGCAGACCCGATTTCTGATAAATACTGCTGTAAAAGGTTCTCGGTAAACCGAAAATAGCTACTAAATTCCGGTCTAAATTAAATAAACAATTAAATAACCTATAAAATATATGTTCAACCAACGGAAGAACAACCGTACAACCTACAACAGTAGGAAACTAAAAAAATCAAATAATATTATTTCAATATAATTAGGTACGAGTATGTACCACATTTCCTCAAAATATAAAACACGAGTTTAAGTAACTTCCTTTATTACAAAAAACTCTCGAATTTATTACTGCACTTCAAATAATTATAGTCCGTAGTAACAATCAACTGGCCTATCACCTCCTATATCAACTCATACAGTACTCACTGCACCTCATTCTGTATTATGTCGAGTCATCTCAAAAGCCTCCACTGAGACTGGTTTACATTATTCAAATGCACACGTTTCGACTTAAACAACACTTATTAAATACACAAAAAAATATTCGTGAATCTTAAAACACGATACATTAAGGTACAATTTCGGTTTTCTAAAATTTTGATGACTGTAAATCTATTTTGTTCACGATCATGGTCATGGCCGGTGTTTGGAACAAAGCTTAGTTATGTTGAAACATAGAACAAGCGTTAGCAATGCAGTATTTATGTTAATATTATATATACACGGATTAACGAGACGACGTACATCGTATGAGATAGTTATCTTATTCACATAATACTTGTAGATAATAAGGGTTACTACTTATACGCTATAACATTGTGATAATAGTGATAAAATAGTAATAACTACTTATCTTCAATGATTGCAATTCGACCATAGTAATAGTGATAGGTTTTACAGTAATCATGTTACCGATGTGCTGGACTGTAAATTTAAGCGCCTCGTCAAGAGGGTTTTAGTGTCAATAGGATGTTATAGAGTGGATCAGTATGTGAACGATAGTGATGTTTGGAATTGACTCCTGTCTGTGCATCCACTAAAATCCATTGTATGATGTTTTGGAAATATCTGTTAAAAAATGTACCAGATCGCGTTTCTTGCCGATTCTTCTCGATGACCGGGTTGTTTCCGAACTGGTGATAGTTATTGACGTTCATAAGTGCCTTATTAGGGCCCAAACTCAATAAAGTATTTTGATTTTGTGCAGTACTCTTTTCTTCATGTGTTTATGTATGAATTAGATCTATATTTTTTTTCTTATTGTAGAAGTAAAAAGCATTAAATATTACGAATAGACAAAACATCTCCAAATAAATTGATATAGACAGAAGTAACTATTCTTTTTTTATATTTATAGCACTAACGCTTATGCCTAAGAAACAATAAAAAATATAGAAAATTAGTTGACACACCAAAGAGAAAATGCACAAATCAGAAAAATTTGAAGTATGATGTTTGATGGATACGAGCATAAGAAGACCGAAAAAGGTAGGTATGAATTGTGTGAAGTGTAAGTGTAAGTAATAAGTGGAAGAGGAAATGCTGTTAGCAGACACATTAACTGAGATAAATGTGAGAAAGTTTGTGTGCCTACACGATCCAAATATTTTAATTTCTTAAATCCAAATATGAAATACTTAAACAAATAACACTATCACTAATCAAATATGTAATCAGCAGTTGAGAAACTTGTAAGTCAGACAGTGATGATCGACGATAGATCGTAGATCGTGAGATACCCAGATTAGGCCCCCTTTGGCAGCGGCTCAAGCCTAGGTCCGTTCCCTCGGCATGGAGCCCTTGAGTACGCTACTCGCGCGATACAGTCACACAAAATTTTACATCAATGCAACAAGATTACACATATTACCCCCACACACGTGCACGCATACACGCTTACACATGAAAGTGAAAGGGTTATGCTTCTTTCTCTTATCAAACTGAAATAGTTTAGAAAGTTATACGAAATAACTATAAGAGTTGTTGTGGTATGTATGCTTGGTACACATATATGTTTCAATAACTCGTATATGTATGAATAGTTAGCTTAGGTCAGCTCAGATAGGTCGCAAATTGCACATATCAGGCACAGTTCAAGCAAAGGTGTGTCGTGCACCCTTGAGCTACTTGTCATACAAAATGAGCTGAGTACCCTAAGTGCTTGCCTTAATAGTCCGGTGAAGCTGTTTAGACCTTACCAAGTCAATAGCGTAGTCAGTTCGAGAAAAAAAATACTATCAGATACAGTAAATGTACGGTACATTTGGATTCCTACTATTAGACGAAAATTGAGTGTGGATTTAACAAGCGAACTTATATATCAATAATTTCTATTGTACACTATGCTAAGACTTGAACAATGAAAGAAAATGCATTAATACACTGGCAGGATGGCTATCTGACCATCTTTCATATATGAATTCCAGGATTACTAAATATATTATGCAGATGTGTAAAGAAAAAATATATATTTCATGTATCTTTAGAAAGGTCCTCACTTAAATATCAATTAAACGCCTTAATCAACCGCATTTCTTTAAATAAAACCCATCCGAAACTCCGAAAGCCAAATTAAAAGGTTTCCAATCGTTTGATAAAATTCCACGTTCACATAAACTAGATAAGCGGAGTTAAAATAGAACATTTAGCTCCCAGTTTTAAATGTTTAAAGTGTTATAGGCAGGAACAAAGTCCAGACCGGTTTCTAATAATTTCCATCTGTGGAATTAAAAGCTTTGGAATTAATTACTCGATTGGTTTTGGACTATATTCTTAGCGGATTCGTTTCCATAGAACGTAGGCTTGATTGCAAGTGATTACGTGTGGATGGAATTGAGTTAATAATTTATCAACGTGTGGTCTTCACGGAGTATTCTTCGAAATTTCTGAGGAGGAACTGATATTCTATACTAATATTATAAAAAGGTAAAGTTTGTGAGTTTGTGACGTTGTGATGTTGTGATGTTGTAGGGGGTAATCTCAGGAACTACTGGTCCGATTTGAATAATTATTTCAGTTCTATATAGCTCATTCATCGAGAATGATTATAGGCTATATATCATCACGCTAAGACAAATAGGAGCAGAGCGCAAGTGAAAAATGTTTCAAAATCGGGATGTTTTTTCCCTGTTGAGAACGCGAATGAAGTCACGGGCAGAGGCAAGTATGAAATATTTTGATTAAAAATTTACAGACTTATAAGAATTTCTTGAGAACATTGGAAGCTATATATACTAAGGACTGAAACGCGATAACTAGATATGCCAGCGAAATATCATGCCCCGTTCCCAGTTATTCTACACGTATCTAAGATATTAAAAACTAGTTACATGCCCCGGATTTGAATGGGTGTACTAGCAAAAAAAAAGTAAATCCCTCTTTTCGTTTTACAGTACGTCCACAGAACCATTTGCACGTCTATCTGTCTGTACTGCCAATATTATTAATGATATCTCTTGTGTACTCTGTTTCACTCACTTATTAACTCTTTGATGTGAAGATTTTGCACCAAATTTTTTCATATGTCAATTAATGATTTTTCAAACGTTTCCTGTCATACAAAATTATCAAGTTTAATACTGAAAAAAAATTTAAACCCAATTTTTTGCTGAATCTTGTAGATAGCTAGAACGTTTTTTGAAGTAGTAGTAAGTACAACTATACAGTTTGAAAGTACCTTCCCAAGACCTGAATTGGAACAAGTGTTTTTATTGTGATTCTATTTTAAACTTATATTTGAGTTTGATCATATGATAGTCTTAAAGTTTGCTTTATATATCTTTAACGCTAGCGACATTTTTGACATTGTAACTTATATATTAACAATAATAATATGTTGTTTTGAACTGGAAAAATAGTTTTTATATATTTCAACATAAATATTTCCGAACGGAATTTGTTTGCTGTAAAATGAAGAAATACAAATAATGACGTATCGTATTCAATAATGGAAACATGTCTATAGCTGGATACTAAAATTGACTTAATCTAAACAAACTTGCGCACTCCAGTAAAGCTTCAATAAGAAACCCGGGATTAACAGGTATTTTAAACTGGTAGCATCCAATAAGAATTGTGGGAAACTGTACAAATGGCAGCCGGAGTCTTTAAGGATTTTGCATCTAACGATTTACGTGAAATATAGACTGTTTTTTATGCAATGAATTAAAACATTAGTTTATATTTTATACTAGCTATGGCCCATAACTTTGTTCTACTTTCATTTTTTTTAATGCCATATCAGCAAAAATTTCCACTAGAATTAGTTTAATAAGGTACGATAAATTTGGCCTATAGGAATTAAAGGTAGAAAGAACGATATAATCTATTATGAAAATATTAACCAAATCGAGTTTGTTGCTGGTTCATCTCAGTGACTTGAATGTTTTCCAAACGGATGGTTGTTTTCACGTTCATAAGGCCTTCTCAGGATCTATATTGAATAAACCATGTGTCCAAAGCAAAATTGAGTCATACCTCGTTAAGTCTAAAACCTTCAAAACCCGAAAAAATGTTTTGTACCCATCCCTTCAAGTTCCAAAAGTAACTTTACTCGAAATTTTAACCCTCTATAAGTCAAAATAGTCAATAAACCTCCACCAACCATTTCTTTAAATATATTGATACCTCGATAATTCGACAGATTAAATTCGAGTTCTGTTGCTTTCTGGAACAATGTTTGAATTTAGATCCTGCTAGGTAAATTATTTGAAATTAAAAACCTTTATAACTCGAAGAAACGTTAGTTACTAACTTTAAGAAAGTACATCAATCAAATTTCTTAGGGTCTCCCATGAAGTTTGGTTTACAGAGGTTTTACTGTGTATATAAACATAAAATAATACATAAAGAATCGATAAATGAGTGTTACATGAAGCCAAAGAGGTCCTTATCTCAGCGAAAAGTTGCAGGCTTAGAGGCACAAATATAACAAATGTCATTTTAACGGACCTTCTATTTACATTTTTTGGACTGGTCTCTATTCTAATATAGAATAAGTACCTGTCTGACCAAGTCTAGCCCGGTTCTTTAAAAAAAAAAATTAAATTAAAATAAACTGTTAGGTTTGCCTCACAAAATCAGCATTCTTGACCAAAAAAATAATTAAAAAGAGATCTCTTATGCTGTCACTCGGATTTGAACTGGGGTTAGACGGATTTTCGAAGCAACCAATTTCCATCTGAGCTATTTTTATTTTGACAGCGGTGGTGAAATTTACCTTCATATTCTAGCTATATTTTTTCATTGCCTGAAATCTCACTTAAAAAATTTTCTATGAATAAAATCTAGCTAGATCAATTTATCGTCCCCGAAACTACCTACATACTCGTTTAAAGTTTCAAGGAAATAGATGACGCCGTTTCCGAGATCCTGAATATATACAAATATAAAAATATACAAGAATTGCTCGTTTAAAGGCATTAGATAGATAGATAGATAGATAAGAATACACATGCAATAAAATATATCCAATAATATAACATAGCTAGTAAAACTGACAACTTCATTAATAAAACACCGTAACAAAAGCTTTATGTAACCACAAGAAGATAAGAAAATAGCGTTATGTTGTTTAAAAAAAATATATATTGGAAGCCGAGGGATAGCGCGAGCTGTTGACAGACCTGCGACCGCAGAATACTAATCGACGGATTTGCAGGAGACCGCAAACGAAAGCCGACAGTCCACTGCATCTGGCAACTTAATTGTTTTGTATACAGATTTGGAATTAATATTGTCCTTTTGTCTTTCTCTCTATCAACGGAAATGCAAGTAATATCAAAATATTCTTTGGTAAGTATCAAGCAAGTGCAATATATCATTTAATTTCTACATATCTATATAATCTACGTTGCTTGTAATGTATAATTTAAGAGAAATTAAAGTGGAAATTAATTAGTAATTGACAATATTTTTTTTATTATGCAAAGAAATGCTTTAACCCGTCAATAGAGCAATATAACAATGGATTCCTTAAAATATATTCAATTAATGTAAATTTCAGAATCTATTTAATTATAATTCCTTACTTTTTTTTAACACAAGCTGTGCCCGCGACTTTGTCCGTGTGGAATGTCCGCGTCTGTTATGTAAAAAACAGTGACTTATAAAATCATCCGAATGAATTAATTCCATTTACTTATTTACTTTTCTCACGTAATTACGCCGCGTCGTCATTAAAATTACAATAACTTTTGATAGAGTGGACCGATTTTAATGAAACAAAAACTAAGTTACTTTCGAAGGTATGGTTTATAATTCTATTTTACTTTTGTTGTGAACTCAGTACTTTAGCTTTGATGTGTATTCATACAAACAGACAGACAGATTGACAGATATTTATAAAGATGATTGAACCGTATTTTATTTTTCATTTCTAGAGACCTACATCTATTTTTTTATGGAAGTCAAACAAGTACAGGGACTTTAGATTTACAATCTTATTATATGAATAGCTTTAACATTAGCGCTACGGATCTACTAAAAACCAAAAAAATCCAGTGTTAAAATGGCTTAGAAAAATAATACTGAATATGTCCACACACAACATTTTCTATATAGTAGAAATATAAAGATACCGTTACATTTATTGCTCTAAAATCTATTTCTAAATCATAAAAAAGTATAAAACGACTCTAGTTTAAAATTTTTCATGCTAATGTCGTGAAATATTGTAGCAAAAAAATTTTCAATACCGATCGCCATTTTTGCGAGCAAAAACGATATGTTCCCGGACTGAGAGATGGTTTCATTTATTCTGTTCTAAATTAAAAATATTTTTACCAACGCTCTGGTAGAATAATTGTTTAAATATTACAAGGATATTGTGGACACTTTTAAGTTTAAACCACATATTTATTATTGTGTGCTCACAGGCATATTATTCTATACCATCTAGCTGAATACACATATTGAACACATCTAGCTATCTAGCACATATTGAGCACATCTAGCTGAATACACATACACAGTATTGAGAATAAATATACTTTTCTATTAAATAATCACTGAATGACTTTTTATTAAATGTTTCATAACGTCAAAGCTGTTTTTGTTTATCATTGCGTCACTCTTTGTTCGTGACTTCTCATCTATACAGGGTGAATTGTAAAATATATCAAGAATGAAAAACCAAACAATAACAATAAACCAAGATTAAAATAGTAGGAAATATTATTATAACCACAATTCAGACCATTATATAAAATACGGTGTACGATCAGATAAGTGTCTCACAATAGAACCACGACATAAAGACATCATATCATTCCACAATAATAAATTTAGAATGGGGCGGTTTAATGTAACACAAAAGATGAGGTTTTGGGACGAAACCGATGTTTTTTCGAGAACATTTCAAGTTGCTCCACGTACCCCATTGTACAATAGCCCGGGAACAAGAGGAGTGATCAAAACATAAAAGTTTTCTTATATTATAATTTATAGTTTTTGTTTACACGTCCTGGGAATCGTCGTATAAAATGTATTAAATATTGCTTCCCATATTGACAAGTAACACGACACAAGCAAAAAAAAATGTATGAGATTTGCCCGTGGGTCTGCTCGGATGAACTAATAAAATATTATTAAGATTTTTTTATATATAACCTGCATCGTTTATTTTTTAAATCGAAATACTTATTACTGAGGTCTTTCTACACGGTATTTATATTATATTGACTACAAACAATAGGACAAAATTCGATGTAAAATAATAATATGTATTAAACATAGTAACGAAATCTATTACTTTGATGAAGGCAACATTTTTTTTTCGAAATGAAATAGTTGTTGGTCTAGAATGGTTTTCACAGCTTCACCGAACTATTGAGGCGAGCGCTAAAGGCACTCAGCCGATTTGGAAGGTTTGGGCGACTAACTCAAGGATGCACGGCACACCTCAGCTTGTGTTGTCACCTGTTTTGTGCAAAAACGCGACCTATCTGAGTCATGATGAAGGCAACAGTTTTGTATGTCGCGTTTAAGATTTTTGATTTACTGAAGCACGTAAAGTGGTCACTGCATTTTTAACATAAAATTGATTATTCAAGTAATTTCTCTTTTAAACAATCTTTTACCATATTATATATGTTAAGATATAATAGTGTAGATAAAATACTACAAGAGAAATTACTAAAAGCTATTTTACATCTACTTAACATACTTTTAACCCCATAACTTTTTCCATAAACTATCTCATATAACTATACTTTTCCGAGGAACTGATCAAATCTAAATAAACGCGGGCGAATCCGCTAATAAAAAATAGTGAAATTATATAAAGCGGTAATCAGAATTAATAACGATCAAAAGTAAGATGGATTTTTTTTATATCATAGGAGACAAAGGAACAAGTGGGTCACCTGATGTGAAGTGATCACCACCGTCCATAGACACTACCAACACCAAAGGAGTCACAAGTGCATTGCCGGTCTTTTATATAAGTAAAGGTTGGAATGTACATTTGTTTTTAATTACCGTTTGTATCTTACTAACAAGGATTTTTTTAAACTTATACAAAATTTTATACATTTCATCTAAATATATACAGGTAAAGAATATGCATACATAAAGTTGTAAATACATTCTAAACTAATAAATAAATAATTATATTCCTAAATTATATCACTTGATTCAATGATAACTGATTGTCATAATAAAAACTAATAGTATAAATATGAATGGCATCATACAAATAAAACAGAAGTCAAAAGCAATGCTTTTATCAAATCGCCTCCGCTTATTGGAGACACGATACAAAAAATCTCAATCGACCACATAGATACAATCATAGATACAAAAATATTGTGACGGCGTCCCGCTGAGATGTATTTGCCAAAATGTGGGTACCTTATCAAGATCGCATCCACTGTCTGCGCAGCTGATGTTATTGTGGAGTTTATAAAATGCACATTGCACTTTGTATCTGCCACACATTCATTCCGTACGAAGTCCTCTAAAGCACAAATAATGTTTAGTAGTTTATCATTTTTATAGGCAGGGGTACTTTCATATTATTGCCATTTTGTAGATTCACGTTTGTTTGAAAATACATTAGTTTGAACATGTTTATTTTAAAATTTATTGCTTTCAGAAATTACACAAATTTTACGAAATTATTGTTCTAATATAATTTTCTTATACTAGTGCAAATCAACGTAATAATTGTTACAATGTTCGATATGTTAGAAGGGTTGATATGTGGATATAATTTTTTTCATCTCTTGCTCACATAGTAAATCAAAATAGTATAAAAATTAAAAAAAAATAAATTAGGTAACATGTTATCTAAAATACTAACTTACAATCTCTTAATCATAATATCACCACACCACGATTCCATGTTTCAACTTAACACTATAAAATATATTAAATGTATAAAATAAAAAGTTTATTCAGCGAACGAACGTGTAAGAATTTCTGCCTAGAGCCTACACAATGTCAAGATAAAAAACATTATTTATTTATACCTGTCCCATAGCACGCGATCTAGACAAATTAAACGCGTAACCCGATCTGACGTTGCACACTGAATAAGTTTCGGTGGAGCGAAATGTATTATATTATAAAGATAATTAATATACGATATGAAACTAATGCAATTTGATATTTGGTGATGAAAAAATTAAATTAATTAGATAGGATAAGCATCAGTTGCGAGAAAGGAGTGTCAAAATTAAACAATTAACACAAATTTCAATACAAATGGATTAATATTCTAGTCTTAGAATGGTTATCACTATTTTCGACCTATTTCATACTCATATACGGAATTTAAAAGTGTTAAAACAATATTTTGCGATCCGTTATGTGAAAGTAAATAAAACCTTATTAATGTCTACTATATTATAACTGTTCTATGTAGCCACTTAAAGTAACCACAATCACTCTTCAGTCTCCACTTACCGCTCTCGAGTGTCAAGCAAAAACTAAGTACATGGTTTGAGCATACTTAAACAACCGGGGAAAAGCACCTGGTGCCAACCAAAAAGCGCTTATTGTTCCAGTGAACGAGAAAGATTAATAAATCTTTAGAGAACGTATATCTGCAGCCGATCTCGCGGGATACGAGCTCTGGGGCCAGGACGCATTATTGCAAGCCTATTCAGATGCCACAGTTGAGGCAAAACAGCCCTTTTGTAATGACAAAGGTGTCGTGCAAAGAAAAAGGGTCCCTATCAACGATCTGCCTTATCAGATTCGGTTCCCTTCCGAGAGGTCTCAATAGGGTAGTCTCAGTTTTGAATGCGATGGATCTAATTCCTCCCACCACAATGACGTACACGAATTCCAATTTAGTTTGGACAGAACGCAAAACGAATAAAAATTTTTGAACTCGAGGATACGTTATCAAGAATCAATTTGATAGCGCTATTGTGTTGGCGTTTCGTGTAGGCTTGTTGTTATTTTTAATAGTACTCCAATTAAGGTGACCTTTATATAATGTGCTTTATTTAATATACTGGCAAGTAACGCAAACGTGCTAATTAGAATTTTTGTGCTCTACTTCGATTAGAAAGTAGAAGTATCTTAAGCAATAATCGTTTATTTACATATAGTCTTCTCTAATCACAAAAACCATTTACTGTAAATTATTGCTATCAAGACCAATCAAGATAAAGAAATAACAGCTATCAAAATATTACTAACAAAAAGATAGCTGTCATTCACAATACAATCATGTGAGCGCAAAAAGTGGTAGTAATACACCGAAGCGGACCTCATTATAAACAATTTTCGATTGATCATCCGTGCATTTAGAATCTTTGGATTAGCCGAAAATGAAGTGACGTTTGCTATGATTGATACATGTCTTACATACCCACATACATTTGAAGCCACTTTTTTTCCTCTAAAATCGACAGTAAACACAATAGTAACAATTGGCCTGATCAAACGGAATATTAAGTTTACTTGTCATTTTAACTATCATATTTCTAGCATCATGAAATACTATCTTATGCTCCTAATATGATTATAAACCTTCAGTTTCAAGAAATAAAGTACACTTTTGATTATTTTTAGCATTTTCTAGGAAGCGTTGTTAAATCTCTGTGAGTGTCAGTCTCGTTTTATGGGTTATGATTTATGACCAATGACTCCCAACGGGTTTTAGCCTCGTGATAATCTTATTCAAGCGCACCTCTTGTGAGGTTCACAATGCTACCTAAATTAGCTATGACCGTATCATAGGCTATTTTGATTGTAAGAGTTGCGCTTATGTAGAGGTGCATTGACTTTAGTAGTTTTATTTCGAACGTTTAATGTTTTTCTACAACAATTACCACATCTAAAAACATGACGGGTGTTTATGCACATGTTGATTAGATTAATAATGATTTAGTTATGATAAATTATTCAATGGATTTTTAACATGGACGTATTGGTTAAAAAATTAAAATTTTAGCCTTTTCATTGTAGCTTGAGAAAGTGAGAGCACGACACTTGACGGTAAGTGAAATTGAATCCAAAATTGACGGCGACCATCAAGATATTTACAATTCATCTCGAGTCGCCAATCATTCTGGCCTCTTCAAAAATATCTTCATATTATACTATCACATGGGGATAGTTTCTCAGTACGGTAGAGATACTGCTATGGGACTAGGGCTATGTATGATATCGCCAGAGGCTCACCTCCCCCTTCCCCTCCCTACCGCTCTTACCTTAGCTAAACACAGGCTATCAACTTCTTTGGTGTTGCTAGTGTCTTTGAATGGCGGCGATCACTTAACATCAGGTAACCCGCCTGTCCGTTTGCCTGCTATATGATATAAAAAAAAAAAAAATTAGTCCAGTGAATCTGAGACGGCCCATCAGAACATATATAGCATAGTCAGTTAAAAAAATGGTTTATTTTTGACTGCGCGACTATCACAATATAATGTCACTGAAATTTCTCAGTCACCAGTTAAAAACATAACACAGTCTAACATGGATCACCCTCGCATACATGCCCACATACACACAGGTAGGTGGAAGGGTTTCCTTATTGTCGAACGAAGTTAGTTTAGATTAGCTTAGTTGTCAGATACGTCATACATGTTTGAGTTCGTGAGGAATTCACGCCGGTATACGTGTTTTTCACGAATTCTTATACTCGTATGTATGAATAGTAGCCTAGTTTAACTTGGACAGACTCGCGGTGTTGCAGCCAAGACAACAACCCAAGTCGAGGTCGTGACGTTTTGGCACCGTTGAATTTTTTGCTAAACGGCGAAGTGCTTTAAACGCTCGCCTTAGTAGCCCAGTGAAGCTGTGAAGACTCATCAGGCTAATAGCGTAGTCGATTCGAAAAAAAAAACTTGTTTTCCTTTTAAAGTAACAAGTATGAATACAATTATAAATATATTTTAATTCAATTTCATGAAACTATTTTTTTACGACATATAGGAGGCAAACGAACAGGCGGGTCACTAGATGTTAAGCGATCACCGCCGTCCATAGACACTAGCAATACTCGAGGAATCGTGTGTTACCAGTCTGTGTTTTGGGGAGTGTGAAGAGCGGGATGTGGTGAGGGAAGGGGGAGAGAAGAGGGGAAGGGAGATGGGCCTCCGGCACTCTCACTGGCCGAACGAAACGCAAGCACTGTTACTTCACGTCGGTTTTCTGTAAAAGGGTGGTACTACCTCGGGCTATCACTCCCGTCAAGCGGGAGGCGAGCGAAACCTCCGCAAGAGGGGCGACCCTGACACGGACTCCCCGCACCCCCCTTACGGGGGCGCGAGAAGATTACGAGAGAGGTACCTCGGGTGAGCCGACCCATTCATACTGAAAGCAATAGCTTCAGCGTGGCTCTACCACCTAAGAAAATTATATAGTGTAATACTAGCACACCATAATATTCTAACGTTTCATACAGGTAAAGAATACGATGTAACTACAATAACAATCATAAAACGCATGAGAAATCATCCAAGGTGTCCACTTACTGTGACAATATTTTTTATCCACATGAGAGATCGATCCGTCATAAGAGGCAAGAACGTCACGTCCGTTAGGGTTTCGTGCAAATGAATCTAGGAAAGCTTGTTATGCATTCTTGTCATTAGTGTTCCATATATATATTTATAATGATATTCCAATAAATGTTTTCAATTAAGAAGTTATTTTATAGATTAAAATGATACACGTTATTTTCTATGTATAAATAATAATTTCTTATGTGTTTTATTATATACTAGCTGACCCGTGCAGCTTCGTCTGCACCAAATTGGTTATAACTGGTTTCAATTGTATTTTTAAACGCGAAAAAAATTATTTTAAACTGGTACCCGATTGCAGCCAAAACTACCGCTTCCAATTGTGAATCCAAACTATCCACGGGCTCACTCAAACATATACCCAGATTATATGTGATTTTTTAACTAACTTAAAACTTAAACTAACCTACATAAAACTAAATAAATGTATCTACAACTCACTTTATCATAACTATCTTCACTTGTATTAAAACCTTTTTATATTCTATTGTATTGAATAAAAATATATGAACACCGTGTCGAAGCATCAAACATCGCGTCGAAGCATTGTCTAAGAACTATAGTCTAAGAGTTAGAAACTATTGCGAAAACAAATTTTAAATATATTTCCCATATATTTTTATAAATAATCTTTATTCCACTCACAACATAGTGCCTATCACCTTATGGTAATTTATCTATGTTGATATGTTTCTATTGTAATGTAATGTTACACTGAACATTTGGCATTAAATTCATAACGCATATTTGTCACACTCGATATTGGCAAAATTGCTTACATAGGCAGAGGTCATACCGGAAAGAATCAATCAAGCCAGCTTTATATATTATATTCATCTGAACTACGTCCGAGCTACCTGGCTGCCGGTAAACGTTGCGTTTATTTGTGCATATCGTACCTTTATAAACAAAAATATTGATATTTAAATAAAATTTTAGAATGTTTTTTTTTCACTAACTTTGAAACGTTATTAAAATGGAATTATTATTCAAAGAATTTTCAGTACCAATTTTACCTTTCAGACTAATTCAGTTATTTACTCAATATTTAGACCAATTTATTGCGATAAAAATAATATGTGTATAGAATAACTTAGCTATCTATAGTTTAGTGCAGTACTGACTGCACGATAAAGATAGCTATAATTGGAGCATCGTATGTTATCGACGCATATATCTAAGAAAGCGTCAGTCCTAAGTCATAGATTTACGTTTATCGTTGTTTCATTGTATATAGTGAAATCTTAATATCAGTAATGTTTAATAAAATGAAATTTGTTCTTTGCTATGGAAAACAATAATTGGTTTGAAATAATTATTTTAATTTATAAAAATATAAGGGCGGGCCTATGATTGTTTAAAAAAAACATGTGCCTGACTGTGATAAATTCATGTTTTTAAATGCGTTTAAAAGTTACTGAAAAAAAGATGTTCCTAAACTTATTCATAGATCAAAATAATTAATTCAAAATGCGCATTAAAAATACAACGTTAACCATCTACCAGGCGTCCTAAATTCTGCCTATTGATAATTTGTATAGGTGGTAGTGCCATGCTGAAGCTGTAACTGGTTTCAGCATGAATGGGTTGTCTCGTTCCGACTAATACCACCCTCTCACAGAAAACTGACGTGAAATAACATTGCTTGTGTTGTAGTGTTTCCTTCGGTCAGTGAGAGCGCCGGAAACCTACCTCTCTTCCCTTTTTCTCCTTTTCCTTCGCTTACCCTCCCCCTCCTCCATATACAGGTTGGCAACGCATTTGCGACACCCCTGGTGTTGCTAGTGTCTATAGACGGTAGTGGTCACTTAACATCACGTGACCCACCTGTTCGTTTGCCTCCTATGATACAAAAATATATATATATTGGTATATTAAAGAATCAGGTATTCTAAAATTCTTGTTCTTCCAACGTAGCCGGCTCTTGTACTAAGGTGTCGCAAAAAAGTCTAGTTATGTTAACTACAAATTTTTATTTTTCGTTATCCTGAAGAACCCCTTTCGTTTTATGGGACAAAAAGTATCCTGGATGTAGCCTTGTAATATCAGTTATCACCGTGTTAAGTTTCGTTAAAATTGGTTCAGTACTTTCAGAGTAATACGGGTTTACATTCTGGACTTTAATCCTTTATCATGAAGAACCCTATGCGTTTTATGAGACAAAAAGTGTATTTGATGTAATCTCGTAATATTAGTTATAACTATGTCAAGTTTCGTCAAGATTGGTTCAGTACTTTAAGAGTGATGCGTGTTCATAGGGACAGACAGACAGACAGATAGACAAAAATTGTAAAAAGATTATTTTTGGCTTCTATATCGATAACATAGTCTACCCTGATTAAAATTTTAAAAAATATTTAATGTACAGATTTCGACTTGTTACAGTTTTATTTTAGTATAGATTTTTTGGTGTTATTTGACAGTTTTTTATCGCAATTCGCAAATAACTATTTTAAGGTATTTAAAAAAACATTATGTTATTAATTTATTGAACTATATTTTTTTGTTTAATTAAGAGTTTACTCTGGAATATTTTATTACACCGTTCTATAATTTTTTTTAATGATTTTGTAACCTATCCATTTTGGAATGTTACATATTTGCTGTTACCATTATTGATTTGCATGCCAGCATATGAATAGAGAAAACGTCTGTTACAATATTCGTAATCAAATGCCGTGTATAATAAACTAGTTCTCGTCCGAGGCTTCAGCTATATTTATGTAGATTTTTCTTATCTCTCGGGCACACTTTTTACCTAGATGATAGGTAAGAACTCTATGTTCTTCTGGATTTCTAGTTAAGATGTGAAATTGTAACAAACAAAGAAACTCACATTCACATTTGTACTATCAGTTAGAGTGTTAAGACATTTATAATAAAATTTATTCAAAATATACGATATATCTTATACATTTTTTTACAAATAGAAACATGATGAATATATAATCGGTTTTTCTTATGCAACAAAGGAACACTAAAATTATTTAAAAAACTCCCATTATTCAACCCTACCATTGTGGTTGTAAGGTCGTCTCAGGAACAGATTAGTTTTCATTGAAGGGATAAAATCTTAACGATGTGCCACGCATCTGTAGGTAGGACCATTCTTCATAGCGAGATTTTTATTGATAAGGGTATGAGAGTTATCTGTGAAGGGATATTACTGCAGTCATAAATACTTTGGATAGTTTAGTAGTATCATTGTCTACTGTGGATTTTTTAAGTTAATGTTTTTGTATATACATAGAATATATTTTTTATTTTTATTATATTTTTTTTATTATATTTTTTAAATTTTTGCTGTAACTACTTTTATTTAAAAGGCGAATTAAATACCTCAATTTTGATTCTATTTTTATCGATGTCTACTTTATTATTAAACATTAGTGAATTAAATTTGTTCTAATACTGAAATTTCTAATTTTTTTTTTTTTCGAAATGACTACGCTATTGACCCAGCAAGGTGTTAACAGCTTCACCGTACTACCAAGGCGAGCGCCTAAGGCACTCAGCCGATTTCACTTTGGCAACCAGCTCAAGGGTGCGCGGCACACCTCGGCTTGGCTGTTGCCTGCTGCATGCAAAATCGCGACCAATCTTAGCTAACCTAGCTAACTATTCATATATGTATGAGTTGTTGAAACGTATATGTGTACCAAGCATACACGCCTCAACAACTCCTCCATATATTTATTATCGGAAAATTGAGAGTTTTTCAGTTCGATAAGGGAAAAAAAGTAAACCCTTCCACTTTCATGTGTAAGCGTGTAGGCTTGCACGTGTGTGGGAGTGATCATGTAGTTTTGTAGCAGTTATGTATATTTGTGTGTCACCGTATCGCGCAAGCAACGCACTCAAGGGCTCCCTACCGAGGGATCGAACCTAGGCTTGAGCCGCTGCCGTGGGAGGCCTAATCGGTTAATAATTTCTAATAATGTATGTATTATTTATATGTTACTGTATAAAAGGAACTGTAGAAGTTAATCAATATTAATATTGTAAAAAGGTGAAGTTTGTGACGTTGTAGAGGGTAATCTCAGGAACTACTGTTCCGATTTGAAAAATCCTTAGTGTTAGATAGCTCATTTATATAGAAAGGTCATAGATTATATATGATCACGCTAAAACCAATAGGAGCGGAACACCAATGAAAAATATTTTAAAATCAGGATTTGCGAACGAAGTCGCGGGCAGGGGCTTGTAGTATCATAAAGGGAAAAAAACCTATGACAGTTTATTTTCTCTTTTTGGGTCAGGTAAAGTAAAACAAAATACAAATTTTGTTGTTATTCTTAAATCTATACACATAAATATAACTGAACTTTTTGCGGTTTGTTTGAGCTAAATACAGAAACGGCTTATCTATTTTAACGAAAGCTTCATAGACCATTGAAATGTTACATGAGCTTTGCATTTTTTAGAGGACGTAATTTTATTTTTAGGACATGTGTGAGTGGTTAATAGAAGCTTAACCTCAAGTTTGTGGGGTCACTACCCTTGTTCCCCAGCCCCCATCTTGGAAAAAGGGGTGAAAGCACTTTTTTCACGATATCTCGTAAACTATGCGTCTTACAAAAATATTGTGAAGCCATAATTTGTAGCAAATTGTTTTGCCTACTGTTTTATATAACTCTTTGCCATAAATTAAATGTTCATTTATTAATTTAAGGCACACATTACAGATAATAAGTATAACTATGTTTACAATTACAATGTATAGTTTATTGTAAGTCTGCTACATTATCCTAAATTATATGTATGCACATCTATTGCTTAATAAATACAACCATGAAATTACATATGAGTAAGCTAAATTAATTATATTATAATTATATTATTTTAAGACGAGAATCTGTGTTTATATACTATATAACGAAATTTACCTATCTAAGATGAAATATGTCTATGTTGATATCAGAACAGCAGGCGACACAGCCAGTAATAATATTGTATGACCGACACATATTAGCAATCGGATTATTAAAATAAACATTATTATTATAAACAGGAATATGAAACAATTTACTGCAACGACACCTAGAGTTGGTGTTAAAGTTAAGCAAATATAGTAATTGTGGACAGTCTATAATATAATTCACTATTTTATATAGGTATGTTAATTCACTTGCTTGTTTCCTGCTAGACAACGATGATATTTTAAAATATTGAGCACGTTGAAGGTGACTAGGGAGTTGTCTTAGCATCTCATGTCTAAGACAGAGTGTCTTTAAACAGCGTGTCTAGATTCGTTCAATGTTGTTTACATGAACTGTGTAATAGGGAGAACAAAGTACAGAAGCGTATTCGAGTATAGGTCTTACAAGATTTTTGTACAGATAAAACATAGACATGGGCCTTTTAAATATCTTAGTGATACGAAATAAAAAGCCTAAGATTTGATTACTTTTGCTAATAATGTGGTTGTAGTGTGGACGGAATGATAATTTACTATCAAATATAAAACCAAAATCTCTGGATACTTCCTTACGTTCAACTGAGTACCTATTTTATAATTATACTGAAATTTAGGAATTGTAACTACAACTGCAAATGATATCAAAAAGCACTTTTTAATATTCAGATACATGTAATTTAAATTACACCATTCGTTGATATTGCCAATATCGTTATGTAATAGAACACAATCATTAGCATTACGTATTGATTGAAAAACTTTTAAATCATTAGCGTATAACAAGCATTCACTATGGAGGTAGTTGACTAAATCATTTATGAATACTATAAACAATAAAGGTCCCAAATGTGAACATTGGGGTACCCCCGAAGTAACGAAGATGGGACATGACAGATACCCTTTGATTGCAACTACTTGACTGCGGCGAGATATGTAAGATTCTACCCAACGAAGTAGGTTTCCATGGATTCCATATGCACAAAGTTTTTTAATGAGAAGAGTATGATGGACTTTATCAAATGCCTTAGCAAAGTCCATATAACTGGAATCCGCCTGCTGACGATTATTAAAGGAATTACAGATATCACTTTTATAAACACGCAAATTACTAATTGTAGAACGACTACTAACAAAACCATGCTGGAAGAGAGAAATATGTTGTTTGTGGTGATTATATATATAAGGGTAGATGAGAGACTCAAATATTTTACCCATGCAAGATAGAATACTCACAGGTCTATAATTTTCATATTTGGTTTTATCACCACCACATTTAAATATTGGAATTATAAATGCATTTTTCCAGTGAGCAGGAAAAATGCCAGTAGCTAGAGATCTGTTAAATATAATTTCAAGTGGTTCACTTATTTCATAAGCACACGCTTTAAGAAAGTATGAAGGGATATTATTATTAGGGTCAGCTCCTTTATTATGATCTAGTTTTTTTATCGAATAAATTATTTCATCCCTTGAAATACTACTTCGCACAAAATAGAATTCTCTATTGTATATACAGGTGTATTAGTTGAGTTCATAAAAAGTTCATAGACTGATTTAAAGTATTTGGAGAACAATTCGCATATCATTAGTGTATCATTAGTAACTTCATTATTGTATGTCAACGTTTGAGAAATGGAGTTATTGGATTTTTTTTTACTATTGACATATTTCCAAACTACTTTAATGTCTTCTGATAGATTATCTTCTATCGACGAAATAAAAGATCTGTAACATTCATAGATCAGTTTTTTACTTCTTTGATGAAGGAGGTCAAACGTATCATAATCTCGAGGATTCCCAAATTTCTTAATTTTTTTGTGATATTTATTTTTTTCCTTAAGGCAGCAAATAAGTGAATAACTGTACCAGTATGGCTATTCAATTGATTTCGCTTTTTGTGGAGGCGTGTATAACCGAATGATATCATTGAGTAGGCTCAATACGATAGGCGTAAAATACACCCACTGCTATATCTAGGTCAGGCTTTGATAATATATCCGACCATGGAGTTGACGATATATATTTTTTATGTTTACATAATCACATTTGCGAAAATTAAATTTAAGGTCACTGGGGTTTGCTTTGGCTGCCGGCAATATTGTAAAAGATTCAATCTCAATAGCCATGGACGGGTGATATTTATCCAATTTACTCAGAGGCTCGACCGAATGGACAATGAGATTATTATCACTGTACAAAACCAAATCAAGTAATCTACCATGAGAGTTAAAAATATGATTGTATTGTTGAAGGCTACACAACGACATTGTTTCTAAAAGAATAGAGGATCTACTATCGGTTGCCTCGCGAGAGTACTGAGAGTGAGAGTTAGTGTTTTTCTGCCAGGATATGTGTGGTGCGTTGAAGTCACCTAGTAATAAAAATAAACCAATATCAAAGTTATTTAAGATAACATGCTGGCAATTTTCAAAGAAAAATGTAACATTACTCAGGTTCATGTCTGAAGGAAGATAGCATAAGCATATGTTAAGTCTTGGTTGACAAGTTTTCTGGGGAATAACAGTAATCCATAAATCTTCATATGAACTCTCCCAAGTGGATCTACGAACAATACTGAGTTGTTTTTTTTTGTAGCAATAACGATACTGCCACCTTCAGATTTGACACTGGATATCGAATCACAGCGGTCCTTGCGGAAAACATTGTATCGTTCATCAAAAAACTCATTATTATGAACACCAACGTTAAGATTCGTTTCAGTAAGACATACTAAGTCATATTCTGCATTTAGTAGGTTGAGATTAAAGTCTATCATCTTAGAACGAAATCTATTAACATTCTGGTAATCAATTAACATTATGATACTTAAATTTACTATATAAGCGCTTAAAATATATTTAACACAATATGTAAAATTCAATTATAGATCTAAGCCCTACATTAATTTACTTAGGCTATCTATATTTTTTATAGCAATCGCAGCCGAAGTCTCATTCTTCCTAACATACACTTGACCAAATTTTACCCAAATAAACTTAAAACATTTTTCTTTGGCAACTTTTCTCGTTTCTGCGTGAAGTTTTTTACATTCGGGTGATAGGTGTTCCACTATAAAAAGTCTTTGCTTGTCGCCCGAGCGTTCTGGATGGTAGGTGTTGAGTGTATCCTGCGGGTTACCCTTATTAAATCTCCTTACTGCCGACAGAATGTTATCCCGATGTCGAGAGGACGATAGTGTAATCAGAATATTCCGCGATCTATTAGAGGACGGGTTTACTTTGGCAACTCTTCGACACGTTTGAATATCCATATCAGAGATCTGATATTTCACTGTGTCACATAGTTTTTTAAATATGTCCATGACATTTTCATTACGTTTTTCGGGAACAACTTGTATTTCTAAATTCATACTACGTGAGCTTTTCTCTGTAGAATTTAAAGGTTGCTGAAGTATCGCTAACTCAGATTGTATCTTAGAATAATTAGCTTCTAATTCCTTTATTCTATTATTTGCCGCCAATAAATTATTATTGATGATTTTTTGTCCGTTATCAAGAAAATCAGTTGTTTCTGTAAATTCTTGTTTTAGAGATGTGATGCCAGTGTTTATCTCTTTATTTATAATAATCTTTATATCGCTGAAAAAACTAGAGCGGAATTGATTTAACTTGGAGTCTAACAACTTTTTTTTATACATTTTACAAAATAAAATACCTGAGACCAATGTTGTAGATGATCTTTTAGGTATTTTTTTCTCTATAGTTTTTTTAATTTCATTCATTTAAAATGCTGGTACAGCGCTCCAAAGTTGTCCGGGTTCGTCAATGCTCACGAGAATCCGGTCGAAACGAAATATTTAACTTACTTTTGATTTGTTTTTATTGTAAATAGATTCTTACAAAATTTTTGTTAAATTCGTACAACTTTACTTATTCATACCTCTTTTCTTTACCATAGAACTTACCTTACTTGTCAAATTTGGCAATTTGCTGTATCTACATGCTTTTTCAATGTGTGATACAACATCAGCAGCGTATAATATGGGGAAATTGAAATTTATAAGAATTATGGAGAAACATCCAGAATTCGCTGGTGGTACCGCGTTATGCCTGAGTGAGAAAGTAGATCCGTATTTGCTCAATCTTGTTGGCAAACGTTTTTTCATATCTTTATACGGCCTTATTACGTAAAAGGGTTATTTATCTATACTTCTATACTAATATTATATAGAGGTAAAGTTTGTGAATTTGTCACGTTTTGAGTTTGTAAGGATGTAAGGGGGCTCAGCTGGCTCGACTTGAAGAATTATTTTACTGTTATATAGCTCGTATATCTAAAAAGGTTGTAGGCTATATATCATCACGCTAACACTAATAAGAGCAAAGCACCAAAAAAAAAAATGTTTCAAAATCGGGATTTTTGTCCTCTTGACAGCTTCCGCTGCGTGTTAGCGTTTGACCAAAGTAAATAATATTCTACGCGGACGATGTTGCGGGCAGGGACTAGTAAACTTATAAAGTTAACTTGTGATGGATCAGTTGTTTGCGTATTCGATACGTAATTGACTGCTTGTGAATAAGTCGGAATTTTCGTAAGGAAAACATCGTGAATAGAACGTTTTCTAAGCCAAGCACCATAGGTGTGTTCCGGCAGCTGGTCTAGAGAGCCAGTCCCACCCTTAGGTTTAGCATATTTATAATCTTAGTCTCCAGCATTTAACAATGTGTTTGGTCAAATAATAAAAGATACCTGATTAGTCCCCCCTCCGCAGCAGCTCTGCCTAGGTCCGTGCCCTCGGCGTGGAGCCCTTGAGTGCGCTGCACGCGCGATACGGTGAGACAAAATCTCACAACACTGCAACAACATTACACATATCTCTTCCACACACGTTGCACGCACACATGTTTACACATGAAAGTGGAAGGGTTTTATTTTTTTCCTTATCGAACTGAAATAGTTTAGTAAATTATTCGATACGAAATATATATAAGAGTTGTTGAGGTATGTATATTTGGTACACATATATGTTCCAACAACTCATATATGCATGAATAGTTAGCTTAGGTTAGCTCAGATAGGTCGCGAATTACACGTATCAGGCGAAGTGTGCCGTCCACCCTTGAGCTAGTTATCAAATAAAATCGGCTGAGTGCCCTAAGCGCTTGCCTTAGTACTCCGGTGAAGCTGTTAAGACTTACTAGGTCAATAGCGTAGTCAGTTCGAGAAGAAAAAAAAAGAAAAATGTTAAAGGTAAAAAATGTATAATAATAAATCTAGATAGAAAACGTAAATTCCAGGATACAACAACACCTTATTCAGAATGACAAAGTTGTCGGTAAAAATTAAGGAAATATATTATTATCTTTCTCCTGCACGATCATTTGTTGGTAAACATTCTTTGCGGAAATACTGATTTAAAACCTGCAACCACAAAGAAGTTTAAGGCCGACGGTTTTATTTTATACGTTAAAGGGTCTCGTATAACGTCGGATATTAAGAACAAGATAAACAATTTAAAACGGGTACCGACAATACTTCAAATGAATACACATACTGACTAGTTTGTTGAAGCAAATTGAGCGCGTTGTAAATAACGTTATGGTGTACGGTGTGTATTGAACTTGGACTAAGCGCTATAGTAACCAAATTTTAGATAGTATTTTTTCTGTATAAAATGTACTCACGTTTATTTGTATATTTATATAATAAAAATGAATTACCCATTGTATGTATAAAGCATCACTTTTGAACGGTCCCAGCTTTTTGGCTAATGAAATCATTTGTTTGTAGTTATTGCAATTGTCGAGATACTGATTGTATGAAAGAAGGTGTTTAAAGAAGCGTACGGGAAAGTCAAAAATACGGGATAAGGAGCTCCATATAAAAGAGAATGAGGAGAATGAGTGAGTGAGACACATGATTTTTTTTATGTCATAGAAGGCAAATGAACAGATGGGTCACCTGATGTTAAGTGATCACCACAGACCATAGACACTTGCAATACCAGTGGAGTCGCAAGTGCGTTACCACTCTGTGCTTGGGGGGAAATTATAAGGAGGCGAGGAGGATGGAGGGGCGAGGGGAGAGCATATGGTTCTCCGACGCTCTCACTGACCGAACGAAACGTAACAACGCAACAATGCAAGCACTGTTACTTCACGTCGGTTTTCTGTGATAGGGTGGTACTACCCCGGGTGAGCCGACCCATTCATGCTGAAACCTGCAATAGTTTCAGCGTGGCTCACCTACAAGATATTAGGGATTTTCTCAAATATTGACAGAATTAACAGATTTATGGTCAGTTATTCACCTGCCATTATGTTTCAATACATGGTCTTACGATTTGATCTCAATGGTTGGCGTCGTAACAAAAGCCGATGTACCAAATATTTAAAGATGTATTGTATAGGAGTATTTAAACTAATCTCTCTAGGCTTAAAGAGTTACATTTTTGGGCCAAACTGTCCTTTAATATTAATGATTATGTGGTTAACATATTGCATATTAATATTTAGTCTTTTTCAGGTACAGGTCGCTCAAATAATATCTAACATGTCTTATTACACTAAGATTGGGCGGCGGCCAATTAATTCTAGGCGAAAGTATAAAGTAATATCTACTCTAATACATAATATCACGTGAGATTGTAATCAAAGAGTCTACATAGAAATATATAAAATATAGTAATGATAATTTTTTTTAACTTTATTTTTGGCAATCAATCTTATAGATTATTACTGCTATTGTCGCGTAGTCAATAATATTACAAGCGTCGTGCGATCACTTCAATAATAAGCGTCTTGTGAGTCAATATTCTAACAAGATGGTGGATGGTGGATTTGTTAAAACCTTCCTGGGAGTTTTTGTAGCATCTCAGAATTACATGCTTCGTGGTATTATTTTCCATTCACTTCATTTATGCACAATAAACTAACTATATTACATAAAATACCACCAAATTTACAAAATATAGAGTTAAATAACAAAAGATTATAAATAAAATACAAAATCTACTACATGACAGACCAGAATCCCACCAGAAACTCAATGATCATTATTAAGAGTGAAATAAAATAAACTTGTCCAAATGAACGTACAAATGTTGGTCATACGAACAAAGCATAACTCTACTTATCTCACCACGGTGCTACCGGTTCCAAGTTCCACCGCTCATTATGAACCGTTCCGTGATAATAGCCACACTTTATTTGGTCAATATTCTTTTATTACTCCTAATTAAAAAAAACTTTATTATAAACCAGGGTTTATTACACCTACTTTATACATTCGTGGTGCCTATTGTGGGCGTAATTAATGTTAATTCAACTATTTTTAAATTAACATGATAGTTACTCAAAGGCTAAAAATATTATTATAAATTCTTTACAAAAATATTATAATTACTTGATA
>JACEII010000011.1:8178139-8324570 GCA_014332785.1 Antheraea mylitta | reverse complement strand
ATAATTACTTGATAGTGATATACATTTCATATAAAGATTCTAGTTATAGTTTATTTGAAGATGATTTTTAAAATAATATTTCACCAATAATGTTTGTATTTATTTATTTAAATGGGATAGAAAAGTTAATTTCAAAAAATTATATACCTATTATATTTGTTTACTAATAAAAAGGTAACGTAGTCCGGTGAAGCTGTTAAGACCTTGCTAGGTCAATAGCGTAGTCAGTTCGAGAAAAAAAAACCATCATAACGTTTGCATTCAAGAGTTATGTAATCCAAAATAAATAATACTGCTTGTTCCTATATGTGTATTAAATATATGTTGTTTTAAAACTACAATACACCTAAAATAGTGGTAACTGAATGTATCAGTGTATGTACCTAGAAATCCCGAAAAGAGTTGATCTTTGGAAAGGGTCCATTCGTAAAACAGGCGGAATTTCAAACATATTACAAGTAGTACGAAGCGTGGTGTTTCAGCTAGAATTAACCATGTAGGTGGTAGAACCACGCTGATGCTATAACTGGTTTCAGCATCAATGTCAAAATTTAGGGGTGTAAAGGGTGTCGAGTAACATCTTAAGACTTGAGACACCCAGCCAACCTCACCTGCACGTGGTGCACCCTGCTGATCAACGAACGAGGCAATGGCGATAGCGGGGTGGTAGGGTTATACAGCCCGACTGGGTCGCAACCACCATGTATATGGCAAAAAAGCCCGTTATAGTGACTCGCTTTTGCGCGTCGCGTTTCGGGATCAGCCTGTGCATATCCAGTACCGGGTGACTTTCGTCATTATGGCCGGCATGACAGTGGCGACCGACGATGGATGATCTGTCTCGCGGTGGTCGCCACTGTTCTTGGATTGTACTATGCTTACCATCAGGCATAGTGCAGTCATTTTGTCGTGATTCAATAAAAAAAAAATCAATGAATCGGCTCGTCCGGGGTGTTACCACATTCTCACACAAAACCGACGTGAAGTAACAGTGCTTGAGGCCCACCTTCCACTCTCCCTTCCCTTCCTCTCTTCCCCCTTCCCTCTTCCCTACCAACACAGACTGGTAACTCACTTGCGAATCCTCGGGTGTCCATAGACGATGGCAATCACTTAACATCAGGTGGCCTACCTGTTCGTTTGCTTCCTATTACATAAAAAAAAACTGAGTCTGCAGCATGCAACGACCACGGGATGTGTGTAGGTACTTACAAAATACCTATTTTCCTACATATGAACTACAAATGACAACAAATAAAATATGGTGTTATCATATAACAAAGACGTACGGAACCGCAGGCATTAACTATAATATAAACTCGTATAAACAGAGATAACATTGGTATTTAAATATAGTACTAAAATGATACATACAAATGAGTGTCAAAGAGTAACAATAAAATTTCAGATGGAATTTCTTATCTCGACTTTTTATAAGTTATAATTCTGGTTTTGCTTCATAGACGGCATTGTTTCTTAAAGATATTTTAGCATAAAAATGATAACGCTGACGTATCTAATGAGTAAAACAAGCTAAGTTCAGAGTTGCTAGTCAGTATAGATGGAATCCAAAATCATGATTAGATAAACAACGCTGTTTGATATAACGGTATTAACTTGAAATGGTGGAGAACTATATATATATATATATAATATTGATACGAGTTAAATAAAAGATGAGTAAATGACCAGGTTAAGGACAGTCCAGTCTTAAAACTATAAGGGCTCAGTTGTAGCATGTTCGAAGCCAGCGTTTATAGATGTAGGCATTTTATATTATTTGTAAGTTTTGACGTTTGACTTCGATGTACAGATAGTAAACATATTAAGCCTGTATAGGGTGGTTTTGAAGTGCGTCTGTCGGAACGCATCCATACGTGCGTGGCGAAACATTATCAAATTGATGGATGTAGTTAAGCCTGGCAGGCTTCGAAAAATATTTACCACTATGCTGTGGTTTCATTGTGATGATTTCCTTCATCGATAAATCCAGCTCATTTACAAGAATTTCAAGATAGGTAGAACGACACTTCAAATGTTCTAATCACACAATGAATCTTAACTTTCATTGAAGTGAAACGTTATGATGAAACCATATCACGTGGTAGTGCATTCTCCAAATAAATGCTAGTTAGCTACATTGTTCAAGTACATACATATGCTCAGAAGTACTTATACCTATCAGTTGTAAAAATAAATTAGGTGCAAAAAGTTATAAAACTTGGGTAATTATTAATGATGGTATAATTATAGCCATTCACGAAACCCTAATTTTTATTTCCTTGCTTAATTAAAGAGCGAAAGTTATCATCACATCTGTATAATGTCTCTCGTTTCATGTGTAATATAGTAAATGACGATACCATTTTTTGAACGATTGCTAATAAAAAAAGTAAAGTTAAGAACGATAGTCCTCTGAAGGATGTACTAAAGGATGACCTATTTGTTTATAAATTAACAGTAAAAATATGTGTTTAGCCTTTAGTACAGAATGCTTATATGAAAGAGACAACATTATGAATGAATCAAGAATTGAAGTAAAAAAGGTTTTAGGTAAGAAAGAATATAAGAGAATTAATCGCAGTTACGTGCCATAATTTTGAAAGAAAAGTTGATTTTAATTCGTTTATTCATATTATAACATCATAAGCATCTAAAGTAAATTTACAACCTACATAATTTGCAAAATATGATCCACGAGAACCGTCTTATGCCGATGAAATTAATGAGTTATTTTAAATAATTTACCTTCCATTTTCAAATGATTTATAACTTATATGAAAATATAATTTACAACTATGTGTGACTTGACATTCGATTCTTCAATGACTATGTTCTAAAATCATGCTGAAAGAAATGGATATGCGGAGTTATCCGTTGAATAAAAAATAATATACATAATTAATATCTGTAACATAATACATGCATAGTTAATAGTTTCTCAGGGACTGGAATACCGAACAGTAAAAACTTATTACTCAAAGTAACTCATAGTCAAAATAATTTCGTTCAGTCGATTCCATATCAAATTACTACCGTACTGTACAGTCGTCCTAAAGATGGTTACAGCGATATTAACTTTTTATTTATTGACATTTCCTAATGTACATTCATAGCCATACATCATTCCACTCAGATACGAAGGCTTCCGATAACACACCTCATTGTTTGGCGTACGCATAATGGATTATTGATAAAACACGTGGGTGTCCCTAATCTCTTTACCGAGGGAAATCTACTTAGACGTTGAATCAACCAAAAATATATTAAGGTAATACCCCCGGTAATGAATGATCACGGCTGATATTAAGTGGACACGATTTATCGTCGTTCAGTTCTAATGTAGAAATTTGTGATAGCGTGCCTGCCCAGTTAAATGGTGTAATAATCTAAGAATGCATATGAACACATTAGTCAATGTAACGATAAAGTTTCTCTTAGATTAGCCTGCTGCCGCTTAAGGCCAATTTTTTTAAATTTTATTTTTCTTCTTTTTATTTTTAAAGGGCAAAGTTTACGATATATCTTTTTAATACGTACATTACGTTTGTGTAATATTATGAATAATACGATTTGATTATCGTTTGTTATCTAAAACGATAAAATATTGCGATTTATTGGTCTTCCTATGTCTTTGACTGGTTAATATATTATGTGTAATTTTAAAAATATTTAACTATACACCAATACTTATGTATGTATAATAATATACAGAGATATAAAATTTGTAAGAGACAAGACCTTATCTAGTTACACCTCATCTATATGTATGGAAACGAGTCGAGATATGAAAGACGCGAGACTATCGAACAAGATTACGCTGGCGAAAAACGGATAAAATTGGAACAAAGTTTAGTCAAGGTCACAATAGCGATCTGAAAGTATAATCACAAAATTTAGTAAGGAGAAAAAATATTTCTCAAGGCCCTGAAGTAGTTGCTTAGTATATATCTGATCTAGTCATAAATATTTTAATAGCCTTAATGCAACAATAAATAAAATATAAATGGATTATGTCTGTAATCACTTGATAAGTTATATCGAGTTTGTTGTATTGTAATAACTCAGATACGTGATAGTACTTTTGGAATTCATAATCAACTTATTTTAGGAGCAGCGAGAATACATTTACAATGTAATTGTTAAACGTAAAGATCTTTAAATCATGGCAGCAGAACAATTGAAATAACAGAAAGCTAGTTATTTGTAGTGGTTTTAGCCATAGTAAAAGTTTTAAGTGAGGTCGACTGCGCTTATTGCAGATTTCCCGGTAGCAATTATCGAAACAATAAACCTAGAATTGGTGCAGCTGTTCTGAAACAGGCCGCGGTCACCGATCCCGACTTTTCACCAATTACTCGACTTCCCGACTACGGCTCACTTCACAGAATGGGAGTTCATTAAGAGCTATTCATCTTATCACAATATGACTATTAGAGATCCATTTAATTTTTTAATTAATCGCAAAGGAAGTGCCGAGAGCGAAAAAATAAAGTCAACCGAGCGACGACGGAGAGCAACTATGTTCAATAAAGGTTTCCGTGAACAAACTCTTTGATGTTTCCCTTTTATTGGAGGAATTGCAGTCTATTTGTGTCTTATTTTATTTAAATTTATGTACGAGCGGCGACTAACCAGAGCTTTGCTGAGTAAATAAAGTAACAAAACGGACTCTAATAAATTTACAACTAAAACATTATTTGGCAATAAGAGTATTGTCCAACATTTTATTTTACGAGTTACTTGATTGAAGCCGCACAAAATTTAATACTGAATAGTTAAAGTTTTCACTTCCATAGTACGAGTAACAATTTCAATCTAAAATTGGTCGCTCCAGATGTTCATGAGCAAATAACTTACGTCGGGTGAAATGAACCCTAAATCTTCTCAAGGCGGATGGGTTCCGCGCCAAGAATTGAATTTGCCTTGCATTCTCTCACATGCTAAGTGATAAGTCTTCAGTAGAAATTTATTCTCTAATCGTTACTAATTTTGGATAAAATTTGATATAGAAACTAGAATTAAATATGTTAAAGTGTATAAAATACTGCAAATAACATACGGGTCATTCCAGTAAGGACTGATGGGGGGTTGGGGTTCTTGATATACTTATTTTTGATGGCATAGTAGATGAGGGATGGTGATTACGTCAGCAATATTTATTTAAAAAACAAATTTGAAAATATTTATATTTGTTTACGTTTACTGAATAGAGAGAGGGGGCGACCAGAAATAAAAAGTTATCTAATTACGTAATATTTGAACAGCTCTTTATTATTTTATTAAGTAATCGTGTTTTATTTATTTCATAGGGAATATTAAATAAGATGTTTATTCAATACTTCAGTTAATCTAGTACATAAAAATAACACACTGAAATATATGCATATCGTATATCCTGTTAAAATCAACTGCTTGTAAAAATTTTGGATTCATTAAAATTACATTCATACATGAAATAAAGTTTAATATTATTTAGTTATAAAAAACACGAAATTTTAAAGTTAAGATGAATTAACATCAGCGTAATATAACAAAAAATAGACAACAAATGTATGATATTGCCTCGTACAATAAGGTTAGTTAGAGATTCACGCTTGAATTAATAAGCACTCTTGCCTATTTACTGCAGAGGGTCTCAATTAAGCTTCTGAAAGCATTACTAAAAAGCTCCAACCTTTGAGTGAAAACTCCGTTGCCGTGCACAGTGCGTTTAAACTTGATGACGTTCATTTTAGCATGGGTGAGGTTTTTAACACAATAGTAGTTTTTTGCGATAATAGTAATGATGTCAAATCATATCATACTTTCTATTCTTTATTTTATTTCAGCAATTTATTCTTGTAGTAGATAATTACTATATATATTAATATTAAATATCTTCTACAGTCATTGCAATTAACTAAAACTTGATGGCTGTCATGTTACAACTTTTGTAGATGGTAGAGCCAAGCTCTGAAGCTATTACTGGTACCACCCTCTCACTGAAAACCGACGTGAAGTAACAGTGTTTGAATTGTTGCGTTTTGTTCGGTCAGTGAGAGCGCCGGAGACCCACGTACCTTCCCCTTCCTTCTTCCCTTCCTCTCCACCCTCCCAACACAGGCTGGCAACGCACTTACGACTCCCCTGGTGTTGCAAGTGTCTATGGACGGCGGTGATCACTTAACATCAGTTACCCATATGTTCATTTGCCTCTTATGATATAAAAAAAAATTTTCAGTGAGTTTTTGTAGTAAATCAGAATCCATGACATTTTTTCCCATTCACTTCACTGACTCCCCTGGTGTTGCAAGTGTCTATGGACGGCGGTGACCACTTAACATCAGTTACCCATAGGTTCATTTGCCTCTTATGATATAAAATAATACGTGTGGCACTCGAGAACTGCCGCGGTAAAGCTATTGCATAGCATTTTTTATTAACTCATGCAATTATAACTATTTATTTATTTTATTTATGCAGTATTTTTTTCCTCTGTTATTTTTTTCTTTGATATTAATTCAAGTTACATTTTTTGAACGCGGTGACCGACAGGAAAACATATTTTTTTCTTTTATTAAATAAATGAGAAGTTAATATTGTTCAAAATATTTTTATTATCCTACAATATATGTAGGTTATTCAGGAAAACACTTTGTACACAAATTATACGAGTACAGATATTCACTGTTGTACATAGACGATAAATACCTATACACCAGTATACTTTCTCACGAATTCGATTTTCAGATTTCGGAGACCCAATTAGGCCTCCCACGGCAGCGGCTCAAGCCTAGATTCGATCCCTCAGTAGGGAGCCCTTGAATGCGTTGCTTACACGACACGGTGACACACAAATATACATCATCGCTACAACACTACACGATCACCCCCACACACGTGCACGCCTACACGCTTACACATGAAAGTGGAAGGGTTTACTTTTTTTTCCCTTATCGAACTGAAAAACTCTCAATTTTCCGGTAATAAATATATGGAGAAGTTGTTGAGGCGTGTTTGCTTGGTACACATATACGTTTCAACAACTCATACATATATGAATAGTTAGCTAGGTTAGCTACGATAGGTCGCGATTTTGCATGCAACAAGCAACAGCCAAGCCAAAGTGTGCCGTGCACCCTTGAGCTGGTTTCCAAAATAAAATCGGCTGAGTGCCTTAAGCGCTCGCCTTAGTAGTCCGGTGAAGCTGTTAAGACCTTGCTGGGTCAATAGCGTAGTCATTTCGAAAAAAAAAACCGATTTCGGAGCAGCTCGTCTCGATCCGTGGGAGCTTTATACAGTCGTACCATATATACGTTAAGCGAACGCTCGGCTGATGGTAGGCAGAGTGGGGGGTGTTATGTTTTTTCGTTACGGAAATTTTTGGATTCGGTCTCCACGCTCAAGGCCCGCGATAGAAGCTATGCAATAGCTTAAAAAAACTTTTCAGTGAGTTTTTGTGGTAAATCAGAATCCATGGCATTATTTCCCATTCACTTCACTTGTGCACAATAACCAAACTATATTAAGAACACCGCTAATTTTACTAAAAATAGAACCAAAAAACATATAAATAAGATATAAAATACACTACATGTTATTCCAAAATCCCGCCAAAAACTTCTATAATAGCATTAGGCAATAACAATTGTAGTGAAGAACTAGACGTTTTATATTTCAGCATTTACGTATTTAAGTACTGAAACATTAAATATAGCTATATAAAATAAAATCTTCAAAGTTTAGATTATGACATATTTTTTAGCCTTTCTTCCAACGCTTTGCATACAAATTTTATTTGCCTTCTTCAAAACGTTGCGTGGTTTTCTTTGAACACATGAGTACCGTTAAGTCAAGCTATTCGCGAAAAACCTTTGCTAGACTTACTGCAAAAATGTTTAACTATCGCTGACGGTTTTGAGACGTTGACTGTGCATCTTGGGTTTTTATCTATTAATGATATTATGTTACATAAATTAAGAAAATTAGGTGAAATTAACAAGATAAAAATTAAGTTTTTTCGCCGAATAAAATATTAGAGAACATACTAATTGTTGATATGAAACCGAGTATTTTTGTAAATATATAAAACTACTAAAATAAATATTGGCTAAATATAGCCACGACATTACGGAGCGGTTAGATTCGTTTCAATTATATTCTCGAAGAAATACTTAATTTCGGATCCAGATAAATTGGTTTCACTTGTCCCGAACGTAACTTGTTCATTAGCGTTTAAATAAATTCATTAATAAGCCTCGCAAGAGACAAGCAGTCAACGCACAGATCTATAAATCAAATAGTGAGGGAGTGTCAAAGACAAAAGGACGATAACATAAGGCTACAAAGTTACACACGGCTTTGAAATCTGAAGAACAACTTATGATTAAAATGGATGCTAAATTTAATATTATTATTTATAAATGGTAAATTTTTAATAGTTGATATTTTTAACAATATTATCATATCCTTGAATAGGATACTCTATTAAGAAATTCACAAAAAAGATATCCTATTTTTTTTAATTTCCTTATCCTAATTTTTTGGTACATTTATGGCTTTTAAGCTTTACTTAACCAATTAACAAGAAATTTGAGTATGCTTTATCTCATCTACAGAAAAGAATATAGTTACCCTATATCCAGAAAAAAAGTTACTAATCGAGGGCGGTAGTTTAAATATAAATTAATGTAAATAAATACACGAGCAAAAGCTGGTTAAAAGATGTATCCAACGGTTAGACCACTTTTTTAAGAAATTAAAACAAAGTTGTATCTGGCAATGAGTTCTTACAAAAATTATTCGTACATTAAGTTTAGTTATAATGATAAGCACAATCACGCGTGAGCCGAGTTTGCATAGCTCTAAAAATGGGAACGCAAGTAGTAAGAATAAAGCAAAAATAGTGAAAAATTAATAAGTAACGTTATTAACTTATTTAATCGAAATAATACAAACAGTTAATTGCAATACTATTAATGATTTGTGAATAATAAAAGTCAAAATGAAATAACTAGTTCTTTTGAGATTTCAAATAAAACATAATATGGATTACAATATATCAATTTCGTATTTGTATATTACTATTATTAACATTAGTTTGGTTTTCACACCTATTGGTATTTGAAGCAATAGAGCAATAGCTACATACATTTTTATAATGTTTATTAATCTATCAAACCTCTGATGAGCTTCGAAATTTCAATATTATATTTACTACGCGTCGCTAGTCTGACGCAAGCCACTCAAGCGTATAAGCGCAGAAGTAAGCGATTGCTAAAAATACCGCTCGAAGCGTCTTAAACACTTTAAAAAAATTACTATATAAAGTTTTGCAAAGAAGTAATGTATCCCGTGACAGTCGTATGTGAAATGAAAACACGAATCAACATGAATGTTGTACAAACACAACGGTCATGATTGCCGCCATTTCACTCCATTTTCAAACGCGGTTCCCACAAAGATCTTTCTTCACATACGATGTGGCACGCACATTAATCTAGGTAACGGTCGCCGTAACAACACATACCAACGCCCTCACATGTTATACGTGTACTGTTGCGTCTTAATACATAATGTTACATGACAAGTTTATAGTTTTCTTTGTAATAATCAATTATTTATGTGCTTTGATTATAGTGTGCAAGGTATTTGTTGGTTGTGTCCATTAATCTTTTTTTTTTCATGTATCCTATAGTACATTAATAGTTGTATATTTAATAAGCGTGTAAATAATAAAGTAATAAGTCTTATTATTACTGATTTGTTTTTATTTTCCTTTTATTACATCGATTTAGAATCCTGTATTTAGTTGTTGATCAGAAAACATTTATTAAACAAGAGTTTCAAATCCGTTTACTCATATTGGTATTTGGCATAAGTCGTGTTTCTCATGAAAGCGATATAAAATTTAGTCAGGTTTGAAATAAAACTACAAAATTTTTGTTTTTTTTATGAAATAAATTTGAACATTACATTGTTTTGTTCTTTAATTATTAATTTGAAAGTTTCTTTATACATTATACATATTTATTTTGTAAGCAGTAATGGTTTTTGAAGTTATACTTCTTTTAGTGCATTAGGGAAAAATGATGAGAGTACATTTTTACGATGCGCACGCACACTGTCACGATAAACCGACACCCGAAGTTATCTATAGTCAACATTTTATTTCTTTGTATTTTTTCTATTGTTAGTGTCATTCTTCCTACAAAAAAAAACTAAAAGATAAAATTTTTGAAAAGATTTTTATCTTGTTACGCTAAGTTGTGACATAAGTACACACAAACTTTTTTTATATTTAATCATTTAAATATAAAAAATTAATTTACTATAGTACCGTTTTCTTTGTTTGAAAATTATTAAAACGCTTAATATTTACTTATTTTGTTTTGATATACTCATCTACATTATACCTATATTATAGTCTCCATTTGTAAAAATAACTACGGCACGAAATCTACTAATCGTTGTCCCTAATAACTACAATAGAACTCATAAAAAAAATACAAATACAAATCAACTTCATATAATAAATCCTATAGCTTAATTTGCAGTTGTAGTAATTCTATCCAAAATTAGAATCACCTTTTAAATTAGGAAATATATTTGGATTATTTATCATGTTTAATGGTAAATTTACGTGTTAAAATTACTTGTTCATTCAGGGAACCGTGTTCTCGTTGATTCTTAAATTGAAAAAATATATAAACGTATTCCCCGTCCAATGTCGTGTGGAGTGCAGAGACATGAAGCCGTCATTTTTAGCGCGAGATAAAAGTCTATAGATGGCAACGGTGGGGCGCACGTTCACGCGATAAATCGGTCGGAAGCCACCGCGGTACATTGCCTCCTTTAACGACTTTTGTTGGGAATCGGTTTACTGTTAAAGGTAATTTTCTTTTGCGTCACAGATATGGTAAAGATGGAAATTGAAAATTTGTAATAATACCGAGTAAATACTACCTATATGTTAAACAATTTTAGGTAAGTTTACTTTTTTTTACCTAACACTAGGTTAGGTATGAATAAAGTAGTTCTGCCTGTCTAAGGATTTTTTAAATTCAATCAAATGCCAACATGGCTTTTGGTTGAAATACGTCTTCATAAGATATGGACTCCCAAGAGTTACTTGTATCCTATAGGTTACAAAATTGCATCGAGATGCCATCGTTTCTGATAAGTTGAGCATAAAGCGTAACACATATTATCCGACCGTATCCTATTGGCTGTGATCTGAATCATCCTTCGGGTAGAACATCACTTGGCTCTGTGCAGATCTCTGCTTAGGAAAATACAGGCGAAGAGAAATAAAGCGAAATACCCTGCTATTTTTTCACGGTCTATGTACCAGACCTTGAAGGTCATCTAATGATCATCTAAGATCCCCAGTAGCCTTAACTCAAACTGTCGGTAATGAATCAAATTAGCACATTCTTAAAGATCCAAGAGTAAGGAGTACTTGTGTTCATAGGTTCTCGTGCGACTATCTCTGTTCGCTGTGAGACTCTGAGGTAAAGCCACAACTGCTGGGGTTACATTGTGTGCTCAAATGAATCCCGCGGCCTAGCCACAGGTGCTTCACGAACACCGTGGAGTTTTAGGGAGTAGGAATTTCACATAATCCTTCCTTGAGCTGCCTTGTTCGTGAAATAACGTGTGGTGTGTCACCGTGTAATACAAAATCCTTTTTGTATTTTTGTATTATCCTTAATTTTTCTTGTTTCAATTTTATGTATATCAATAATTTAGTTACCATCGTTTTGCGATGAAGCAACTATGGAAGATATTTTTTACTAAATATGTTGGTGATGATGTCTACACCTAACATGTTTATGCAGCTTCTGTGACGATTAACGAAACAATAAATATTGGTGTAATATATATAATAGTAAGAGAGAAATAACGACACAAACAAATCACTTTGCCTAATTATGTACATTATGTAGAACTTATATGAAAAACTATAGAATCTGTACCATAAGCGTCAGTTTTCGCACTTCGGAATTGGTTTTTACGTTTAACCTGTTTACTAGATATATAGCTCATCATCCCATTGTCAAGCCTTATATATTGGGAGATATCAGACCTAAAGCTAATAAACAAGTTAAGATTTATTTATATACCATAAAATTAACCTGAAAATGAGTGACGATCTACTTTTAACGGATTACAATTGCTGAAACATACTTATTAGTGCTTCGAGATAGATTTTCAAATTTAGGGTTGTAGCTTACAACCTTGAATTTGATTTGGATATCTTACATGACTAATTTAACTAAGAATAATACTTTGCGTGTCGTCTTTACCTTTTCTAGTCGCGTAAAAATGTAGATTAATCATACTGTCCTGTTTTGGTCATTTCTGTTTTTAATTCCTCGTCAAACCTTTGGCTACTCTAGATATAGGTGTGAAGAACAAATTTTTTTTTTCTCGAACTGACTACGCTGTTGACCCAACAAGGTTTTAACAGCTTCACCGGACTACTAAGGCCAGCGCTTAGGGCACTCAGCTGATTTTAATGAAGAACAAACATTTAGGTATAAATAGGTATTATATTATATAAGTAATATTGAGACAATCTAAGACTATATGAAATATAATCTTAGATTTCCGTAGTAATGCTTTAATATTGTTTTCTATTAAACTATAGGTACCTATTATGTGCAAGTCCGAACTTACATTACATTGTATGACATTTAATAATTTTGGTAAAAATATAGCAACAGACTGTAATGGAAGTTACTTTGTGTATATTCGATTGCCTTCTAACCTCATAATTTGATCTATGTGATATCTTAGGTAGGTGGTATAGCCACGCTAAAGCTTTAACTGGTTTTAGCATGAATCGGTCGGCTCACCTGGGGTAGTACCACCCTCTCACAGAAAACCGACGTGAAGTAACAGTGCTTGCATTATTGTGTTTTGTTCAGTCAGTGAGAATGCCGGAGACCCATCTCCTTTCCTCTCTTCCCCTTTCCTTTCCTTTTCTTCCCTTCCGCCCTCACTCACATTCAAGCTGGCAACACACTTGCGACTCCCCTGGTGTTGCTAGTGTCTATAGACGGTGGTGATTATTTAACATCATGTGACCCACCTGTTCGTTTGCTACATATGAAATAAAAAAAAATATCTTGTGTGTCAAAATATAAATATATTTAAAATCTGTACAAAGTACTTATAAACTACAAATGGTGTTATGTAAATAGGGTCAACGATCTTCGAAGGACAAACAGAGTAATAGAGAAACGGGCAGAGACGTTACAGGTAACATTTAATAATATCTAGAGATGAAAAAACTTAATAATAAATTGATAGAGTTATAAAATACAAAAACTTTCCTCAATTGTGTAACAGTTTTAATAACAGACAAAATGCCACTCCGATTAGAAAGTGAGCTGCTGTAATAGATAACAATTGAAGCAATTTCTGTGGGTCTTTTTGATCGACATAAAGAAATCAATTCTCATTTAAACTTGACGAACGATGAACGACAACGAATTAATTGTTGATAAGGAACGGTGGTAAAATCTATCATTGGTCATAAGAACTATGTAATGACAATAACTTATGACAGTTGTTTACAGTGGTCCTCAACTTTCTCTGCTCAGCGACGCGACGCGACGCAGTAACAAAGTCTTTACGAATTCGCGACATCATTATATAATTACACGAGTTGTACCCGCGATTATGTCTGAGTAATAATAATAATAAATTACAAACACAATCATTAATAAAATCATACGATTTATTTTGTATTAAAACTCGAGATTGCTGATTTAATTGGCTTCACCGTTTGCGAAAGAAATATGTTGTGTCGTTGATTTTAAGTCCCACCAGAGTATTTTTAGCCAGGCTGCAAATATAGCCATAAGAAACTCCTAGCGGAAGTGCAAAGTAGCGTCTACTATAATATTCAGAGTATTTTTGTTCATATTTCATTCCGTTACCTTTTTATTCTATTTATACATCATATATATGAATGTGATATACGTATGTATGAGCCTCCTTGACGTGTCCGTCAATGGCGAACCTTATTTCCTTCGATTATGAGCACGTATATGACTCGCAAAACCAAACTTTGTCTTGAAGATGTTGTTGCAGTTGTTGCAATGTGATATATATATGTGTAACATAACCTATATTTTACACCGGTATGTAAACTACTATCGTACCGTATTTTGTGAAAATGTGTCCAGTAGTTTTATCGTATCGGTCTTATTTTCGTGTTTACTTATAAGTACCTAAAATATTATCTTACTAAATTTCACCAAAACCCGTCCAGTATTTTTTGCCTGAATCCCGTACAAACCACAGACAGAAAGGCAGACTGACAGATATACAAAATTTTTAAAAACAATGGAAATGTGATCTGTCATTTATTCTAAGCCACACCATAGTATTTTTTCTTTTTTTTTCTTTTTTTTTCGAGATGTCTACGCTATTGACCCAGCAAGGTCTTAACAGCTTCACCGGACTACTAAGGCGAGCGCTTAAGGCACTCAGCCGATTTTATTTTGGCAACCAGCTCAAGGGTGCACGGCACACCTCGGCTTGGCTGTTGCCTGTTGCATGCAAAATCGCGACCTATCTTAGCTAACCTAGCTAACTATTCATATATGTATGAGTTGTTGAAACGTATATGTGTACCAAGCATACACGCCTCAGCAACTCCTCCATATATTTATTATCGGAAAATTGAGAGTTTTTCAGTTCGACGAGGGAAATAAGTAAACCCTTCCACTTTCATGTGTAAGCGTGTAGCGTGCACGTGTGTGGGGGTGATCGTGTAGTGTTGTAGCAGTGATGTATATTTGTGTGTCACCGTATCGCACAAGCAACGCACTCAAGGGCTCCCTGCCGAGGGATCGAACCTAGGCTTGAGCCGCTGCCGTGGGAGGCCTAATCGGGTTTTTCTTTATTATATTAGGCATATGTATACCTAATGTTTAGTAGCTATATAACGGTAATAAAACGGATACTTTTAAAAAGTATACATACAAATATGATTACGAAATTATATAGTTGATTTATATTCATTTTATATGTTGTGTTTTTTATTTTTAGTTCATTTTACGATCTAAAGGCGATCACTATGACTCAAATATAACACTTAGATTTACGGTAATGGCAATTTTTATCTGTAATATATATTCCAAGTAGTTGTCTACTGCATTAAATTGATTAAAATGTTATACTTTTGGTAAAAAATAGGCACTATATATACTAAAATTTATTTTATCTACGTTTTCTTTTAGTTTCTTAAATCGTTCTATATATTAGCTAATGTTGTAAAATATATACTAAAACTTAAGAAGAGAATAAACTTATAACTTGCAGCAACGAATTATATAAATAAATACATTGGTTTTTGTGATAAAAGTCCACTAACGGATAAATAGTTATAGAGAGATATTGCCTTCTATAATGCGTAAGAATAGATTTTTAAAGCAATTAATTACATGTTCATATTAACACCAGCTTCCACCCGCATCTTTGATCGCGTAAATGTAAATTCGATTATTTATCCCTCGGCTTTGGCTGGCAAAACGCACTTGGTGTTGCAGGTGTCTATGGACGGCGGTGATCACTTAACATCAGGTGAGCCGCCTGTCTGTTTACCTCCTATATGATACAAAAAAAAAACTAATTTTATATGAAAAGTACCCTATCCTCTCTTCTATACTTTTAACAACGTGTTAACAAAATATCAGGATGACCGGTTGGGTAATTAAGACGTGAAAGCTTAAGGAACAAACTGTCTTTATACATTTATAATATCAGTTAGAATTTACTATATACATATTATAAACTAGCTTCTGTCCGCGTCTACGTTCGCGTGGAATAGTTCCTTTGTGGCTAACGCTAACACGCAGCGGCTGTTCTCAAAAGGAAAAAACGCTAATTTTGAAACATTATTCACTAGTACTCCGCTCCTACTGGTCTTAGCGTGATGATATATAGCTTACAATCTCCCTAATAATTTCCCAATTTTTCAAATTGGAGCAGTAGTTCCTGAATATAGTGTGTTCAACAAAACAAACCATCCAACTTTATAACATTAGTATAGATGTAAGTACCAAAGCCAAAAACATATCAAGAGTTTTTGGCGAGATCTTGGAATGTCATGTAGTCATAAAGACCACTCTTTATATTTTCTCCATAATCTTCTGTTATTTGGCTATATATTGTGTAATGTTGGTGGTGCTTTACGTAATTTAGTTTGGTTATTGTGTACAAGTGAAGTGGATCGGAAAGAATACCATGGAGCATGGATTCTGAATTGCCACAAAAACTCCCAGGAAAGTTCTAACAAGACGGTAGCCGTCTTGTTTTTTTTTTTACTTTATTTTTGGCGATCAATGTTTTGATTATTACTGCCATTGTCACGTAGTCAATAATATCACAGGCGTCGTGCGATCATTTCAATATTAAGCATCGTGTGAATTAATATTCTAACAAGATGTTGGGATCCCTTGCTAGAACCTTCCAGGGAGTTTTTGTGGCATCTCAGAATTTCATGCTCCGTGTAAATAGTATTAATAGTAATTATCTTCTAATTACTTCACTTATGCACAATAAACTAACTATATCACGTAAAACACCACAAAATTTACACTATAAAGAGTCAAATAACACAAGATTATGAATAAAATATAAAATTCACACACATAATAGGCTAAAATCCCACCAAAAAACCCATTGTCTTGTTAGTTCATTGAAATTATATCAAGAAACTTGTAATATTGTTACACACTTGACAGTGGCAGGAATAGTTTACTAGAAGACTGGTTGCAAAAATAAAATAGAAGAAAACATAACAATAACACCATTAAGAAGTTTTATCGTCACATATTTTGTACTTTTTTATCTTACGATTTATGAACAGGGCACGTTTGCGACCCTATTGGTGGCATGCAGGTCTTCTTGCGCCTTCGTGATTTATTATGTGAACTCGAAAGAGGTTCCGCCATCCCGTTTAATATCTTTGATTTACGATAGAAACTACGCTTATAAGTGCCAGTTCCCTCGATGATATGTAGCGAGCCTGTTACGATTCACTCCTTTTTTTTCTTGTTTTGAAAATAATGACATAGCGTAGCCGATTTAATAACCGGGCTTGGTTGTGCGTTCAATCACCATCGCCTAGGGCACAATATTTACATCGCTTTATTTCAGTATGCTATGTCGGCAAACTTAGTTCCACAAGTCATGTAACAGCTATGTTAAGGTACTTGGCTAAGATCTTAAAAGAGGCAGTCTCTTTTATTCAAGATTGCATTTAACTTTTCTTTTTTTTTAATATAGCAATGAATCTTCCAGATTATTACTGCCAGTGTCAAGTAGTTAGTAATATTACAAATGTCTTATTACAAATTCAATATGCTAACAAGTTGGTGGCTACCTTCTTAGAATTTACCAAGGAGTAATGGGATACTTTTTGTAAGCAACGTCATAATATTCTGATTCTGATGTAATGCCATACAAATGAAGTTTGTTGTATGCGATGATGGGTTGATCGCATTGCGAAGAGTTCAAAGCAGTGGATCTCAAGTATATCTATACAAACTTTAACGGATGTGCATCAACTCTTTCCTCTACTGCTTGCACTCTTCTCTCAGCAGTGACAGATTTGCAGTTTTGACTGCCCTAGGTCCCAGGCCATGTAGTAAGTACCAGCCACCCCTTTCTCAGCACCCATCATATTGAGTAATTAATGAATTTACTTTTTTGCGAACTTTCTTAAGGATTTTGCTACACGATGCGGAGTAGTGCGGTCCACCATAATGTGTGCGAGTCTTTAGAATATTTATGTACTTTATCATCGATAAATTTTTTGTCACGATTAGCCGCCCCTAATATCTGGCCTTCCTAGGCTCGAGCCTCCTGGGTCTTAGGGCAAATCCGCCACTGTCTCTCAGTCTTTCTTAATATAGTAAATCCCAAGTATGAAGTTCTTTTTCGATACTCTTTCGAATAAGGAGTTTATTAAAACTTTTACGGTCAAGATTTTTAGTAGGTTATATTGCAACGTTACTGGTAAATTACTCGCTTCCAGTATTTTTCAAATCTTTGTAGGTTTTGACCGCAACCTTATATTATCTTCTTCTTTACATATAATAAGAATATAATCTAACACGTCTGTGCTTTTTCGATTTTCGTGAAAAAAAAAAATGTTTCGTGAAAAACAATTCTAGGGAATGAGTATTAAAATATATTTCAATTAATTTTTGTAATGTCTGTCTATCTGTCTGTCTATTTGCATGGACACACATCACTGCTATAGTACTAGTTACACAATAAAATCACACCAAGAAAATTATAAAGCATATCTTTGAAAATAACTTCAAACTATGTAGGTGGTAGAGCCCCGCTGAAGCTATTTTTGGTTTCAGCATAAATGGGTCGGCTTCTCCGGGGTAGTACCACCCCTCTCACAGAAAACCGACGTGAAATAACATTGCTTGCATTGTTGTGTTTTGTTCGGTCAGTGAGAGAGCCGGAGGCCCACCTACCTTCCTCTTTCCTTCTTTCCCTTTCCTTCCCTCCCCCTTCTCCCATATACAGGCTGGCAACGCACTTGCGACGTCCTTGATGTCGCTAGTGTCTATGGACGATGGTGATCACTTAACATCACGTGACCCACCAGTTCGTTTGCCTCCTTTGATATAAAAAAAAAACTTACGTCTTTGTTTTATTATAATCAATCCACTTAATCAAAAATAATTGTAACTTTAATGGCGACATGGCATAAATACGAGAGTAAAGTGGATAAGAAAATGGACTTAATACAATCGGATAACTTTATTAATCACCGTTTTTTACCTAAAGTTCCACGCGAACGAAGTCGCGGGCACAGCTAGTGTTAAATAACGATGTAATTTAATATGGTAAATAAACCAAACCTAGAGCGAACTAGTTCTCCAGTACAGCTGCTTATGATTTTAATCTAAGACTGGTAGGTAGCTAGACTTAGAAAAAGCCCTTGGATCATGCTATGGTTGCATTGCGATAATTTCACTCACCGAAACCTCTGACTCAGTTACAAGGATTTGAACCTACGGCAATCAATGCGGTGTTTAAACAGGTTATTACAACTAAGCTGTCACCATTTCAATATGTGTGGATTAACTACAAAGCTATTTTTAGTTTAACTGCAGTTACTGCACCTGTGGACAATTTTCAACTACATTTACTTATAACTTTAAAAATTATAACTTTCCTTTACAAAATTTGTCACTTGTGTTAGAACAATAACACAAGTGTTAGAACTATATCATTTTAGCCCAGACATAGAGTAGTGCAAGAATAGTAAGATTGATTAAAAAGTGTACAGTAAAAAGCTATAAAAGAGAGAGTCAGTCCCAAAAGGATAACTGGATTATCATTTGATTCAATAAGTTTCGGTTTTTTTTTCGAACTGACTGTGCTATTGACCTAGTAAGATCCTTAGCAGTTTCACCAGACTACCAAGTTTTGGTTATTTATCTACCTTGCTTTTTAAGTAAATCGGAATAGAAGTATCCAGATATTTTGTTGGAGCCGATTAACTAAGGTTATGGTCCTACGGCTTTGAAACTACGAATAGTAAACGGAAATCAAAACAAATAATTAGGATAAGAAAACAAGATGTACGCGACAGTTGGTCGAATAAACGATGCAAAAGGTATATTCCGATATTTTCCTTTTATCTCTGATTAAATCCGATTCATGGAATGCGATATTTAACACGAGACATAACAGCGTCGTGACTCGCTGACATGAACCTATGTTTCAAGAGGATACCGCCATAACTCATCTTTAACCGAGACACTCGCGCGAACAAAATCGTACAGTTATGTCAAAGACAAATAGTTTTGATGTCACGTTGAGAGCCTGTACGATTGGAGTACAGCACGCTTAAGTAATCAAAGACAAACATTAATAACCATCTTATATGATGTACTATTGACTTTTGTTACAATTTAAACTTTATGTTAAAGCAAGAAGATATGATGTAAAGTGATGTATCTTCATTAAAGGAAATGGCTACAATTCAAAGGGCTGCTCTTTCCATTACAGTAAACGTTGTGTTTGTTCAAGCTCTAAGCATAATAATGAGCGTATTTATTTTAGAAGCAAAAACATCTTCGTTGAAAATAGCGAGAAAGTGTCAATCGATCTTACAAAAGGCAATTTGTAACGGCCTGAATAGAGTTGTTTGTACAAAGCCTAGTGCAAAATCATTCGATAGATTAAATTTATTCTAAAAACGATACAAAGGATATTGTTTATCCTATGAGACGAGGGCCTACTAAAACAACATTTCAAGCCACTTTTTGTACGATATTTATCGCTTTCTTATACGTTGTATTATATAAATTATTTTTATAAGGAGGAATTGACTTGCATGTATATTCATTTTTGTAACACTTTTCATTAAAATACATCTCGATTGAAATGTTTTTTTATCACTTATAACTCACTAATATTATGACAAAACTTGATGATTTTTTTACCTTTTTTTAGAATGTTTCTTGATTTAATACATTAGTTTTAAGCTTCTAAAAAGTATCGAAAAACACTTGTACGCACATATTTACTGAAGATTTAATAATCCGTACATATATTATTATTAAATTCACGTCACTGAGATAAATAACAAAAACTAAAATAACAAGCCGTAGTGATTGTATATATTAAATTCACAAACAAAAAAACTCTGTTCAATAGTCGCAACTATATTTTAATCCTTTTCATCGTTTAGTTACGTCTGTCAAAAACAAGTCAAACGTGCCAATTGTTTATGAGACTTAAGAAATAAAAGCACCGTTGACAATCCATTGTCCAACTTTTTTTAACTCTGTCATCCTTACAATTTCACGACATAGTTATTGTTGGTGCGGATGCCACACAAATAGATTCTTTTATGCACGCATTATGAGACATAAGCATGCTGACATATTCTAAAACTACGCGAATAGAAAAACCCTAAGCTGAGATTAAGTAAAAGCTTGGGTTGTTTTACTTTTAACCCAAAGCTTTTCTTAAAATAAATAAAAATTCAACACCTACATCAACAATTATATATCCAGACAATTTTTTTTATGTTATAGGAGGCAAGCAAACGAACAGGTGGGTCACCTGGTGTTAAGAGATCACCACCGTCTATAGACACTTGCTATTAGAGCTATATATATTTATAAACACAATGCTATAAAGAAAGTAGGTCACCAATAATGATCGTGTGTTTTTTTTTTATTGTAGCACGGCAAAGTGACTGCACTATGCCTGATGGTAAGCATAGTACAATCCAAAAATAATAGCGACCACCGATTGACACACTGTCCATCGCCGGTCGCCACTATCATGCCGGCCTGTAAAAAGCTGGATATGCACAGTCTGATCCCGAAACGCGACCCGTAGTAGCGAATCACTATTACGGGCTTTTTCGCCATATACATGGTGGTTGCGACCCAGTCGGGCTGTAAAACCCTACCACCCCGCTTGCGCGATTGCCTCGTTCGTTATTCAGCAGGGTGCACAACGTGCAGGTGAGGTTGGCTTGGGTGTGTCAAGTCTTATGATGTTATTCGACACCACTTACACCCCAACATACATGTAGCATACTCTCTATAAATATTATTGAACTGGGTCTCTAATAATGTATTGCCATATTTCTCTTTTGTTATTAATGTCACTACTGTCAATATTGCTTTGTCTTTTTCCTTCCGTTTTTTCTGTGTTATTGAATTGTACTCATTCTTGTTCTTTAAATTATATCTCGAGAAATCAGATTGGAGTCTACTTTTAAACCTGTAAATCTATCACTTGCAACACCAAGGAAGTCGCAAGTGCGTTACTAGCCTGTATTTGGGGGGAAGGTTAAGAGGGAGGGTGAGAAGGGAGGGGCGATGGGAGGGGAAGTGGACCTCTTACCCTCTTACTGACCGAATGAAACGCAACAATGCAATCACAGTTACTTCACGTCGGTTTTCTGTGGGTCGGGTGGTACTACCCCGGGTGAGCCGACCCATTCATGCTGAAACCAGTAATAGCTTCAGAGTGGCTCTACCACCTATAAAACATTAATGTCACAAATCTAGAGATTTTAAGCCAAAGCATGTTTAACATATTTAAAAAAATTGCGTACCTTTACGAGTTGGCTTTCTGATCTGCATTGCAGCCTATAACCGTGCATGTATGATCGAATATAAAAGGATGGAAGTTCTAATTAACACTATAAATTATGAGACTGAGGTGAAACGACTTATGTAGCAATGTGTGTTGCCATTCGTACTCTTTGAACAGAAATAGCACGAGTTCTACAGTTTTGTAGTAAACACACTTGTGGCGATGTTGCTTTCCTATTTAAAGATTGCGTAAGCTCTATTATTGATTTAGATTATTGGTAGTATTAATAGTATAAACAGTAGTAAAACAGAATATACAAGAACAATGTCATAGTTAAAAATGGATTAATTTATTAAAGCAATTATTAGAATACATCAATGTAAGCAAAATAAATTGTCAACTTGAGTATGGAGACGATCACTGAAAAATAGATTTATCTGATGTCTTCCCAGACCACAAATAGACTAAACAATGAAATAGGTTAGTAGAATAGTAGCAGTAGAGGTAAGATATATATAATAGGCTAGGAGCTATTTTTAAAGGCTATCAAAAGTGACAAGTTTCTTTTCGAATAATCAGAGAACGAACGTCCCAAACCAGCGGGATTTGAAGTTTTTGAATGAATAAGTACCTTATTAATTGGGTATAGATTTATCAATTTTAAAATGTAAGCTTATTTCTTTAAAAGTTTTAATAGTATCTCCGTTCAAGGGTAAAATCTAAATTAAGTATCAGTTACCGGGTAATGTGGATGCCTATATTATCAGTAAAGATCACTTAATTATCCGTCTCCTTTGTGTGGACATAATGAGTATAAAGATAAAAAATAAACAACTACTAATCATTTGAGGTGTTTAAAAATGTTTTTAAAGATTTATGTGGTTTTAATCATTCATATGATTTAACTAAGGCAGACTTAAACAAATTTTATGTAGTTCTTTATTTGTAATATTTAATTTATCAACGTTTCTCTATAACCCAACATATTTAGGTGACGATTTGTTTGAAAACTATAATACGCTCAGTTTAAAAAGAGCGAGGTCTCTAATGCAGTATACACATACGAGTTCAGTTATAAGTTTATCTCTCATAGACGATGGCAATTCAAGTGGGGTTTATGAAACATTAACTCCGACACCTTGTTGTGATATTATCATGCATCGTCTTTCTCTTTTTACTTATTATATAATCAATTTAGGTTTATTGCCACGATATGCAATCAGGCTACCATTGAACCATCATCGCTTCGTTTTAAATATTTGCCTTACCTCAAGAGCATCAGAAAAGCTACCTATAAGTTCGCTCTTAATAAATTATATTCAAAGAAAACATAAACAATATATACACCAATATAAATATAAGTAGAAATTCCGACTGTTATTAATTTAAGGCTTACTATAGCCCCAATAAAACTAAAATTCTTTTACATGGCAAACCTAATAGAAATTAATAAATCATAATCATATTGAGGTACAGAAAACGTAAGGCAAGAAACTATTAGCGAAATGTATTGCAAACAATCAAATGGCGGCTGAACCTTTTTACTAAAACATACCCTCTCATATGCTTTTAGGTCCAAATAAAACTGGAACATGGACCGTGTGATCAATGAAACCTTTTTGGTGTTCTCAATTGGAATGAGAAATGGGACAAATGTATTGCTACTGCTTACACTAAAGGTCTTTTTTATATAATAAAGGAATCGAATTTATTATTTATGGATTTAAGGCAGTATACTTATATTCAATGCCTGTGCATCTAGAATACTGTAAATCTAAAAAAAAAACAAACAAGAAATACTTAGGCGATTGCATGAATTATTTATTTATTCCAGTAAACTAAAATAATTGAAGATTCTTTTCTCCAGATATTTGAACTCTGGCCAATCGCTTTCTATAAAATTGCTTGAGCAAGTCATCCTTTTAATCATAAAAATTCCATGCCTATTTTTGATACCATGAATATATAAATTTATATGTTCAATTTAACTGACTCCTACCATTTAGAGCTAATATAAAACAGCACAAGAATACTTGTACACTAACATTCTCGTTCGATTCCAGCCCGAGGCTATCTGGACGGTAGGAATGAATAATGACCGTAATCCGCTTGTGTTGAGCCTTAAGCGAAGGGGTAAGGCTCCTGCAAGGTTTTATATTTATGACGGCTAACTGGTGTCCACGGTAATCCGTGTGGAAAATAAAATGTTCTTGTCTGGATATTATTTCTTAACTGGCTTTTCTTGTGACTACGCAACAGCAGATTCACACAGCACACGTGATACTTAAAAGAATGTTAAACCGAATCATAATCGTTGTTAGGTAAAATTCCAGTGAATTTGATTTTGTTTTTAATGCAAATTATTACACACATACTAGTTATCAATTTTAAAGTATTCAGTTTGCGTAAGTTGTAATAAAATTATTTTTTATTATGATATCTAAAGAACACTTCTGATGGGTTGATTTATTCTTTATAGATACTTTATAGAGACATTTAACCGATTGATTTCCTTTACATATATGAACAGGAAATATTTCAAGAGAAAGAATTTACTTATAATTCATAAAATGTTATAAGATTCGTGATGAAAATTTTCAAAGTAATTGAAGAAATCGACAGCCTCAAAACGTGTGAACCGATTTCGATGAAATTCGGCAGGCGTACTGGAATAGAAAATGAACATTTTGAACATTGATTATTACAAAAATCTGAGGGGATGTAGTGAATAGCGTGCTACATTTTTATTGCCTTATGTTTTATAATGATTTTGTTTCATCTATCTTAATGTATATATAAACATTTCGTTTTCAGTTAAACCATTTAATTCTAGAATTAAAAATTCCACAGTGATTTTTAATGACAGTTTTCAAATGGTTGTGTACTAGATATGTCTTTGACATAACAATAAAAGTTTGTATTTTTCTATCCAAACAAAATCGGATGTATTGATTTTATACAAATTTATACAACTAAATAAATAAAGAATCACAAGCATGTAGGTGGTAGAGCCCCGCTGAAGCTATTTTTGGTTTCAGCATGAATGGCCGACCCATTCGGGGTAGTACCACCCCTCTCACAGATAACCGACGTGAAATAACAGTGCTTGCATTGTTGTGTTTCGTTCGGTCAGTGAGAGAGCCGGAGGCCCACGTCCCTTCCTCTATCCTGCTTTCCCTTTCCTTCCCCTCCCCATTCTCCCATATACAGGCTGGCAACGCACTTGCGACGTCCCTGATGTCGCTAGTGTCTATGGACGGTGGTGATCACTTAACATCACGTGACCCACCAGTTCGTTTGCCTCCTTTGATATTATAAAAAAAAAGCATAAATAGATTTTGATTTAGCACTCTTCATGTCCAATCTTTTTAAACATGAAGAAAAATATTTATCACAAACTGTAGTTGCAACGACGTGTATAAAACGAATAAAAATATGTAACATTTGTATGCTCATAAAGAAGAACTACCCCTCGAATTTTTTGTGCTGGTTCCAAAAGTATAGTCTGAGTTCGAAGAGTTTGGTACAGAAAGAGTTCCGATTCTGTCTTTAGAAATAAGAATTCAATATGACTGGCCTGAGTACTGTGATTCTTATTATGTTAAATCTGTCTATTTGTCTATACTGCAATGTTATAAAGCTAAATAATTTGTTTGTTTGAACGCGCTAACTTCAGGATCTACTAGTCTGATTTGAAAAATTATTTCAGTGCTAGATAGCTCTTTTATCGAGGACAGCTATATATTACGCTAAGACCAATATAAGCGGAGCCCCAGTGAAAAATGTTTAAAAAAATCCCTTTTGAGAGGTACCGCTGCGTGTTATCGTTAGCCCAATGTAGCTATTCCAAGCAGACGAAGTCGCAGGCAGAAGCTAGCATAATATAAGTATATAGTTGCAGGTTACAGGCGTGAATGAGTATAAAGTGGACTGCATACATTTTTATCGCTTCATAAAAAGAACAATCTTTTAGTAATCATCGAATCTTTGTACATTACCTGAGCGTTTACTTCAATTACACGACCCGATTAGGCCTCCCACGGCAACGGCTCAAGCCTAGGTTCGATCCCTCGGTAGGGAGCCCTTGAGTGCGTTGCTTGTGCGATACGGTGATACACAAATATACATCACTGCTACAACACTACACGATCACCCCCAACGCGTGCACGCTACACGCTTACACATGAAAGTGGAAGGGTTTACTTTTTTTCCCTTATCGAACTGACAAGCTCTCAATTTTCCGATAGTAAATATATGGAGGAGTTGCTGAGGCGTGTGTGTATGCTTGGTACACATATACGTTTCAACAACTCATATATATATGAATAGTTAGCTAGGTTAGCTAAGATAGATCGCGATTTTGCATGTAACAGGCAACAGACAAGCCGAGGTGTGCGGTGCACCCTTGAGATGGTGGCCAAAATAAAATCGGCTGAGTACCTTAAGCGCTCGCCTTAGTAGTCCGGTGAAGCTGTTAAGACCTTGTTGGGTAAATAGCGTAGTCATTTCGAAAAAAAAAATCCAATTATACAGAAAAACGTGTTAATCTAATTCAAAATCATTCTCACTAGAAATAAACAAATGTACTCTAAGAGTTAGAATAATATGTCAAACTTATCCTACAATAATGTAGTCAAGCAACTCGATTAGACTTTCGAAACAAAATGTAGAATTCATGGACAAGACTAGACAAAGGCACTGTAATGTTCATTAATATCTCTAGTTTCTTACTATGGATAGAAACTAGTGTAAATAATTTATTAGCAAAGTTTCCCCGCGTGGTTATCGAACTAGGTGTACTAATTTCGTGAAGTTCAGATACCCATCCATCCGTCTTCGTATAACTGTTGTATACTACATAAAGTCTAATACATATTCTTGTTGTTGGAATAATATACATATATAAATATTTAGATCGTAACTACCGTAAGCAATACGAGTATTTATTTGTGTGCAAAGAATTTGTTGTATTTTATAAACTGGCCAATATAAGACTATGAGGAATCGGTTAAATATATGTCGGCAGTGGGAAGACTAACGTGTGTTTAAAAATATTTATATGTTAGTGAATTTAGTAATTTAGTCATATTTTTTTACATAATTAAACAAATTGTAATTCATTTTCATTTTCAAGTCCTTATTCTAACTGCCTTACCTTTTTTGGTGATAGTTTCAGTGATAATGCTGTACTATATAATATTGATATTACATTATTTAAATTATACTTGAAGTTATAACTTAGTAACTGAGAATATATATACCTATGCCTATATATAACACTAGCCTCTGCCCGCGACTTCGTTCGCGTTTTCAAAAGGAAAATACATCTCGATTTTGAAACATTTTTCACCTGTGCTCCGCTTCTATTGGTCTTAGCGTGATGATGTATACCCTATAACCATTCTCGATGAATGAGCTATATAACACTGAAAGTATTATTCAAATCGGACCAGTAGTTCCTGAAATTACCCCCTACAACGTCACAACATCAAAACGTCACAAACTCACAAACTCACAAACTTTACCTCTTTATAATATTAGTACAGACTAAACTATATGTGATCCGGTAGATAGATGTTGTCCTAAAAATTAAAATAAAAATAATAATTGATACTGAAAATTTTGGATGATTTTTTTTTCTATTGGTATTTAGAAAAAAAAAATGATTTCTATAAAATTAATTATATAATATGAAATTTTATAATATAAAAATAATGTAAGTGGTAGAGCCACGCTGAAGCTATAACTGGTTTCAGCTCGTCCGGGGTCCTACCATCCTGTCACAGAAACACCGACATGAAGTAACAGTGCTTGCAATGTTGCGTTTCGTTTGGTCAGTGTGAGCACCGGAAGACAACCTCCTCTCCTCTCGCCCATCCCTCCGTTCCTCCCTCCGCTTTACCCCTTCCCCCAAAAAAAGGCTGGCAACGCATTTACGACTCCCCTGGTGTTGGAAGTGTTTATGGACAACGGTGATCACTTAACATCAGGTGACCCATTTGTCCGTTTGCCTCTTACGATATAAAAAAAGTCACTTACAAGGAGCACCAGCTTATGAGAACTGTCTAAATACATTCCACAAATCAATCTTAAATGATCGTTAAAATTGGCCAAGCCCTTTAGGGAGAAAATACCTAACTGAACAGGCATATCGAAATTGTATGTATAAAGAGGTAATTAATAATAACAGTTGTGTAGGTTTCAGTACTGAATACTACTAAGCGAAAGAACATATGTGTACGATAACAAATCTGTTCAGAGTTTTATGTTATTCTCTCGTATATTATTGGTACTTTACGCATATTCTATAGATTCAAGCTTCCTCCCGCAATTTTCTTTACGGGCAGCCGATAGTGTTGACAATTGAAAAACGCACACTTATTCCAAATCCAAAAAAATCGTTGTAACATGTCTGTTTAACGTGATAAAAAAACAAAGCCATTTTATAACGAAAGAAACAACTTAAATCGAGGAGATGCAAGCAAAAGGAATGCGTTAAACGAAAACACTCCTGCTTACATTCTCAGTAACCGAAATCGTGAGACGTTCACCGACAATTTGTTAGAAAAGGCAGTGATTAATATAGCATCTTTCGTTATTCCAATCGAGTTAATTTTACCGTAGACTGTAGACGATAAATAAGGGGCCGCGCGCGACATTTGTCATTTTGAAAGATTGCCATCTGATTCAGTAGTTCCGGAGTTTCTCGTTCTTGAGGTATAGTCATACTGGTGCTTTTCTATCTTCACAATTGCTAGAATAATTGCATTCAGTTATTATCTTTGATTAGAAATATGAATAACAGTTCCTAATAACATAGAAGCGTATCAATATCACAGTCGAAGTATGATGCTATAACGCATTTATTATACTGACCGTTTTTTTTTATATCATAAGAGGCAAACGGGCAGGCGAGTCACCTGATGTTAAATGATCACCGCCGCCCATAGACACTTGCAAAACCCGGGGTGTCGCAAGTGCGTTGCCAGCCTGTGTATAGGAGAATGGATATGGGGGAGAAGGAGGAGGAAGGGGCGAGGGGAGGCGAGTTGGGACTCCGGCGTTCTCAGTGATCGCACGAAACGCAACAATGCAAGCACTGTTACTTCACGTTGGTTTCCTATGTAAAGGTGGTATTACAACGGGCGAGCCGACCCATTCATGCTGAATGTGAAACCAGTGACAGCTTCATCTTGGCTCTACCACCTATAATATTAATTAGGGGTTACTCTGCTGTCGACATTTGTCATTCGATGTTAATACATGGAATGGATTTTTTTTTGTTATTATAAAATGACTGACAAAGTATAGAGATCGGTATTACATCTTAAATTTGCTACTGTGACTGACGTTACAGTTGGTACACAGTGATCGCTGTCAGAGACATACAGGCACGATTACTATATCCTATGCAAATAAACAAGTTTCTGTTCGAACGTCCTGGGTTGCGGAAGACGTAAGCAGGATGATGTAGCACATCGTTTCCCCTCCCCACTACATCACCTGTCCCCGTTAACATCTAGAGTACCTCGTCCCCGCCAACGTCTGGCAACCCGTAGGACGATAGCGCACGATATATTTCGATTATATATTGGATGTTTAAAGTATTACGACTGACTTCTTAAGACTTAAGACACGAGAAAATTTAGAAAAATATTAGTTACTCGAGAAACGTTTTCTATATAAGCCTTTAGCTAGAGAAATCTTTTAGAAGTTTATCAAAATGTAACTATCCAATAAACCTTAAACTAATATGGTCGCAATGTTACAGTTTTATTTTGTTAAAACTGTAAATGAGTAATTTTTAAATCTTTTGATATTAAAAAAATTGTACACTTGTTTCCCATTTATGGTATGTATTATCTAAAAGGCATTATTTTATATTCTTACTAATTAAATTCAATTTTGGATAAAGTCAATTATTAACAATACGCGTATCTAGTAACATATTTAATAAAGCTTGCATACAAAGTTATATAGGTACTATAATGGTTATATAATATTATTAATACTTCACTGCTGGGCCAAAGGTTTTATGTATAAGAAGGCACGAGTTGAATCCCAGCACCAATGCATGAGGTATTAGTATTGTCAATTGTATATTGGTCAAAGAAATGATATTAGCTATTTCTATTATGAAATAGATTTCTTCGCGATATTTTCTCTTCACCGTCAGCCAATAGTTTACTAAAATATATGAACATACCCATGTTCTATACCAAAACTCGAAATAGCGATTTTCACCGATTGTATTCCACCGATCTAGATATCTTTCGACCGTAACGATCATTTTATCTTTATTTCGCATATATTTGTAAACACAATTGCAAAACTAAGGTTTTATGTTTTGATATATTTTATTTCAAGTCCTGAATTTTGGTTTGGGTATCAATAAACGACTAAAAAGGGGTACTTATTTTTTCAATAGTTCTAACTTTTGGAACTTTTCCTTAATGAAAATCATATACACATATAAACATATTTCGTGTTTCTAAAAATAACTATAAAGTTAATGCGTACTTAGTACATTTTTATATAGCAGTAAAAGCTGATTCACTTGACTCGTGTTTCTCAGAATAAGGTTAATTTTTAATTAAGTATGTTATAGAAGAACAGCTGTTTCTTGATTCTGAAATAAAAGAAGACCCCGCGCCCGGAAAGACGCGAGTAAATCCGATTTTGCTACCGAAGCTGCATGTGAAGATAAGATGACACTTCACCCATGTGACGCTTGCACACCCGCACCACACTAGAAGCCGATGACCACTGGAAGGAGGCCACGCCCCGTCACCGCAAGCCCTAAAGAGGGCAACCCAAGGACGTGCCCGTTTTCACGGTAAATAATGAGTGACATTTGTGCTGAAAAGTCGTTGATCTCATATTTTGCATCAGCGTATTCACATTAGACCGTTTCATTTATTCTGATTGCTTTATATCTAATCTATTGCTATTAACGATAGATTATTTAAATAGAATGACTATAAGACTACGTAACTTTGAATTTCTTACTTTATCTTGATATAACATGTACAACCATATAAATACATGTAAAAACCATATAAAATCTTAGAATTTATTGTCTTTTATTATTCTCTTTTTGGAATTTTTCTTATATGTAATTAAACAATCAATTTTTTTTTTCGCTAGCTTCATCGGACTACCTATTAACGTTCTCAGAGAAGACTGAAGTCCTACTCAAGACAAGTTACTATTAAGCTGATACCCTGAAGATTAAAATGATCAGCCTCTTTTCCTAGTATTACCAATAGAACAAACAGAACACAGGAAATTGTACATTGGTGCTTGGTGGTACGAAAATGTGTATGTTTCTTCAAATAATAAATTATATTGGTTTTGAAAACTTGTGATGTTATAGATTATGCTAATGAATTTTTTTCTAAACATTCTGATAATTTTTGTTATGTAAAACATCAATTATCGATGTATAGTATGAATTCAATAATTGTGCCAGTTCATTTGATAAGAGACGACATATATCCGCTAGACGTCAGGCACGTTCCATTCAAAACAATACTGGAACATGGCCGAGCGATCGTAGCCTCTAAATCACGTCCCTCCGATGACATCTATAAATTCCCATTCTAATTATTTTAGAGCGGTTTGTTGACAAATAAAATTAAGTCGTTCGGAGCTTTGAGAATTGAGTCGTTTTAAATTTTGTTCAAGGAACAGAATTATTTTCTCTCAGCCGGTAGAGTGATTAACAATTTTTCTTCAATTTTAAGAGAATTATTTAATTCTACTACCGAATTGGAAGTAATGTCGAAGGTAAACCGAGAATAATAACGAGAATTGTTTTAAAAATGTAGAGAGAAATTAATTTTTCCTTTTATAATAATTTCTATTGAAAAAATAAATATTACAGGAGGAAAAAAGTTGGTCGCCCAAAATTCATTCGCCGCGTTACGACTCACGTTTAATTTGTTCACCATTGTATCCGTTGGAGAGTCGGGGGGAAATTAATTACAGTTTGCTTATTTTTTAATTAAAATTAGGTTTTATGAAACTGCCTCTTACGTAATCCTTAATAATTCATAAAAGATGGAAATTTTAGTGGCGCCATATTGTGAGAAAGGGCATCCATTTCGGTAGTATTTTGCATCTCTAAGTGGATTTATATCACAGATAATTTGACCTACTTCCTTGACTTTTTTACGACGTTCCTTTATTTAATTCTGTTACGTTATAAGCTTAATTTCGTTCGCGGATAAATTTTCTTTATTGTTTTCGGAAATGCTAATAAACAAGCTTTATCCAATTTCGCTTTATGAGGACTCGCATCGAGACGGAATCTTATTGGAATCGAGTCTAATCAAAATGATTACCACAATCAAATAAGATTTTTTCTCATATAGCAATTCGTAAACATTGAAGCGGTATTCGCGTGTTCATTATTCAAAACAAAGCGGCTACGCGAGGTAAGCCAATCACTTAGTAGGTCATATCGGCTTTCATGTATTAACATATTTTCTTTTATCGTCGTATCGAGGTCCGACCCCGGATTATCAAGGATGTTTTAACCGTAAATATACAAGGGTCTCCCACCATTCTGCGTTACGGACAAATGCGTCTACGCCCACGGGAGAAATGACGACATATTTGAGTATAAATCTTCTGAGAAACTCGCGTACATTTTGTGGTCGGATACAAATAAATGTCTCTGCTCCCCTATTTTAGTATCGTACAATGCACCCCTAGAGTTGGACTAAGATGTATTGTAAGAAACAATTGTAAATACTCTCTTTACTGTTCTAATGCATCTCACATACAATTCTCCAGTGTTCCCTCAGAAGGGATAATTAACTCAAATCCGTGTAAAACATAACAGGTTTATGGAATGTATAAGTATATAGAGATATGTGAAGTTATATTCGGTGTTATTACAAGAAAGTTAAATACGTATTGAATATTTGCATTAAAAAGGTAAGGTTTTAAATGCACCGCGCTCGCTGATTGTTCGCCATCTTGCACTTTTGTCTCGCTTTGATTAGGTTAGGTTAGACTCGGCACCTCCAAGAGGTCAGAGGAAGTAGTGGAAATGGAAACTTAGTGACCAATACGGCACAAAAGTTTCTACAAGTGAATATAAACCACTCGGCCATGGCTCAGGATCTTCTGATTCAGACCATGGCCGAGTGGTCCATACTGGTCATATTTGTCACTGAGCCGTACTTCATCCCACCTAGGGATAACTGGGCTGGGGATGTATCGCGTATGGCGGCCATTATCTTCGCGAACACAATAGGGTCCCCAATGATGTCCGTTCTAACGAGGGATCAGGGGTTTGTTGCAGTACAGTGGGGCGAATTGACCTTGATAAATGTATACTTTTCACCAAATTGGACTTTCTCGGAATTCGAGGCATTACTTAACCGCCTAGGAACATTCATCAGACAGACTATGCCCTGCCCCTTGTTGGTGGCAGGGGATTTTAATGCTAAAGCTTCAGCTTGGGGATCTACTGTCATCAACATGTGTAGCAGGGCACTACATGAGTGGACCTTAGAAATCGGCCTATCCATATTGAACCAGGGGTCGGTTAATACTTGCGTTCGGCAGCAGGGTGGATCCGTTATAAACGTCACATTTGATAGCTCTGTTGTCGCCCATCGGACACAGAATTGGACAATCATTAGTGAATCGGAGTCTCTTTCAGATCACTTGTATATTCGATTTGACATCTGCGAGTCGGCAGCAGACCCGGTGCCTGACAGTAATATTTTAGTGTCCCCTAGGTGGGCCGTTAAGCGACTGAACCGAGAGCTCCTTATCGAGGCCTCTAAAGTAGCGTCCTTGCCTCAGCCACCGGAAGGACCGGTGGACGTACAGCAAGAGACGCGCTGGTTTCAAAACACAATGGTACGTGTCTCTGACGCTGCTATGCCGAGGGTTCGACCTTATTCACCAAGAAGACGGGCGTATTGGTGGACTCACGAAATCGCGCAACTACGCGCTGTGTGTGTTTCCAAAAGACGCCAATACGCCAGGCATCGTAGGGTGCGCAGGGGCAGGGACGCGACGGTAGACGCACAATTGTACGAATCATACAAAGAGGCTAAGAAAATGCTTCAGATAGCGGTAAGACGAGCCAAAGCTAGGGCGAGGGAAGACCTCCTGGAGACTCTGGACAGTGATCCGTGGGGACGCCCCTACCGAATGGTGTTGGGCTTCTTACGTCCTTGGGCTCCTCCAGTCACACAGAGTCTCCAGCCGCAGTCCTTGCAGACAATATTGTCGGAATTGTTCCCACGAAGAACAGAGTACCTACCTCCTTATGTTGCTCTATCTGGTTCAGATGAGTGGATCGACCACGATGAGACACCCTCGGTCACAGTAGCGAAAATGGACGCGACCGTGAGACGGCTTCGGGCGAAATACACTGCTCCGGGACCTGACGGCATCCTAGGATGCGCCTTGGTTCTTGCGCTAGAAGTTTTAGGGGATAGACTCAGAAGACTTTTTAGCGCTTGCTTAGAACGGGGTCTGTTCCCTCAACAGTGGAAAGAGGGCCATCTCGTGTTGCTCAGGAAGCAAGGCAGCCCTGTAGATTCCTCTGCTGCATATCGACCAATCGTTCTGCTAGACGAAGCTGGCAAACTTCTGGAGCGTGTTGTCGCACGGCGTCTTTCAAACCATCTGACCCATACTGGACCTGATCTGGCTGATGTGCAATTCGGTTTCCGAGAGGGTCGATCGACGATAGACGCGATCCTACGTGTCAAAGCCCTCTCGGATGCAGCGGTCTCTCTGGGGGAAGTAATGTTGGCTGTATCTTTAGACATAGCCAATGCTTTTAACAGCCTCCCCTGGGAGTGCATAATCGAGGCACTAAAGCATAATCGGGTGCCACCTTACCTTATCAGGTTAATTCGGTCATATTTATGGGGTAGGCGGGTAGCATGTGTTGGGCGGGACGGGCGCATCTACCATAGGGAGATGTCATGTGGTGTTCCACAGGGGACGGTTCTTGGTCCACTCCTGTGGAACATCGGATATGACTGGGTGCTGCGTGGTGCCCTCCTGCCCGGGGTCTCTGTGACTTATTACGCAGACGACATGATCATCACGGCCAGCGCCAGTAGCTTGAGAGATGCCGTCCGTTTAGCCACTTTAAGGGTGGCCCAGGTTGTACGGAGAATACGTTTGTTAGGGTTGGAAATAAACCTCAATAAAACTGAGGCGATCTGTTTTCATGGTCCATGCAAGACGATCACAAGTGGTACTCACTTGACCATCGGTGGAGTACAGATACCTGTTGGCATTAAACTGAAGTATTTAGGTCTTATATTGGACAGCCGTTGGAATTTCAACGAACACTTCTGCCAACTGGCTCCGAGGGTTAAGCGAACTGCTTCGGCACTAGCAGGCATTTTGCACAACATCGGTGGTGCTAGTGTTGGATCCCGTTCTCTCTATTTAGGAGTGATTAGGTCTATGGCCTTATACGGAGCTCCAGTGTGGCATGAAACCCTGACTGCCAAGAGTTCTGCTGTCCTGCGTAGTCTACACAGGGTTATGGCTATCAGGGTGATACGTGTGTATCGCACAGTTTCTTGCGAAGCGGCGTGCCTATTGGCGAGCTCCCCTCCGTGGGACTTATTGGCACATATTGTAGGTGGTAGAGCCCCACTGAAGCTATTTTTGGTTTCAGCATGAGTGGGTCGGCTCCTCCGGGGTAGTACCACCCCTCTCACAGATAACCGACGTGAAATAACAGTGCTTGCATTGTTGTGTTTCGTTCGGTCTGTGAGAGAGCCGGAGGCCAACGTCCCTTCCTCTTTCCTTCTTTCCCTTTCCTTCCCCTCTCCCTCTCCCATATACAGGCTGGCAACGCACTTGCGACGTCCCTGATGTCGCTAGTGTCTATGGACAGTGGTGATCACTTAACATCACGTGACATACAAGTTCGTTTGCCTCCTTTGACATAAAAAAAAAACATGTGTACGCGGCCACATATCAATGGCACGTGGAGAGACTTCGGCGAGGTGAAACTATCCCGCCGCGAGAGCAGGAGGCTCACAAAGCTTACCTTCAAGGGGTCCTCTTGACTGTCTGGAGGGACAGGTTAGCTTCAACAGCGACTGGCCTTACTACAATTGCGGCCATCCGCCCTCTTTTAACGGAATGGGTTGAGAGACCTCACGGCACGCTTACCTTTCGCCTGGTGCAGGTCCTTACTGGGTACGGCTGCTTCGGCAAGTACCTGCACAAGATTGCCGGAAGAGAGCCTACACCCAAGTGTCATCACTGTGATGAGTGTGAAGTCGAGACTTCCCGACATGTACTGGAAGAGTGCTCTGCATGGACAGCGGAGCGCAGTAAACTTACTGCGGCAGTAGGCGATGACCTGTCTCTGCCAGCTGTGATTAACTCCATACTCGGTGGAGAGAGGGCATGGAACGCGGTTATCACCTTCTGTGAAACCGTCCTCTCACAGAAGGAGGACGCGGAGAGAGAGCGTGAGAGGGCTACCGATGCTCCGGCTGTCCGCCGAAAGAGAATCGGCCGCAGAATCCGAAGAGGTGGAGGCATCTACCACCAGAAACCTCCCTAGGTAATCTCTAGGCGATAGATGCGGGGGCTTCTATTGCCGCAAAGGAGTACCCGTGTACGAGAAGCACGACTTGTAGCAGCTTTGATATATAGCAGGAGAGAGAGGAATGGCCTCTCTCTTGGGACGAGGGTCTCCGTCCCGTCCATCTATGGAGGACCCAAGCGCGGGGCCAGGGGGTGGAGCATGCTAATCGTGAGACCACACTCTGGTTCACAATCGCGCAAGGAGGCGGAGTGGTTTTTAGCCGGTAGGAGTCCGGCATAACCCTCGCGCTGTCCCCCGGCGGCACGGGGGTATCCGATGTAGGATTTTCTACTCCTAAATAAAAAAAAAAAAAAAAAAAGTTAGACTTGCGAAAAAAGGAACGCGAACTTGCCTCGGGCGAGCGTGGAGCATTTACTACGAAACATTTTTAAAGCAAGTATTTAATACGAATTTAATTTTTTTGTAATAACACCGAATGTGTTTTAGATTTTAACGGTCAACTCAAAACAACGTTGAACAAACAGTTAAAGTTAATAAAATCATTATAATTTTTACTACTATAGTTGTAACTTAAGAGTATCGTTTTACGGGATTTTGTGAAAATTTCAAAATTGTAACCCATAATTTAAGTTATAACAGGATTCATACTTAAAGAATTATCAGGTGTAATTTATGAATTGTAGCAACTATGAGATAGTCTCCAATAATGTGAATTGAAACAGGAATAGCTCTAAAATCCATCATTTATACGTAACAACATTATTAGTAGAGAAGCTTAGAGATAGAAATATGTTACAATTGTTTCTGTATGATATTGACTATTGACAATATAAAAAATACTTCCGTTTAACAAATGGCAGTGTTTCACAGTTGGAAGTTTTCGAATATAGTTCGATAATACTACAGATGACATTACATGGTTAATTAAAGGTAGTAGTAGTTTTTCTAATTGTTAATACTATTATATTTATACAAACCCAGATTAGTCCAGTGAAGATGTTAAGATCTTGCTTGATCAATAGCGTAGTCAGTTCGAGAAAAAGCAAACCCTGATTTAAAACTTGTTCTTTACAAATGTAGTGGATACTATATATGGACAATGATTTATCATAATTTTGCATATTATTTTAATCACGATACAAGTGACGTAAACTAGGATAATAATAAAAAAATGCTTTATCTAAGAGCGCTATAAACTTGTGAACAATTATTTTGTAGTCCGGTGAAGCTGTTAAAACCCTCCTAAGTCAATAGCATAATCAGTTCGAGAAAAAAAAAGTGAACAATTATGAAATATTAACTAATGTTTCTAGGTCATATAAAATCAACACCGACACTTTATCGCCGAATCAAAACCTGATTTTAACAGCATATTGATTTATAAGTATGTCGTTCTTTGGAGATTACATATCTTTACGTTTGAATAAAGCTGATTTATCAAATATATGGACAATGCAAACCAAAAACAAGTAATAGATAGTAGAACCTGTTTTGGTTTTACGACTTAAATTATGTTGAAATATAAATTCATGCTATTTACACATTTATGCTCTATCTGTTTCGTCTTCGATGGTGTAAGCTCTTGGAAAGTTTCTGGGGTCTGGCGTCCCTTTTGATCCTCAACCAGAATATAAAATTACGGTCATATTTTTAGATCTCCGAGAAAAGCGCTTAAATTTTCTTCTCTATTATATCTACCTTGCTTTAGTTTTAAAACGCCTGTTCATACGAAATGTTTTGGTTTGGAGTAGAAACAATTGAACATATGTTTCTTTGTGTACGAAAGTAAGGTCCTATTTTAAAAATTAAAATATATATTTATTTAATAATAGTAAAATATATAACCCAAAAAATGTATAAGTTAAAAGTGGTTGACATCTGTATGATGACAACTGCTACCTAAACTATGCAAAACTGTGATTGAAGTGGCAGTAGAGATTATATCATTTTAGATGAAAATATTAGATAACTACAGCAGATATGTAAAGACAAAACAAAGACAGATAAGAAAGAGAACATGTTGTGCCGACTTAGGTGCCTGACTGCCTACTTATGTGGGATAAGGGTAAGAAGATGATGAAGAGAAGTAATTAATAGATGTAGACACGATGTAACTAAATTTTGAGAGTGTCCTTATTCTATGAAAATGAAACACTTACATTTATTAATTAGGCTTAGTGATGTTGCGAAACAAACAGTAGCCTAAGATATTTATAACTTACATCTCTGCTATTAAGAAATACTAACATTTTTAAGAGCACTTAACCCATAATATGTGGTGCTCCCTAGTGAAGAAAACTATGCAAAACCTTAATAAAACTCTTAAGGCTGAATAACATACAAAACAACCCACATACTCGTACTTTTAGAAGCATGGAATTCTGTACAGGGGTTCTTCATATGTGAGCATTAAGAGTGGCTTTTGGAAAAATAATAGTTCAGAGAATTAAAAATGAGGTATTTTATGAAGTGTGGTCGGAAAGAAATCTTAGTACATGAGGCTATGTAGTGTATATTTGTTTATCTGACAAAGTGTAATAAGTTTTAAACGATTTGGGAAGTTCAATTTATTGAAAAAAGTTTTTTTTTATCATATTTTTATGTCACTGGATGTTAATTAATCACCACCATTCATAGACACTTGCAACACCAAGAGAGTCGCAAGTGCGTTGCCAGCCAGTGTTGGGGAAAGGTGCGAGTGGGGGGAGGAAGGGAAAAGGAGAAGAGAGGTAGGCCTCCAATGGTTTCAGTGACCGAACGAAACGCAACAATGCAAGGCACTTTACGTCGGTTTTCTGTGAGAGGGTGGTATTACTCTGGTCGAGCCGACCCATTCATGCTGAAACCAGTAATAGCTTCAGGCTATACCACTACAGTTTATGTAACTCACAAGAATTATGTCTGGAAATAAACTACGGAATTTGCCATTATGATAAACCTATACTCATACGTCTCGAGCTCTTTGAAATTGAATGCCTTTCTAAGATCGGTTAGAAATTATCCAATAACTTTGAAATTCATTTATATCTATGCGACGTCGAAATTATTGCGTTAGCCTCACCCGCAGACACGAAACGAAATTATCATCGAATAGTTACTATAACAATAATTTCGTTGTGGCCGATGCAATTATAGTTCCGTTTTACTCACCCCCGAAAATCCCATTGGCGATGATTGCATCAATTGTCTGGTATGCGGGCTGTGGCGACAGCTTGTTGATCTCAGATATGAATTGTGATAAAAATGAAATTTATAAAAGATGATGTGATAATTTATTTTATGATTTATATTAGCTGTTTATGGATTATTTATTGTTGTTGCTTGTGTTCCAATAATTGGCTGTATTGTGTTTACTTTAACGACCAGATTTTGTCCACCGCGAATATTATTGTTAATTTAAACTAGTCCTTACGAATAATCCTTTTTTCTCGATAATAGGTACCCTATTTCCTTTACTGTATCTCTTGTAAAATGTACGAAAAACTTTATGATTAACGGTTCAGTAGTTACAGCGTGAAGACATAATAAAGGAACAAAGACACTCATATTCACCTATGACACTTCTAATATTACTTTGGATTTGTATTGAATTAATTAAAAAACATGAACGTATATTCTAAGCCTGATAATTTAGCATTATCTACTATACATACTACTACAGTATACAATTAACAACAACGCTAAACAAAATTGGTGTTAATAAAGTTAAAAATAAAGTGATTCTAGTATAAAATGCCTTTTCATGTATATGTATATGTCATAGAGAATAAAATAGAAGAAATATTAACACAAAAGTTTTTACGTAATGATAAACTAATAGTACGCATATTCCTGAGTTGTTGCAACATACATTAGATGTCGCGCGAGTCGTATAATTTTTAACACAATAGAAAGAAAGTCGCGGTCAGACATTTAAACTTTGATTGAATATTAAATATGAATACAAATTGAGCAGTCCATAATTACAATGATGTATAACAAAAAACCTTAATTCGAAAATAATTGAAATATTTTCGTAGCTTCTAATGGATTAATGCTAAAAATGTCAAACAGGCTTATCAAATGATGGGGGTCTTCTTAAAATAAAATGGCCATGCTTTCACGCATCACTTAAGTGTATAGCCATCCCTGTCTGGGCAGTAAAAACGATAGCAGTAAAGGGAGAAAGAAAATAATTTTAAGAAAAACATAATACAGGGTTGGAGCAACTATATTCGTGTCAAATCGCAGGTAGAGCAATAAAATGGCCGTTTCATTAAAGTTACGTCTGCGGGCACTTATAAAGACATTAAAGGTCTCATGATCGGCGCCTGTTCATATAGCTTCTATCTCGAAGTAATTTTGTCCAGTGTATCCTTTTTTATGTGTCTGCTTTTAGTAACACATCGAAAAAAAAAATACGTTAACCCTTTGAACCGATAACGGAAGGTAACATCTGTCAAGTAGGAAATGCGTTTCTAGCGGAAGCATAGATTATTATCACAACAATAATGGTTGATGTTAACGATATTAGAAAATTACGCAATAATAGAAATACATACATATGACCATATAATGGGATGCTTTTGTTAGTTTGAGTGATTTCGAATTTATGTGTTTTAATTCTTTCTAATTTTTTCATCGTGGAAGGAATTAAAAACGATCTTGCAATACCTTTGGAAAGGGTCAGTTTGTTTCCTAACAAACTGTTTGTTTGTTTTGGGACTAACAAATCTTGTCGACTTAACATTATGTTCATGCAACACTTCAAAGGAGTGAGAACTGAATCGTATCAAATTGCGATCAGTCCTCTCTCTGTTTCTATTCATCCAAATGATCCAGATGATCTTTTTGCGAAAACAAGTTTATGAAAAAAAAAAAGTTTGTTTCCTCCTCCTCGTAACACTGATATTTGATCAGATATTTACAACTTGCTAGTATTTAGGTTAGCATGGCAATGACTACCACCAATGGTCCTATTGATCAGTTAGTCTTTCGACGACCGCTGCTATTTTTGAACGAATTATCATGAGTTTGCTGTATATTCATTAAAAGGGTTCAAGGGTTGTAATGATCGGATCTGATGTTAGTAGTAAAATGATTAACGCTTCATATTTTTAAAACTAATAGTTTTCTAGTAAAGCTAGGAGAATATAATGAAAAGTAATTAGTAGTAAAATTTTAATTTAATGACGGTAGATGGCTAAGTATTAGTAAAATGTCTTACCAGGAGCGGTAGGGTTCCACTAAGATACTTCCTTCATCTGGCAGTTCGTGCAATTTGTGCAGTATATAATTGAAACCTCGCGAATCATTAAAAACGTAGTTCCAGGAATTCGGTATCTTAACTCTACCCTCGCCACACAGTCTTTAAAAACTTAGAAAAACTGCATTTCATAAAAGATCGGCATATTCTAAATACTAGAAACTGTAACAAACTGGTCATCCCATGTTTTGGACTCAGCAAAATCAGTAACAGTTTTTTAGTTAATAGTGTCAGGTTTTACAATAAAGTCCCGAAGCATGTTACCGATTTGCCGAACTATTAGTTTAAGCACCATACCAAACGGATTTTGGTATCGATACACTTACACTATATTTTGTTTGTCTCTTTTTATCTTTATTAGTTTTTTTTTATATCAAAGGAGGAAAACTAACTGGTGGGTCACGTGATGTTAAGTGATCACCACCGTCCATCTGGGAAGTCGCAAGTGCGTTGCCATCCTGTATACAGGAGAGGGAGAGGGGAAGGAAAGGGAAAAGAGGAAAGAGGAAGGGAGGTGGGCCTCAGGCGCTCTCACTGACCGAACGAAACACAACAATGCAAGCACTGTTATTTCACGTCGGTTTTCTATGAGAGGGGTGGTACTACCTCGGCCGAGCCGACCCATTCATGCTGAAACCAGTAATAGCTTCAGCGTGGCTCTACCAAGTCCTTCTTGCTACTTTATTTTATCGCGTTATTTTATTTATTTCTTTATTTTTCACTTTTTGTATCTACTGTGTGTTATTTTTTGTATCAAAAATTCCTCATTACAAAACATTATCATATTTTTCTAAAAGTAATCCGTGGAATTTTTCATTTATAGCACGCTTAAAGAAGTTTTAATTAAAGAAAACTCATATAATATTTTATTAAGCACGTTGAGAAACACATTATGTCAAGTATGGACATAGTAAACAATAGTATCTATTTATCAGCAAGATAATCCATCAATGGCCTAATTAATAAAGACAGCAAACTATTCATGTATTTCAAACGTTATCAGATGCTCAAGTCTAGATTAACAGAATGTAGTGCATCGAATGCATTATCTAATGAGGCAACACAAACATAAACCTTCGTTAAGTAATGAGACCGTGGATGCGGCCGATAAATATGATCAAACAAAACATGCTATGGAGGAAGTAGTACATTGCAAAGACAAACGGGTCGATGTACGCTCATAAACATGGGACGTTTTCAGATCGCGTAGTCGTTTGAAATTGACTAGGGAATCATATTATTTATTCATTATGAAGCTTGCACGAAGAACGTTAGTTGTATAGCATATAACCATTGCTATAATTTAGATAATTAAATCCTCAAAACTTATATTTAGAAATAGTTAAATAAAAATAAAGAAACATAAAAGTACGAGAAATAGTTTTCTCGTATATTTTTTTTTGGAACTTAATATCTTAACGTAAGGGAAATTTCATTTCAACTTTTATTTTTATATAATTAATAATTTACTACTTCATACGTATTTTTTTGAATAAATAATTCTGTTCAAAGCCATAAATTTTATGCACATCGTTATATATAGAGTTGCAGTTTATGTGATGTAGATACTTTAACAACAGAAAAAAAAAACCTAAAAAAACCTTCGAACACAAGAATCATGTTCAATGATGGCAGACAATAAACGAAATAGTTTATTGTATAAATTATATTATTTTTAGGTACATTAAGCTGTATGTTAAAGCGGTTAGTAATAATATTTGAGTAGATATTAATTAAAGCCTATCGTGATAACAAAAAACTAATTTTATTTTTTATTAATTTCGAAGGATTTTGAATTTTCAAGATCTCATCTTAATGGTTTCAAAAATGATCCCTTTTGTAAAATTTAAATTATTCTCTTTGATAACTTTGGGAAGGTGATATAGTCGTAGAAATACAGCGGACATTACTAATTTAGAATTTACTATATACATCCCTCGCCAAACTTTCTGAGAATTGAATATGCCGTAAGTTCGAGATTGAGTAAAATATTATGAAGAGTTTAATACAAAACAAAATTAAAATATTGTTATAGTAAACTAATATTGGCATTTATTTAATATTATGTTGCATAGATGTTATATATGCAGCTAGCCCCTGCCCACGACTTCGCCCGCGTAATAATAGTTACTTTGGGCTAGCGTTAACTCGCAGCGGAATGTCTCAAGAGGAAGAAATTTCCCGATTTTGAAACATTTTTCATTACTGCTCCGTACCTATTGGTCTTAGCGTAATTATATATAACCTATAACCTTTCTCGATAAATAAGCTATATAACAGTGAAAAAATTTTTCAAATCGGACTAGTAGTTCCTAAAATTACCCCCTACAACGTTACAAAATCACAAACCTTACCTCTTTATAATATAGATACAATATATATTTATACCTAAGTTTGTGTCCTGTGCAAATATATTCAGGACAATAAAAAGTTTTGCGCGAGCTGACATACTTCATGGGAAAATACAGTTTTTTTGTCAAATAATTACAATAAAATTGATTTCTCGCCTAAGTAATATTCTATAGAAGTATTATATATATGATAAAATAAGGTATATGCAATCTACATAAGAACACAAAGTACATACACTACCGAAGTATGAAACAAATTATTCGAGTAGAGTGAACTCTGTATGAAATAAATAATTTAATTTTCTTGTACCCAAATTAGTAAAACCAATCAACGTTTAATTTCTTCTGTACATTTATAGGCATCGTTCTGTGTTAGTAATCAATCAAAGCTCCATACTTGTTTGGCTTTAAGCTTACTTTTTGTAGGAATGTCAAATTAAGATTGACGAAACCTGAATAAATCTAATGATCAATTCAACGAACATAAACGGTCAAATGAGTTTTTAAGAGAAGATGGCTCGGTATTACGAGTTACTCGCTTGGTAAGTAGGTTTATAAGTTCGCCGTCCACAAACAGCTTAATCTATTTTAAGGGAAAGTATTGTTAATCAAACGTAATAATATAGTATTTTTATTACTATTTCTAAAGCTTAACTAGATACCTAATATGTTGTAAATAAACGAAAAACAAATTCCTTCCTATTTCAGAAATAAATAAAAAATATGAATACGTATGTAGATTTACTTTAGGGCAAGGATCGTTTCTCAATTTTCCGATAATAAATATATGGAGTAGTTATTGAGGCGTGTATGCTTGGTACATATATACGTTTCAACAACTCATACATATATGAATAGTTAGCTAGGTTAGCTAAGATAGGTCGCGATTTTGCATGCAACAGGCAACAGCCAAGCCGAGGTGTGCCGTGCACCCTTGAGCTGGTTGCCAAAATAAAATCGGCTGAGTGCCTTAAGCGCTCGCCTTAGTAGTCCGGTGAAGCTGTTAAGACCTTGCTGGGTCAATAGCGTAGTCCTTTCGAAAAAAAAAGCAAGGACCGTACAGGTAAGTAACGCATTTATAAAAATGAACCGTTAAAATATTGGTAATATTTTTAGTTGAATAATGGGTAAATTATGTATATGTAATTAATTGTTAAAATATTACTGAATACATACATACATATAATCACGCCTCTTTCCCGGCGGGGTAGGCAGAGACCACGTCCTTCCACCTGCTACGGTCCTGGCACACATCTTTCGCTTCTTCAACGTTCATCAGTCTTCTCATGCATGTTCGTCGGTTTAGAGTACTCTTGACCCGACCTTTCTTCAGAACGTCCCCGATTTGATCGAGGAACGTTCGTCTGGGCCTTCCTCTTCCAACGTTCCCATTCATGCTCGCCTTATAAATTTGCCTAGTCATTCTTCTCTCGTTCATCCTCTCTACGTGCCCAAACCATCTGAGCATCCCTTTTTCAACTCGTGTCACTACATCTTCTTTTACACCACATCGTTCTCTTATCACACTATTTTTTATTTTGTCACACAGTGTTACCCCTAACATACTTCTTAACGCTCTCATTTCTACTGCATTTATTCTACTTTCATGCTTTTTCTGCCACACCCAACTTTCACTACCATACATGAGTGTTGGAACCAACACATCTCTATGCACAGCCAGACGAGCCCTCATAGAGATTTTCTGGCTGTTCATAAAGGTGCGCAACGCTCCATTCACCATGTTACCAGCATTTACTCTCCTTTCAATATCACTGTGACACCTTCCATCCCTACTAAACATCGATCCCAGGTATACAAACTCATTCACTTGCTCAAGTTGATCACCCCCAACCCTAATACATACTTCTGTCGTTCTCTCTTCCTTCTCAAACACCAAAACTTTCGTCTTCTTGACGTTTACTTTCATTCCCTTCCTTTCCAGAGCTTCATTCATAACAGTCATTATCGTCTGTAAATCCTGAGCCGACGATGCAAGTAACACTTGGTCATCGGCGTAAAGAAGACACTTGACGAGTAGCTCATTCATTTTCAGTCCACAATCTCTCTCTTTCAATTCTGTCAGACAGTTGTCCATAAAAAGGTTGAACAACCACGGAGACGCTACACATCCTTGTCTAACACCCCTTCGGATCTTAAACCATTCAGTGAAGGTTCCGTTAATTCTGACACAAGCACTGGAATTCTCATAGAGAGATTTCAATGCTCGTATCAGATCGCTACTCACCCCATGCATAGACAATGCCGACCACAACTCATTCCTCACCACTTTGTCGTAGGCCTTTTCCATGTCTACAAATGCACAATAGACTTTTTGGTTTGTTGCCAAAACTTTTTCTACTATGCACCGTAAGGAGAAGACCTGATCCGTACATCCCATTCCCTTCCTAAATCCCGCTTGTACATCCCATATTCTTTCATCAGTTTCTAACATAACTCTTTCAATTATTACTTTAGCATACAGTTTGCCGACAACACTGAGAAGGCTAATTCCGCGGTAGTTTTTACAGTCTTGTTGTGACCCTTTTCCCTTGTACAATGGCACTATCACAGCCTTGCACCAATCTGCCGGTACCCGACCGTTCCTCCAACATAAGTTGAAAAGGCAGTACAACTGACTGGCTACCACCCCCTGTCCAGCCTTCAGCATTTCGACAGATATCCTATCATATCCCGCAGCTTTACCTGATTTCATGCCTTTCAATGCTTTCATAATCTCTTCCATACTAATTTCACTTTCAGGTTCACTTTCGCTCACTTCAAGAGGAGGTGTTTTTACCTTCTCTTCTCTTTCAAACAAATTTTCGAAATAATCCTTCCATCTCTTCAACATGCATTCTGCTCCTATTATAACACTACCATTCTTGTCTCTAATCTTAGATAGCTCAGAGTTCGCAGTTTTTCCTCGGGTCAGTCTAATTGACTTCCAGAATAATTTAATATTATTCTGTAAATTATCAGAAAGCCTTCTGTCATACTCCTCCTTTCGTTCTTCTTTCTTCTTACTGACAATTTCCTTCACTACCCCTTTCATATTTTTATAAACCTTTCTTACATCATCCACATCCTCTTGCGTTGCCTTTTGCACTCTTTGATTATCCTTTGCTGCTAACCAATCCAGCCACGCTTTCTTCTTTTCAGACACAGCTCGTTGGACCTCCTTATCCACCCACTCGTTCTTCTGCATTTTTCCTTTTCTTCTTTTTGCAGTGCCACATACATCAGTTGCAACATCCACTACACCTTTCTTAAAAACCTTCCAAAAACTTTCTATCTTACATTCCTTATCCAAACCAGATAATCTTTCTTTCAACCTTTTAATGTACTCATCTTTCACTTCACCCTCCTGCAAACTTTCTACTTTCACACGTTCTAGCTCAGTTACTGGTACCGATACTCTGTGTCGCCATCGTTTGAAAAGACCCCTTATCCTTGATAACACCAAAAAGTGATCTGTGTCAATACTGACACCGCGGTACGCTCGAGTATCTAATAGTTGCCCTTTCAGTCTTTGATCTACAATTACAAAATCTATCATACTTCTTAGACCACCTTCATCCCTTGTATACATATGAACTCCCTTATGAGCAAACATTGTATTCGCCACTGAGAGATTCCATTCCAAACACACCTCAAGCAGACTTTTACCATTTTCATTAATCCTTTCATCACCAAACGTACCTAGAACATTTTCATAACCATCACGCTTCACACCTACCCATCCATTAAAGTCTCCCAACATAACAATTCTTTCATTAGTTTTACAATTTCTTAGGACTTCTCTAAGGCTATTCCAGAACTCCTCTCGTTCCTTTTTATCATTTATAGACCCACTCCTACCTAGGTCCGTAGGTGCATATACACCCAGGACGAAAATACGTGTGAGCCCGACTTTTAGCTTAATCCAGAGGAGTCTAGGGCTTACACAATCATACTCAGTCACACAATCATTCATTCGCGTAGACAGAATGACACCGACACCCTGGCAGCCTCTTTTAGTACTGGCAACACCAGACCAATACGCCGTATAGGGTCCATGATTTGTGGTGTCACATCCCTTACGCTTCGTCTCATTCACGCACAGAATATCAATCCTCCTCTCATCCATCATTTGACATACTTCATCTATTTTCTCATTCAATCCTCCTCTAACATTCAAGGTAGCAAAGCGGCTCTCCGCAGTCCGCTTTTCGCCCCCGCCGGAAACGAGACGTGATGGGTTGCGAACCGCATCGCCGCCATTTCGATTTCTACTTGAGTTTGAATTAATCATTGCGTTCCCACGAGCAGCAAGGGAAAAATACTCGAGCCTGGCAGAGCCCCGCATGCCAGGCAAGGGTTAACCTTAATCTGGGGTCACCGGGTCCCAGGGCAGTACGGCACGCTATAGACTAGGCTCGCCCCTAGCCACGCATCCATCAGCACGGCAGACCTTGGATTGGCGGAGAGGAAAAGGAAAAGGAGACACTGAAGGGGATTGATACTTGAGATGGGAAGCGTATGGGGTGTTGGGAGGGGAAATAACGGTGTTCAAGGATACTACTGTCTTGGAAGGCTAGGTATAATTCAGTAGTAGCTCGGGGAGCCGGGGTCGCGTACCCGTATACTATAACCGGATTTCCGGGGAAAGAAAAAAAAACGGTATAGTATCCCTGACTGAATTATCTTCCAATTAATTTAAATTTACCAATCTTTACTAATTTTGCAATTGTGAAGTTAAGTCCGTTTGTTTCTTACATTTTCCGGTCTCAATCGGATCATCAAAAGATTTTGCACAGACGTTGTCTGAGGTACAAAAACGGAAATAGGGTGTATACTCCGTGTGGTAAAAATGTCTTGTTTCTGAGTGATATGGCTGAATCTTTTTTTTTTCCTTTATAAATTTATGCACTTAGCCACATACTCATCTGATGTTAAATTAAATGACAAAGTGCAGTAAAGTGATAAATACATCAAACCTAAAGCAAACTAGCTCTAAAGTGTAGCTCCCGGAATAGAGGAACAGGTGCTTGACGACACGTTTTCAACTTGATAGTAGTAACCAGCCACATAGATTAGGATAAAGAAAACGTTACCACCATGCTGTGGTTTCATCAGGATGTATTCCTTCACCACAAGCTCAAAAAGACTCAACTGCAAGACATCTAACCTACGTACAATGACGCTGTATCCGAACACGCTATCAAATAAGCTATCATCGCTTCTACATTGACGCTAGCAAAGCCGCGGACAAAAACTAGTGCTTATAGTAAAAGTAGTTTGTAAAATGTACAAAAATGTTAATAAATAAATTTTGAATTTGAATATGAAAACACTGTCGTACATTGAAACATAATATTTATGAAATATGTTGATTTATTTATCCACATAATTTATGTTAAGAGAGTAAGGATATAAGAAATACCAACTCTTCAATCCCCATGATCCAAACTTTACATTGAAACTTTCCTAAATCTCCTACTAAATCGGAAAACGAAGCGACGGTAGCAACCCTATTATCTCGACTATACGCTGTCGCTAAGCCCTAAATCGGCGGCTTTGTTTTCAGACAATAAACTCTCTTTGTTTCTGAAGAGGAATCTCAGAGGCTTGCTCTGTCGAGAGTCTCAGCCATGATGAATTGGGACGACGTCGAGTATTCTTACACCTATTTATAAATATTCTTTTGTTTCAAATACCAATTGACTTTAACGTATAAGATCAACATTTACCTACTTTATCGACTCGATGTCTTGTAGTTCTTAATCGAAACGTAGTAATTACTAATAATTTTGGACGACAGAATAATTGGCTCATTTATGAACGATATTACTGTGATATTGAGTACGTAGCATTAGGTTTTTTTTGTTGTTGTTTTCACCCAAATTATTATACTTTTGTAATATTTTGTAGGTTTTAGCGCTTAAGCACAATCTATTTTGATGTTATGTAACAATGGGGTCTAAGATGGTAAAACGTAAAAGTAACTGCCTCTTAAGTGTTTCCGGTGGAACAAACCAACGGGTGGTCGGCGATAGATTTTCAAATTGAGGGTGGCAATCTTAGCAAAAGACCTATCACCATGCTATGATTATACCATAATCTTTTCCTTCACAGAAAACTCTAAATCACTTACAAGGATTTAGACTTACGCTACCAACTAAGACATGATAATTCATTCGTTCGGAATCAGCAATATAATGCAAGGGAGAGGTGGTTCCAATTTCATACGAGTCACTTTCTTTTTCCTTGACGTGTTGTATGAGCTTTACATAATAAAGTCACAAAGATTTCTCAGTCATAATATCGCTACAAGTCAAAGAGTTTGTGATAATTTCAAAGTCCGTCAAATGTCTTGAGAATAATGATGACATACTTTATAAACTTATCAAAGTATTTAATAGCAAACTACTACTCCATCAAGTCCAAATGATTCAAGAGGCATATACGAGTAGTATGGCGTTACGAAGTTTAATCGAATAATAGAAATAATAAAACCAGTATAAATGTATTAAATTATGTTCGGTAGGGACGGTGTAAACGTAAACACCGCATCAGCTTGTGACGTATTAATGAATTCAGACACCGAAAAATATACAGTTCTATATATTCCCATATTTTTTCACGAAGTTTTTCTTTACCATGAGCTGATTTAAAAGAGTAGAGTTAGCGAACATATCGGTATGAATGGAATTTGTGGACATCAAATCATTATCCCGCCAGTGAAACTACCCGTTCACTGTTGATAATCTTTTTTTTCAACCTGACTACGTTTTTGACCTAGCAAAGTCTAACAGCTTCACCGGACTATATACTGCTGATAATCGAAACAGTTATACAATTAGCTAAATCCTATTCTTATCAATGCCCTCAGTCAACTATTATAAAAAAAAACATTGGTTTTATTATCTTGTTATCATGTGGTACTCCCGTGTCATCGGTTTCCTAAACACCCACTTAAAATGTTGAAGTTTAACAAAAAAATTAACACTTTTATGAATGCTCTGCGTGACATTTGTCTTATTCATTTACAGTGTACATTTTATGGTCACAAAATAAGGCCTATATGACATAATGCATATATATGCCTCATATATAATTATCAAGTATTATATACTTTTAACATATTTCGTTTCAAATACACGTATTACTAATAAATAGTGATAGCTTTAATTATAAAACAAAAAATATTATGGTGCCCAAATTAGACGAACAAACTAGTCTTACAATAGCCAGAAAGACACAGAAACCTTGCAGGGTAAAATCCCGGCTTCGATACGAATAAGTCGACATACGGACGATTGCGCCAAGACGAACTGACGTTACATAGCGAAATTATCTATCAGCTGAATTAGTTAGAAGTATAAAATCTAACGGCTAAATTCTATTAACGTATGTGTTTGCTTTTTATTATGAAGTATTTTATTTTCATTGATTCATTTTCAAACTACAACGACTGTAAAGAATATCTTATATTATATTATTTATTACTATGTGAGAAAACTATGGTATTTAAATATAGTACCTATTTTTTTACAGCTGTTGGTCACTAAAACAACGATCAGGTACTCATTTATTTTTTTAGATGGCGTTTTAACATAATAATAGCTCCATTGCAAATGTTGTCATGTTGAAATTTGACAGAAAACGGTGATTGTGGTTATCATTATAAAATTTAGATTAAGCTAAAAGTGATAAATAGTGGAATAATAAACTTTAAATGTCGTTTATTTTTTACAGAGCGACGCATTAGTTTTATTCCTAGTTCCGTAAAATTCCATTTCAAAGTAGTCTTATAACTATAATAAAACTGTAACTAGGTCAAAACTTTAAAACATTAAATATTTTTTGATAATTATAATCGAGGTGAACTATTTTATCGATATTTTGTCTGACTGTCTGTCCGTCTCTGTGAACACGTAACACTTTGAAAGTACTGAACCAATTTCGACGAAATTGATACAGTGGTAACTAATACTACAAGATTACATTTAGGATACTTTCTGTCCCATAAAACACAAGAGGTTCTCTAGGGTAATGGATGAAAGACTAAAATTTGTATTCAATGAAATTCTTGACGGATTTTGGTGAATTTTCTATGTGATATATATAGATACATATAGACAGATTAGGTAAACGTTTAAGTTATACTTCATATTTTTATCGTTTTGTATTCAGGAAATCCCTGGTACCACCGATCCGATTTTGATTTTTTTTTCAATGTTAGAAAGGTATAATTATCCCTCAGTGTTATAATAATGTTTATTTTGGAAAATTATTTTCAATAGTTAAAATTACAAGGAATGTAATTTAAATTGACAAATATTAATTTATCGCCAATACTGGGAAGACATTTATCGGCAATATATGTAGGTTATTATTAAACCCGGTAGGCGATGTTACGAATGAGTTTAGGTTTATTTTAGAAAATTTCTCCTATACCAACTATATTTGAGTGAGTCCCTGTATAGTTCGGATTTACAATTGAGAACGGTAGATGTCACTGAGTTCGCGTTTCAGTTTTGTTAAGATTTTTCGCGGATAACAATACAATTAAAACAGGTAATAATCAATTTTGTGCAGACGAAGTTGCACAGGTCAGCTAGTCTTTAAATATAATTAAATGTAGTATGTTTGAATTATGTTTATGAAAAGAACAGCAAGTAAACCAAGATATACAATCGATCACAGTTATCGATGTAACAACAGATTCTGTAAGTCTCGGTACTATGATAAATTGCGCTATTGGATACGTTGGTAAACAAAAGTGAACACAAAGCGAATACTATATTAACATGTATTTGCTTATCTCGAATAATATTTAGCGAAGTGAGAAATATACTGTTAATCTTTATAGAATACATTATATATTATATTATATTTATTATTTTATTTTATATTATATATTACAATATTATAAATCAATTCCAGTTATTTTCTGTTAAAAAACCATAACAAGATGGTAGGATTTCATTTAAGCCTGTAGGAATACTGCTCACTACTATAAAAATCTAGGTGGTCACGGACAGCGTAATGACAACACACGGAGTGCGTAAAATAAACTGTTTATTTAACATGACCATATATGGTATTTATACAGGCACGCGATATTTCTTTTGTTTGTTCAATCGTTTGAACGACGTTCTATTTACAATATTACAAAAGTTTCTGCTAGTCTACCAAAGAGGATGACATACTCGGTAGCTACACGCCCGTCTACCTATGTACTAATTTAAAGTTAAAAATCCATCAATAAAGACCAATATGTGTGTTCCAGAAGCTGTACTTGAGAGTTAGATCCTCTAGCATTAGCGTGTTTAGAATCTTAGAGTACGTCTTCATTTAACATTTGATGGAATTATATTCAAATTTTAAAACCTATAAAGCATTAAAAATAATATTTTGTTACCTTACCATACATACCATCATCTATTGTACAGTCATTTTGTCAAAACAAAACAAACAATATATGTATATGTGAAATAAAGTTCCATTCATTTATTTGCATACCACTTTACTAATCGTACAATAATGTCACTATTAAGAAAAAACTAATAAATTGCTACAACGGAATAATTGAATGACTTTGAAGAATTTCGATGTATCGCGGATAACACACGATACTGATAATAAAATTCTCATATCAAAAACAGTAATGACTTTAATTAATTGTAACGAATACGATGACTACAGTGTTGTTAATAACAATCCTAAAAGCATATCTTGAAACGCCAAGCCAATAAACAAAGTAGATTATCAACTGGGAGACAAACCCGCCTCCCACATTTCATTACCGGACCTCACAGCATTATTTTATGTGCTTATTCGCGCCGAGATATCCACTTCAATAAATCAAGAAGGATATCGTGTAATGGACACCGCTGGAGTATCGTCCCCGTGGAGGCATAAATTTGTTTTTCTGAGTGTTACTCAATAAATAATTTTGTGAAAATTTTCATACGAGACTTAAGTATCTAATGAGATTTTAACTCTTCTCCCTTTACCGTTTTATTCGAATTTTCTATGTAATTAGTTTTTCCTCATTTCAATTTTTTTTATCATAATCTCATGTGATATTAAGTGACGATGTGGTCGTTCCTACTTCTCGATTGTCAGGCTCAGATTTTAATCCAATGTTCCAGGAGAAGAGTATTTATATGAAATTATTCACTCTTGTAGGAGACCAATTATATGTCGACGCCGACAAAAATTGTCAGGTGTTTTGCCAGCCTTCTACGCCCGGAAAAAAATTGGCTGAGATCTCGCTCGCTTATGAGTATGTATTGAACTGTTCAGGATATAAAACCTTTCCCTAAGGATACTGTGGAATCAATATTTTCTTTTCTCAGATATATTTATTGATTTTCGTCTTAAGTAATAATAATACATCACAACAACATCATCGACGTTCATCGCTTACAGTCGCTTTGTAGCCGATAACCGAATAATAACTGAAAGTGTGAAAAGAGGAACCGACATCCGATTAATATATCGGATCCGACAATTAACAAGTGGGAATGAGCTGTAAATGGTAAACACGCAAAACCTAGAATGAGCCTTAGGAAAGGAATATTATTTTTAATGGATTATCATATATTATTTCCATATATGTCAAGGACGGCATTACAGACAAAATGGGTAGACAAATTTCCACACATCACTAATTCATATAATTTACTTAGCACCTAATTTCGACGTAATGATACACCCGGCTTCAATAATATTAAGCTGATATCTAATACGGCATATGTTATACGCTTCGATGTCACCTACTAATTCGTATTTGATAAATAGGTCGAAACATTATAGGTTAACTAATATCATATACCTTACCAATTGCAACATTAATTTTCGAGTCAGTAAATAAGCGATATTTATGTGAGAAATCACAGGAAAAATTTACAAAAATTCAAAAATTATTATATGAAATAAAAGCTTCTTGAAAATAAATTTGATTAAACGTAATTATTATGTAAAATAAAATATATGGTATATACATCTTAATGGATATAAAGATACCATTTTTAATTACTAAATGAGTGGCTACTAAAACTGTTCAAAAATTATATTGAACAAAATCCTAACCCTCAAATTTTGGTATAATATTTTTAATCGATTTAAAAAAAAGTGTTCTCAAATCTCTTCTAATATTTTGTAATGTTTGTTATATCAGAAATTCGTTATTCTTAAACAGATTTGGAAAGCAATTTTTTTATTCATAAAAAGGGGATATTTACGAGAGTGTCCCTCTTTAATGTAATTAGTATTGCACCTTGAATTGCGAAGATACTTCAGCAAATTACAAAATCGAATCGAAAATGTATAGTGATTGAGGTATTGTTAGGTTTAAGCTAATCCAAGACTATATAGGCATTAAGTATAGTCAAGAACGTACTGAAAATTTTATTTAAAAAAATAAGATAATTTCATGCATCATGCAATAAAAAATCTTGTTGGATAAAAATGCTGTTAAATTTATATAAAATAATATTTATAGAATATTGTAAACTACTCATATTATAAAATGCATTGCACTTTAAATAGAATTTATTAAGTCAGTAATTTATGTGCCATCCAATAGTAGGGGTATACAATAATGTGGTTATTCACGCCCGTAGCATATGTTTAATGTTGGAGCAAGCTTCCATTGATTGACGTGACGTCTGGTTTCTTGGCTTTAAGTAGCTTCCAACATATGTTTGTTTGTTACGAGTGTATGAGTAATTCATCACAGTTAATAAAATTTAATAAGCCCTTATAGAGACCGTTTTAATTTCTCTATTTTTAAAACAATCTCAGTATAATAGAAAACGACATTCGGATCAGGATGAATATGAAAATAGTCCATCACATCAGTAGATCCAAAAGATGACTGATTGCAAATGATCTAATAAAATTTTCCGAAGTCAGGAGTCGTTTCTTGGTATTCATGAAGAAAAAACGGGCATAATTATATGAATGAAGGTCTGTATTTTCAAATAACAAAAAACAACCATTCACATTTAATCGAAAATTTTAATTCTTAAAATAACTCGTGCTATTTTTTGATGAGAACGATGCATTTGTTTTCTATTTTATGTCATTATGACTTTGGCATCAACTTCAATCTTAGTTAATTGAATCTCAATGAGATAAACACGTTCAGTTACAGGCGACGGCTCAACCCGAGGTGTGCCGTGCACCCTTGAGTTAGTCGCCCAAACATCCCAAACCAGCTGAGTGCCTTCAATGCTCGCCTCAATAGTTCGGGGAAGCTATGAAGACCATTCCAGGTCAACAGCGTTTTCATTTCGAAAAAAAAAACACATTCAGTTCATTTCGATATTTAGTTCTATATTAACCATAGCCGATAATCCTGCCTCGCAAAGACACGAGGTAGAGAAGGGAACGAGAACTATCATAGCTTCATCAAACAGAGAAGAATGGGAAGTATTTAGCAACTAAAAGTCAAAATTTCATTAAATGCTTTATTAAATTGAGATTGGCACTCGTTTCCAGAGACATAACTTTAGATAAGGCAATCAGTTATTCACCAGCTTTCTGCAGCATCAGTTAACTGTCCGTTAGCAGAAGCTTTCATCTCGCCATATTTTTAGAGCACATCCAATATCTAACGAATTTGGTCGTAATCCACACTTTGGGACATATTGATCTGTGTTAATGTTACAAAGTTCATTGCTTAAACACGCTAACCTCTGGAATTATGACTCGGATTTGAAAAATTGTGTTTTATAACTCACTTATTAATGTAGGTTATAATTGGTTGTAGGCCATTTAATCTTTTATCCTTAACCTTTAGGAACAAAGCAACTACTATACGAAAACTAGGTTGGATAGCACGCGAGCGAGCACAAATTTATAGTGCGTATAGAATATGTAGTACTGTGCGGGTATAAGGGTCTGAGGTCGGATTGTCTGCCCGACGAGAACCGAGATCAATCGAGAAGGTTCGAACTGTGAATGCCTATGTTAGTAAATACCATATCCGCATGTCTAAGTCGCATATCGGATCCGTGTGCAATAGCTGTGATTTTTATAAAATTTATTTCACTTTACCTCAATACATTGGTAATAATTTATAAACTTATAAATTAAATAAGAGTGGAAGCACAGGGTGTAGCTAGTCGTATTTTCAACAGAAAAAAGGAGCTAGAATCAATGAATCAGTGAAAGTATTAAAAAATACTTCACACTATATTTAGTTTATTTGGCCCTAATTAAAAACAGTAAAAATAAGGTAAACCGTTGAACGAATGTAAATCATAGGAATAACTTTCCATTATTAACATAGAAACACAATCAACAAACTTCAACAAACGCCCGAGAATTTTAATTCCAATCTTGAACGCATCAAAACGTCAAACAAAATCACTCATTCACACTAATCTAATCACACAGCCGGCTTCCGTGGTACATTCTCATAGCAACATCGTACTTTACAATAGTACATAGTACACACTGGCTTAGTGGGTGGTCGCTCCTTTATACCTAACATGGCCGTCCGCTCGTAATTATAGCGGACGTCTTTGTATCAATAAATGGAACAATGCTAATTTCATTAACGTCAAAATTTAATAACATCCTTGTACATACATCAAATATTTAATAAATTGAAAATTCACTTTTCTGTATTAATTCAAAGGTATATAAAAGGTAAAACATTGTGACGACACTTGGACGATTAAGAAACACTTTTAAAAGAATGCCCTAGAGTAGGAATATATAAAATGTGGTATCACAAAGAAGTGTAATATTTAAGTACACATAAGTATTAGCCCGAGGCAGCTTTTAACTTGGAATGAGATCCAATTATGGTGCCTTCTTACTTGCCCCTAAAATTTAGGTACCAGTTGAGCATTCAAGCATGTAACTGGGACTCGACTCTCGCGTGTCTCAGTGAATAAATTCATTTACATACTAACCACATACCGTATAGCAATGATATTATACCTAAAAAGCTGTATATAAGTTAGCTACACAATATTTTGACAAAACAAATGGCACGATAACGAACATATATGTAAAGATATATTGTAACGCCACACTGTCTTAGATAAAATGTGGCAATAAGATGGCATATTCTCATTATCAGTGGTGAAAAATAAACACTTATATGTTGCTTAAAAACGGACGGATTGACGGGGCAGCCATAGAAAATAAGCTAACTAGCCAAGTTTTAACAAACCGCTGTCGAAGCACTTATATCAACAGCTTATTAGTAAATAATATCATTGCCGTAAAGAGGTAAATGAATTACTTTCTTTTTGGGTACATTAGAAGAAAGACGGTCAATCTTTCCTCGCTATAGGCTGACTATACTTAGATTTAACATATAGTTTTATATAACTTATTATTATAGACATATTTCAAATGAACGTTATACTCCGGTATGGTCTAGTGGCTAGGATACCTGGCTCTCACCCAGGAGGCTCGGGTTCGATTCCCGGTACCGGAATCATCTTTTTTACTTTTATCTTTGTAACACTGTGTATGGACAATTTAGATGGTGAGTCGCGATAAATACAGAATATTATACGCACGAAGAAATATGGTTAGGAATGAACAGTTTTATCTTCGATCTTTCTATGCAGCGTTGTAGTAAACGAGAAAACAAGTTAACAAGCCACATTTTGAAAGCGATAAGAAGTGAGAATTCGCAAAAAGTCTTGGGAAAATAATTCTTCATTGTTTCGCAGCCAACTATTATTGCGTGTGACGTGTTCCGTACTAAAAAGATAATGACTTTGTTACAATGATAATTCCTTTACACTTCATTATCTGTTAATCTTGGTTTCAACGAAATGCGTTAAAATATTATCTTAACAGGAAGTATAATTCTATTCAACATTCTTCATATCTTTCTCGAGATTTTCATTAATATTTTATGCTCTCCGAGATATCTATAAGGTGTTAATAATCTGTTACAACATTGAGTTAATTATCCCCAGTTCCATAGAAATTTGTACGTTCCAATAGTTTTGGCGTCACATTTATTAAAAATACAACAATAAATATTGTCAGAATAACAATGCATTATGCTAATTCTTAACGTTTTGGAACGTTCGATGTATTCCTCGAGTATTTATGATTTTTTTTTTACCGTAATTTTGTATATAGTAATTCTACGAAACCATTGGTTTACATATTTATGTTAATGAAACTTGTATGTTTGTTTGGCTATCTTTATAATGGAACTTCACAATAATTTTAATATCTCTTGTTTTAGAGCTCCTATATACAATAGTGAGTATACTTTCATGAGGCTTTCGTATAACCCATAAGATCTGTTAAAATACGTAGTGTTTCGCGACGTTTTTATTCCACCCAAAAAACCGACACCAGGTGAATGTAGAACGAGCTGAGTGAAGAAAGCTAAGAGGAAGTAAGAGTATCTCCCACATTCTTAAATGTATGTCTTCTCGTTTCTCTACCTGGGAAATATGGTTCCTCGATAAAATTCAACTAATCTTTATCTACTAAGTTTATCAATAGGAAATACTACTACCCGCCACAGTAGGCTTAATAGCTTCCTTATTATGTTAGTCAAACTGTCCATTAAATTGCAGTGTGCGAAATGGTGCCCTCATATTTATTTATAACTAGTACTTTTTTGTAGGTGGTAGAGCCACGCTGAGAATACTACTTATTTCAGAATGAATGGGTCGGCTCGCTCGGGGTAGTACCACTCTCTCACAGAAAACTGACGTGAAGTAATAGTACTTGCATTGTTGCATGTCGTTCGGTCAGTGAGAACGCCAGTGGACCACCAACCTTTTAGCCCATCTTTCTTCCCCCAAACACTAGCTGGCAACGCACGTGCGACTCTTCTGGTGTTGCTAGTGTCTATAGACGGCGGTGATCGCTTAACATCAGATGACTCACCTGTTCGTCTCCTATGGTAAAAAAAGCTACTTCATGTGATAAATATACCTTTATCTAGTTACTTTCTACGTGCTGATTATAATCTCCAAATAACAATAACAAGTTTTGATGACTATTCGATTTTCAACGATCACTGTTTTTCCTTCATCGTTCTGACTAAACGTTATAGTTTTTTTACCGTCTCTAAAAAAAAAAACAAACATCGCAACGGTTTCTGTTGATTTGATTTTCAATAGATTTCTTGTTTATACGAAATGTTACTATAAGAAACTGGACACCGTATGATACCGTATCAAGGCTGTGTATTAGGCATATGTGAATAAAATTATGGACTTATGTTATATGCTATACCAATTCGCGTCCGTTGGCTTTGCTAGAGGTAATTGTTTACCTATTTGGGATTTTTTACGGCCAATTGCCTAGCTACCACACGTAAAATATAGATCTTCCCTTAAGTGTAAGCAGTTACATCTGAACGTTAGTTCAAAGAAACTTAATATTAGGCCTATCTTTGACCACTTCGGAAAATAATATCAAGTGAGATTGTAGCCAAATAACAAATAGCCATAGATAATTTAAAAATATCAGTAGTAGGTATATGGTTCTTCTACTGTTCTATTGGCTACCTCTATATCAAATTTAATTGCGATCGATTTAGGGATACTGTATAGTCGTGAAAAGCTAACAGACAGAGTTTCGAATTGTTTGTATTTGTGTGGATGAGTGCAAGTGATAGTGATGACCTTTGCCGTCATGAAAAAAATAAGTGAATATATTCAAAATTATTTCACGTCCTTTCGTATGAACAATCACAATGAAGCTTGAAAAACTAGGAAACGAGGGGATAGTCCGGCGGGCTACAAGGCGGGGCGTTCCACAGGGGTCGGTCCTGGGGCCGCTCCTGTGGAACATGGGCTACGACTGGGTGCTCCGCAGCGCGCTCCCACATGGAGCGCGTCTAATCTGCTACGCGGATGACACCCTAGTCGTAGCCCGGGGGGAGGACTGGAGAGAGCTAGAGCGCCTGGCCACAATGACCACAACCCTAGTGGTCAGGCGCATAAGACGGTTGGGCCTCAGGGTGTCCCTCGAGAAGACCGAGGCCATACTCTTTCATGGGCCTCGGCAGGGGCCACCACCTGGGGCCCACAATATGGTGGAGGGCGCCCTGATCAGGGTGGGTGCCAACATGAGATACTTGGGCTTCACCCTGGACGGGCGCTGGCGGTTCAAGCCTCACTTTGCGGAGCTCGGGCCCCGAATTGCTAGGGCGGCGGCGGCACTCGGCCGGTTGCTCCCTAATATCGGGGGGTCGGGTGCCGGGTGCCGTCGACTCTTCATGGGATTTGTGTGGGCGATGGCCGCCTACGTGCAACGTGCGGGCGCTGCGCAGTACGCAGCGTACGGTGGCACTGAGGGCAATCCGGGCATACCGGACGGTGTCATCGGCGACGGCCATTTGTCGCTGCCGAGCGTGGTCTCGTCCATGCTCGGCAGCAAGCAGGCGTGGCGAGCAGTGGCCTCCTTTTGCGAGGAAGTCATCTCGCAAAAGGAGGCGGTGGAGAGGGCTCGCGAGGCGGACCCGCTCAGTGGCCGTCTTCGTCGACGGAGGACCGGCAGGAGGAGGCGGCGATTTGCCCAACTCCTCCTGCCACCGTAGTCGGACCTGAGGGGATGTAGTCGGGAGCTCATCCCTTCATTGTACAGGTCCGGCGGACGAGGGAGGGCAGCTGGCGTGTACCCAGCTGCCTTTCTATAGGTAGGAGCCTGGCGGCAACCTTCCGCCGGGTGGACCGTTGGGGCGGCTATTAAAGGGGAATAGCAGAGAACGATCCCTTGCCGCCCCAACATCACGGTCTGTCAGTACACCGTGGGGTTTTAGTCCGTGCGGGTCGGACATAACCCATCCTCTCCCCCGGGAGGGTTGGTATCCATAAGGGATTTCCCCAAGTAAAAAAAAAAAAACCTTGAAAAAGTAAATGTACTCCGTTAATGTATTATTTATTGATATTTCTTATGTATTATTATGGATATAGGCTTAAGAATATAAAAATCACATTCTACGTTTCTCTGTACATCTATATAGTATATAGATATTACTCTCAAGCATAATTTCCTTATAGACTTTGTTGTCATACCATTGTGTAATCAATTTTAAGGAATTGATTAATTTCTTTATTAAGTTAGTTTATAAATACAATAAAATAATATATAATCATATAATATACTATCTATTATATGTGTAGAGTAAATGTTCTCAAACTTCTTTCTTTATAAGGCCTGTCGCTCAAATATATTGATACATAATTCTTCCTTTATAAAAGTAAAAAAGGTACGGACCGAACTAGTTCGGTGAAGCTGTGAAGACCTTTTCAGGTCAACAGCGTTTTCATTTCGGAAAAAAAAGTATGGACCGAACCGAAAGCAAAATCTAGTCAAATAAGATAGCACAAAATTTACATGAAAAATTTATTACCAAGAGATTGGAGATGACATTTTAAGCTCTTATATCAAAATATAATTTACATATGTATGTTGTTTTATGGAGACATTATTGTTATTTAGTAGGGATACTAAGAATTCCCATTTGTTCGAATGATTTACAGATATCGAAAAATATTGTACCGCCGCGCCGCTTTGAACCTCGTTCAAAGGATTCCCTTTATCCTTGATTAGTCATTAATAGGATTTCGATTGTTAATCTCTATTCAAATGACTTATGGCCCAGATTGTTTATTTATTCATACGTATAATGTCCTCAGTTCTACGAATTACTAATTCGAAATCATGGTTCCTAACATCCAATATCTGTAACAGCGTTGATGTATTTGCATAGTTTAGTTGTGATTCATTAGTTTTTAGTTCATTTGATCTTCTTAAGTCAATGATCTTAATTAATCCTTTATGCAGATTGAAAAATAGCTGCGTTATTATTTAAAAAAAATGGATAGGATTAATACTAAATGTTGTCTATTTTTTTTTATTAATTATGGTTTTAAGGACTTTGATGTACTGACTCAGATTTTGAAATTACGTTTGCAAATCTAGAAGATATTTTCATATACATAGTTGTAGATAATATTGCTCTTTTCAATCAATCAATATAAACAAGATTTCATATACGTACGTGCATTGAAAAGTAATTCTACTTCCTCTCAGCATTCTTCACCTCGCCTTACCTGGATCGCTTCACCTGGTGTCGGTTTTTTTAGCGTATTAAAAATCATAGCAAGACATTAAATACTTCAACAGAGGCTTGTGGTGACGAAAGTTTTTTTATTTATTTCGGAACTGACTACGCTCTTGGACTAATAAGGCCTTAATAGCTTCACCGGACTACACGTGACAAAAATCCACAAGATAAGCTCGCAAAAGCATATAAGAGCCCCAAAATAATATCTGCATATGAAATTCCGTTAATCTAATACATTCTTAAATGTAAACATCGTTTATTTCATAATCCCAAAAGTGAAATTCAAACATATAGTATCTATTCAACAAATTAAAGAAGTCATATACATAGGAAGTAATAACATATCGGCAGGTAAAATAAATACATTGCCTGGTAAAATTACGCGAATTCCACAAATAGAGAGCACTTTAGAATAGAAATCATAATTCTACTGTATTTTCCCAGCTAACCAGTTCCATTATAACCGACGTCCTTCCTGCTTCTAATATTTACATTGCTACATACCGGTACCGTGTAGTTATTTGCGGAGCGTGGTAATCGAAATTATCATAGTCATTTGCATATTTGTAATGCCCACTTAGCTATAAAATCTATAATTGGAGCTCACTGTATGCCCATTTACAAGTTTTTAAGCAGAAATTTAATAGGCTGTAACTACGGTTTTATTCTAATGATATTAGTCACTTTCACATTGAATTGTAATTTCTATGACAATGTGCTCTAAGTGGTAGAGCCACGCTGAAGCTATTACTGGTTTGAGCATGAATGGGTCGGCTTGTCCGGGATAGTAATATCCTCTCACAGAAAACTGACGGGAAGCATCAATGCTTGCATTGTTGCGTTTCGTTTGGTCAGTAAGAGCATTGGAGGCCCACCTCTACAACTTTCTCCTCTCCTCGTGCCCCTCCCCCATCTTACCCCAAACACAGGCTGGCAATGGACTTGCAACTCCCCTGGTGTTGCAAGTGTCTATGAACGGTGGTGATCACTTAGCATCACATGACCCGCTTGTTCATTTGCTTCCTATGATAAAAAAAATTATATCAATCCATTTGAAACTTCAAATAAATTAATATGCCTACTTTTTTTCTATATTTGTTATTTTCTCTAAATAAATCGCATAATGTTTTTAGCTATACAACTAAATGTGCGAGGAGAATTAGACTCAAATGTTTTTTCTCGCACCACACGTCATCTATTCATCACTTTGAGACATTATTTATTCGGTCCGACAATAGATTTGACGCTAAACACTTCCATTATCGCTAACAAAATAGACAAAAGCGACTCCATTCGAGACAATGGTTACAAATAAAAGGTTGTCGCTATTAATTTCTACGCTGACATTTGTAACGGTGTATCTTTTGTAGTTCTTTATGAGGAACTTAGTCCCGTGGCGGCGAAAAATTGGCGCGCAGCGTGTGAGCCATAGATGGACTAAACAGCACAGTCTTTCAAAAGAAATCCGTTTCATTTACACGTTTCGCTCTCAATATAATTTATTTTTTAGAATCGATGTAAAATTAGTAACGGCCTAGAGTCACCTGAGCCACGACGCGAGACCTCACGCAACAATAATGCGTATTTTGGTATCCATTCAACTATTTACAATAAAATATTGTACGCCTCGGACCCCACGGGAACGTGTGGGATACACCATGAAAAGATTTTTATGTTCATGCCTCATATTATAATTGTAAGATATGATGTTTTTGTAATTATTTACGACCTTAACATCTCGAGAATATTATCCATTACTACTCTGGATTAATAAATTATTATGTGTGTATCGTAAAAATAGGAATATTGGCTATTGGTAACAGTGGAACGGACATTTAAAATTTATCTATCTTATAGATACATATTTCTTTCAATAATCTTGTTACTTATGTTGTGTTGTATCTTATTATTATCTTTTGTAAATACACGTATATCAGTTTTAACTTAGGATCTTCAAAAAGTTTACTATTTTACAAATTCGCACCGCACAGTCCCTCAACTATGCTACTTTCTTTCATTAAACTGACTGAATTCTTCACACGACCAGTACAAACTACATTTTAGTGTTTACTCTCAGCAAAATAATAAAGGATTTATTCATTTAAATATTATTCAACGTTCATAGATGGTTCATAAAGTGTGATGGGAATTATTCGGAGTGCTTCCGCGTAATGGATTCGACGGTTTACGATGTGCTAAACTCCTACATGCACAGATGTAGTCATATTCATAAAGCTGTGGTATATTAAGTTGAAAAATAAAATCTGTTAGTTCTTTATACGTCTTCGCTTACCAACTCTGACCCAGATAATTATTTCATTTAATATCTGAGAACGAATAACTGTTTAGCAATAAAAATAATAAATTAGTAATTATACATAAATTCCAAACTTTATACATTTTGTATTTAGCTAAATGCTATTTATTATGTATCTTAAAGATAAAAAGTGAAAAGTAAAAATTGCTGAATATAAGTTTTTCTCGAATTTTACATCCCGCTGGGTGTCGTTGCCGGAAAGCGTCGGTACAAGACACACATAAGTCGGGACAAAGCGAAGAAAACGCTTAACGCACACATTCTGGAGATCAAAGAACGCGCAATCTGTGTAAAAAAAATAACGTTTTGGTCCCAAAAGGGCGGACCCGTTTACGCGGCCCAATTCACGCGAGCGGTCCGGACGACGAAGAAATTGAATTGAAGCTCGAACAACAAATTCGAACGCGTATCGAATTGTTTTACGTTTGACGAATTCGCTTATAGAAAATTTAAAATTCGTCACAATAGGCTATAATGATGCAGTTTTGCTTCTTTGTCCGTATCAGAATGTTGTAAAAGGAATTCCACGAATGGACTTTGCAGACGAGTTTCCCCTTTAAATATCTTGTTGTTATCGATCGTGTGGCGATAGCGTTTATAAAAAACAAATCGTTTTTGCGAGATTCGTGTAACAAAATTCTTTAAAGGCCTGTGGCACGGCAGCTTCGACGTTTCGCTTTTCTTAATTAATTTTTACATCTGTAAATAGTTTGAAATGGATTCCTTAATGCAAGTTTAGTTTTATTTGGTGGATTTTTAACAACCTGCTTTAATTCCGTGAAAAGATTTAAAAGATACATTGATCGCAATTTCGTCCCAACAATGGAATTATTCATTACCAATAAAAATGTTATTTATTTGGCTTCATAAGTTTTAAAGGATTTAAATCTATTATTTACTGCTTCAATATATACATTTTATAGAAGCGATAGTAGCTACGTAAGAGTCTTCGGACAATCAACAGTTTTTTTGCGCACAATTTTAAGTATGTGATAATTATCTCCCAAGATTTTTATTGAAATGATATGCTATAAAATGCAGCTTTGATTTAAATAGCATGCTTAACATAAATAAACTACTTAATTACATTAAAATTAATACTATATTTGTCAAAATATATTTGTAAATAATTACTAATGACATTTAAAAAGTAAAACTGATCTCTGTGGATAAATTCTTAGAAGGTAAACATATACTATAAGGGATTTTACTATTCGTGACGTTAGACGTACAATTATTTAATACACTTTAGAATAGCATTCATATCTTGTCTATGTATATAAAAATGTCTATGTATATAATAATAATATTTATCCAGAATTATAAATATAAATGATATCAAAATCCGTTGTGTAGTTTAAAAGAACTCATAGCACAAAAACAAACATGAAAAGCGGTTTTCTTCAATAATATTCATTATTCATAGGTTATATTATGTGCTTATCTTAAAAATTATAAGATTTTTTACTAGGAACATTGTCTCCTTATAGTCATTTAAAGTCTCATTCGTTTCTTCGTATGTTACAAAGTGCAAACACTTGAAGAATACGCAAGTAAGTTGCAAGTAGTATAGTAAGAGAAATTCGCTATCTTTATTACAATTTTATGAAATTATCACACTGCAGTTGGCTCCTGTGCATAGCTACCATTTGTTAGTGTCTCGTTAAGAAATCACATCTGCTAAACTTTATAATCGTAACTTCTGACAAAGGCCAAGTTGATGGAGGCGCGTATCAAATTGCTCGATTCAGTGCGCTCCTTAACGCAGCTGGTTTGAGCGCAACGAATCACACTATTTATTGTTCGTTGATCTTATGCGTTATTTATGGAAATTCGAAGTCATTTCGCCACGGTGTTATATACCGGGTAAGGCTTTATTGAAAGTATGTCACCTTGTCTAAAATTAGATACGGATTCCCAGCTGATACACGGTCTTCGATCATAGCCTCAAATTGTAGGTTTCCGTAGTCAGTAGTTTTGCATTTTCATGATTGATCCAATCATTCGTTTAATCATATGCTAGTTCGTGGTAGTCTGTTATTACTTGCTGTCTAACGCATACTTATTTTGTCCTACATTTTAAATTTATGTTCGTATTAATTACTCTGATATCTAATGTTACTACTTACTTACTATTCAATTTCCTTATACTGGTGGTTTTAAAATTATGTAGTTTTCTTTTCAAAATCATTGAAATACGTTTTCTTACTGTAGATATTCACATAGATGTAAGTCCAATTAATAGTAAAAATGGAGATATAAATACCTATTCGCCATTTCTTTTTAATTTATTAAACAGAACAAAGAAAGCGTTTGTTAATTAAGATGTAATTAAATACGTTCAGCAAAATAAATTGGAGACGCAAATTGTATTATATAGAGGTTGCCGTTTTGATTACATTATTGAGCCATTTTAATTGGCAATGTGGCCTAAGACAAGTAGGTATATAATCGGGTATTATAAAATACTATCAAGTTGATATGGTAATTATAAAGGTGCTGTAGTTTACCGTAAGCTCAAGCTTATTGTCGAATTCCAATGAACACCATTGGACACGGTATTCGATTGCGCTGCTATTGTCTTTTTTTCAAGCATGACAAAATAACTGCACAGTACCTGATAGTAAGTAAATTGCATTCCAAAGGCAACTGCCATCATTGAAACATTTACAATCTGCAGTGAGGCCGACATGCAACCCCTTAGCATTTGTAACATTGCTTACTCTGCAAATATGACAAACCTCTGACGGATTTATGACCACGTATCAGATACTGATAAATACCCTACCATTCCGCTTTTGCTTAGCCAAGTATCGAATTATTGTTTTTATTCTATTATAAATGTGAATGTGAGTTCATTGCTACTCTCTCACGTCTTTATTATTCAACTGAACTTACACTTTTTTGCAAAAAAATACTGTTTCCGAAGGCAGGGATTTCACCCTCACACATTAGAATCGAAATATTCTCGGACGGTCCGATTCCAGAGGAATTTCCTTCTACGAACACTCCGATTTTAGGATAAGCTTCTTGTTCAGATTTTTCTTCTAGATTACAGGATGAAGTTCTTCAAAGAAAAAGTAAATGAACATTAAAAATTCGGCAACGCACTAGTGGCATGCTTGTTTGTTACCAACGTTGTTTTGAAAAAAAAAAAAAAATAGTATAAATCTACATTGACGCGAATGAAGCAGCGGGGAAAAGCTATAATTCCATAAATGTAGACATCTAGATCGTGCTGAAACTGAACATGCTATGATTGTATATGATGTTTGTGAAACAATTATTTGTCAATGTAGATATAGTACCTGGACGACCAAGCCTGGCATGGTACTTTAAGATACATTTTTAAATTCAAATAAACTTGTTAGGTTTGCTTCACAAAATTACCATTTTCGATCAAAAAAAAAAATAAAATAAAAAGTATATCTCTTTTGCTGTCACTCGGATTCAAAATGGGGTTAGATGGATTTCTGATGCAGCCGATTTCCATCTGAGCTATTTTTGTTTTGAGAGCGGCGGCGTAATTTACGTTTATATTCTATCTATATTTTTTCATAGCCTAAAATTCAGATAAGAAAGTTATCTATGAATGGAATCTAGCTAGATCGATTTATCGTCCTCGAATCCACCTACATACTAAGTTTCACGGAAATCACTGACGCCGTTTCCGAGATCCTGAATATATTATTATAAACATATACAAGAATTGCTCGTATCAATGTATTAAATAGATTAGATAAAAGAATCTAGAAAACTGACTGACTATCTTATTATTTGAACCGCTTCGCTCCGTTACGACTGAGCACATCCCGGAGTTTTTGCCTCACGGTACCTACATCGATTTGATTGCTTTACTTTTTGCTCGACTTTTCAAATAAAGCGGAGTAATTGTTTGTTTTAAAGCCTGAGGTTTTAATCCGGAGTAGAGGTTTGTTAGAAATCTATGTTACTAAGTCAATTATTTGATAAACTTAATTTGATTTTGTTGGTAATTTTGGTCGGATTAATTGTTTCGTAAATTATTAGATAATTCCGCGGCTTCTCTTGCATGATCTACAAAATTATTATTAAATAGTTATTTGCAATAAAGCTTTTTAAACATAGTATATCTTATAAGTATGTGTTTTTCTGTACAATATTAATTATTTTAAGAACAGGAAAAGTGTGGTGCCGCAAATAATTCGGTTATTTATATGTCTTATAATTATGACGAGAAATTGTTTTTTTTATATATGACATGATGTGGTGGTGACAAACAGGCATGCGAGCCTCTGTAATCCGGTGAAGCTGTAAAAATCTTGCTAGGCCAATAGCATAATCAGCTCAAAAAAAGCATGTTCATTAACGCTTGCAACACCAGAGATATCACATGTGCGTTGTCGACCCTCTAATTGTATTAAAATTATTATTTACATGTTGCGTTGCACATTGTTAATCTAATTTATCAAATCAAAATCATTATAAAAATTAAGTTTACGGTAGGATCCTCCCAAATTATTTTTTGGAATTTATTATATTGAATTATTCAGGTAAATAAAACTACATAAAGTTCTGGTAGACATTTTGTGTCAACTAAATTTACATTTAACTCCATAATTTGTTCCGTATACCTAACGTAACCAAACCGGATCAAAGGATGCATATATAATTCAAAAAAGAGAATTATGTTAATCTATTTACAAGCATATTTCCGGTCAACTTAATCATTTATTATATATAGATAGATATAGTAAGAAAGTGTATGGATTTATGGATTTGAAGGTGTAATATTTTTTTTATTTATTTATTATTATTATATATTATTATTATTTTATTTTATTTCATAAAATATAACTAATATTGCGCACAAACCACAGTACAACCATTTAAATCTAGAACAATATTTTAAAATTATTTTTAGCAATATAAATTTATTATTTCATAACTTGAAATCTATTTCACGTGAACTATTACGTTCTCTATTACAAATTTAGAATTATTTCTATAAATTACTGATTTTGTTTTTGTCCTCGACGCAGGTAACAGGAAACGGGTTGTCTGACGTTAATCCTATATGCCTTTGTGTGTGTTGTGTGATCCGAGCTGAGTGCGTGTAGCGTGGACGTCGCCTATTTTTTTGGGCCATTCAATCTCGGAATACGCGCTACCAAGCGCCGTCTCACTAGTCTTCCATCTCTTTCACATCAGTCATAAAAACACGAGACGCAATCATCGCTCTCTAGTCGAATGCGATTCCGCGATACTTTAGACATAGTTTAAGTACCCTTTGATCAGATCTCAGCAATGCTCAGAATGAATCGTTATGATTAAGTTCCCTCGATGTTTTCTATGATTTTCTCAGGCTACTGGCGACTTGTTCGTTTCCGACATGTCCATATAAGGTGTTCATATTATTTGCACCTAATATTTTTGCAGGCCAATAACTTCTAACTGGATTTTATAGAATTTATTAATAAAATCTAGAAAAATACACAAGTTATTACTTTGTAATACAATAAATATTGTAAAGAAAATTGTGTGCTTTATTCAATAATGGATTTTTTTTTGGAATGACTACGCTATTGACTTATCAAGGTCTTAACAGCTTCACCGGACTACGCTTCAATAATGGTGTTTTTTTTTAATATGTATGCTGTACGCATATCCATAATAATTAGATCTACTATATAGCTATTTCATTATATTTATTCATCACATTTATTTATTTATTCCAATTCGTTACAAATATGTAAGCATTGAAGTTATTTCGTCGAATATATTTTGTTGACAGCAACAAGCAATCAAAATTTCCAAATATTTAAATTGAAATAAATTAATAAACGTTTTTCCACAAATTTTTACTTCAAATAATCTATTACTGTAAGCCTTATTGACTAATACTTTGTAATCCGTAAAGAGTTTGTGTTAAAACATAGTCAACATATTGATATAAATAATGCCTTCTGTAATTTCATACGAGAATAAGCAAGTGATTTAAAATGTATACCTAATCTCTTAAACGTAGCTAAATTGATATTAACGAAATTGTCAGATAGTTAACTTTGTACACTATATGCTACGGATTTTTAAGCCTTTTTGTTACAAAATTTCACAGAGATACTTTAAAATCTGTATAATTATTGATTTTTTTTTCGAAATGTCTATGCTATTGACCCAGCAAGGTCTTAACAGCTTCACCGGACTACAAAAAACCGCTGGGTTTCGAACCTTCGCCCCGTCGCGCCGATCGTTCAGTATAATATAGAGAACGTTACCACCGGACCACAGCTATTTTAAAAAGATGATTCCGGTATCGGGAATCGAACCCGAGCCTCCTGGGTGAGAGCCAGGTATCCTAGCCACTAGACCATACCGGAGTATTACAGTTAATGGAGTTGGGTATAAATCAATGATATTACATATATCTGTAATATAATTTGTATAAGTAACAAAATTACGTTTAATAGATACAACTCGGCTAACAATTAATCCAAATAACAATTGTAGTTTGCATAAAATAGTAAAACCATTCTTTTTTTAACAATAGAAACATAACATAATATTATAAGTTTGAGAATATGATATAAAGGACTTATTGTAGGCCTTTTTAATATATATACTTCTGAAGTAAATAGTTTATATGTATCTCTATAAAAATTGTAGTATTTTGGTCACTTTAGTAATAATGTTGCGTTCACAATTCAACAAAAATGAACCACATTTCTCACCTTTCTATAAATGTAGCATATAAAATTTTTAGAAATAAATATGTATATGAAAACGCGTTTCATAATCCGTTGGATAGTATAAAAGAAATAAGCTTACACACAGAAAGATGCAGAGAATGACTTTATACTATTTATTGATAGCGCAACGCTTACTGTTCTGAAAATATTTACACGTAATTTTTCTTGAACTGAATAAATCTTTCAACGCCGAGCATTTAATAAAATTGTTTGTTACATGAAAAAAAATAACTCAAACGTGCTGTCAAAGATTAGAACTGACTTGGTTTAATTTGAGCGCATTCTGATTTTGACATTCTTAGAAATCTCTAGTTTGCTTAGTGCACTAGGTTTTGCCCACGGCTTCGTTTACGTTCATATTGATTCCATTTTCTAAATGAAAATCACCCTATTTCCTTTACAGTAGTCCTGATAATTTTATGCAAAATGTCACGATGGTTGGTTGAGCAGTTACAGCGTGAAGTTGTAACAGACCAATACACCTAGATTTTTTTATAACTGACTACGCTATTGTTTTGAAAGGTTTTTTTTATCGAACTTACTACGCTATTGACTCGGCAAGGTCTTAACAGCTTCACCGGACTACTAAGGCGCTCGCCGATTTTATTTTGGTAACCAGCTCAAGGGTGCACGGCACATCGGCTTAGCTGTTGCCTGTTGCATGCAAAATCGCAACCTATCTTAGCTAACCTAGCTAACTATTCATATATGTATGAGTTGTTGAAACGTATATGTGTACCAAGCATACACACACGCCTCAACAACTCCTCCATATATTTATTATCGGAAAATTGAGAGTTTTTCAGTTCGATAAGGGAAAAAAAGTAAACCCTTCCACTTTCATGTGTAAGCGTGTAGCGTGCAGTGTGTGGGGGTGATCGTGTAGTATTGTAGCTGTGATGTATATTTGATACATACTAATTCTATTCAAATATATTATATTTTACACTTTTACAATTAGTAACCACGTGTTGTATAATTTCTTTAAAACAGTGGTTTTAACATTTATATTATTTTTACTCCATATTGTCTTTATTAGGTTTTATTATAAGTACTGATATTATCTTTAACAATTTTATAAATGCCTGGCGCTCCGTGGCGGCCATGTTTATTTTTTAATTTTGCCTAAGTTAAGCTTTCATTGATAACTGACTAATGGTGACTTAAATAAACCATTAATTAACATCTTAAAAAATACTGGCGATCTGAGTTGTTTAAATTTTGGTCACACGCGATAGTCGGCCTCATTGCGTTTGCGCACCGCGGCCATATTTACATAATTACTCGAAGCTCATCAGCAACTATTAACCTCATGATAATTCATGAGCTACGCAGTGCAGTTGAAAAGAAGCAACCGTATTATATATTCAAACTCTGGCTATGTTTAATACACTTCGATTAATTTTGTGGGGCAAGTTTAACGGTCTGTGTGTTCTATTAAAAATAATAACTCTTTAAATTCGGTCAATTCATTTACATTTTTTTTAAATAATAGCTAATCGGAATTTAATTGAGATTTTTTATTTAAATGAAGGTTCCATTACAATTCATTTTTGTCTAAGCTTGATATTGTGTACCTATTTTTAAATAATAAGTGACTGTCCAGTGGTTGAAATTCGACCATCATTCATTAATTTTTCAAGTTTCAATATTGAGGGAATAAACTATTTGCAATTTTTGAAAAAATCCTCTAAACTATATAGGATAGGGAAAAATATCTAAAAATATCTTTGTCGTTTATTTTTCTTAAAAAGAAAAACAGCGTGTAAGCGTGTAGGCGTGCACGTGTGTACAGGTAATGTGTGTGATGTTGTAGCAGTGATGTAAGGTTTTGTGTCACTGTATCGCGTGAGCAGCATACTCAAGGGCTCCACGCCGAGAGAACGGACCTAGGCACGCCTAAGTTCCATATTCAATATGAATCAAGGCAACCCTAACAGACGACTGCTCCAAAAGCAGTGAATTTAAAAATTGTAACCGTAATGTCGTAGAGGAATTATTAACAACTCAAGCTACTTCGAAAGCATCATGTAATACTGAACGTTCTACTATGTTACCGATGAATTAATTCACTATCATGCAAGTTTATTGATACCGGACATTAGAGAAAGCCGAACTTCCAAACTGGATTACATTCTGTAACCGCTCGGAAAGTGTTTTAGTAAACTTCCTTTTTATATTTTTAAAAAGGTCGGTAAAAAAGCTTACGTTCAAACAAACAGAAGCTGTCAATGGTTCTCAAACGTGTAAATTCGATCGTTTACACGTACGTGCTCACAAATTGTCATAATGCGTGAGTAAACATCGGCATTCTTAACGAAGTTGACTATTACGAAATCCCGGTGTCACATTTTACACGTCAAATTAGACGGGAGCGAGTTCTGCCCGTCAGTGAACCATGTATGACGATGGACAATTTTCAGCTCTTTAGGCCGCTATTAGTCCTCTAGTTATTCGTGGCACGTGCGCTTCTATTGCGCTAAATAGATTTATGTGAAAAATTTACAACATTGTTTAAAGCTATATTATGAGAATTTTGGGGTTATTCAAATATTACTTAAACCCTCAATGGAAGGTCTTTGATTTGCTTATTTTAGATGACAAAGTGGTTGGGAGGTCTGGGTGGTGACTACGTTGGGGCTCTGGATGGTGATTACGTCAGCAATATATATTATTTACATTTTCAGATTTCCTGTAAAATTTACTCTGGACGTATATATGTTTACGTAAGCATGAGAGCTAACTACTGAGTCATCGTCGCTTCATCAATGGGATCTTAACTTAATGGTTTGAGAGCCAAGATACGATTTTCGAAATTGCTAATAGTATGTTGCACGTAAACTAAATGATGAAGCCTTTATTTTCGGGAAATAATTAACCTAACATGGGATCTTATAGATAAGTATTAATTATACTATTCTTTATGCCAGACAGAATAAAATAGACGAGAATACTTATTACATTATAAACGTAACTGGACCGCGATGGATCAAACTAGCAAAAGATGGGATTCGTATTAGACAAATCGGTTGTCGATGAGTAAATACATAATTATAATAATTTTTAATTAAATTTTTAATAAGTGAAAATATAGAAATAAAAAATGAGCTGTCACGGGACGACTGGCAAACGTAAAACATCGAAATTGTTCTAATAGAACTAATCTCAAACTCTGGAATTACACTACAGGTATGCAAGCTAGGTTTCACACATTCGCCTGTATAGCCACGCCAACAACCAGGTTTAATACCCTCGCCTATAGATGTTTCACTTCAAAAACTTATTTCATTTATTTATTATCAATCTTTTTATAATTATATGAATATTAGATAGTTAAATATATATACATTTGATTACTATATATTACATGTTTTTCTTTTGAAATAAATAATATGAAAGATAATATATAGCAACATATACTTATTTGAAATTTTATAAACTTCATGTGAAACCTGACTAACCGTGAAGTATGATTACATACATCGTAGAGACAGTTCCTTTCTTAAACATTATTAAAGATCTTACAGTACTTTTACTTAAAGTACAAGTTATATAGTACTAAAATTTTCCTGATAATTCCTGAGTATTTGCAAATACAAAAAATCCAAACAACTAATAATTAATATACCATAAAAGGTAGTACTATAATTTTAATAATCCAAGGGTAATTTCGATCTACAATCTTATGTAACATGTGACTAAAAACTCATGAAAGCCGGCTGCTCCATCGATTTAGGTCAAACGCATTCACACATTGATACCGAGATTTAATTTTATTGTGCAGCCGTTTCATCTTCATTAGGTTACACATATTTTAAAATAAAAACTAATAAACGGAGTGTTGACATGTATAATAAATAAAAGACAGTCGGTTAGAATATATGGTGTGGTAATGGTTTATGAAATAATGAATTTTAATATATTCAAAATAATGTGAACCTAATACCTTTAAACGAGCAATTCTTGTATATTTTTATATTTGTATATATACAGGATCTTGAAAACGACGTCATCTATTTCTATGAAACTTAGTATGTAGTTAGTTTCGGGTACGATAAATCTATTTAGCTAGATTTTATTCATAGAAAACTTTTTTAACTGAGATTCCAGGCAATGAAAAAATATAGCTCGAATATGAAGGTAAATTTCGCCGGCGCTTTTAAAACAATGTCAAAACATAGCTCAGACGGAAATCAGTTGCTTCGAAAATCCGTGGAACTCCAGCTTGAATCCGAGTGAGAGCAAAAGGGGTATATTTTTTTTTTAATGCTAATTTTGTGAGACAAACCTAACAGTTTATTTTAATTCAAAATTGTTTTTTAAAGAACCGAGCTAGGCTTGGTCGCCCAGGTACTGTAATATACAATTTGTATGAACAAATTAATTCCAGGAGCTTCAAAATCAATGATTATATCCTTAACACTAAAGGAACTCTGTTTGTAATTTTTTCTGGTATAGTCTTCTTAATGCTTGCTTGACCAACTACCACTGTTTAGTTGAAAATGTATAAATTTCTTCCGGCCGCTGGACTTTATAACCAGTCTTCGTCTATAAGAACTGTATTCTAATGAGAAAGAATCGAACTTACGCTACCTTTCATCCTAAATATACTGAAAACTACGACGAGCCCGCGAGAAAATAGTTGTTTTAAATATAGAGAACTCAAAGTTACTTCATAAACCTAACAAAGTTCTGAAGGCTTATGCTGTGTGCATCAACACAAAATGCACATTATGTGTTTTGTGCATTATCACAGTTGTTCCGGTATGTTTGTTGCGCACACAGCTGTAAAATCTATGCATAGGGCCACACTATACTAACAAGCGACGGCGATTTTAATTATTCTTCGGAATTCTAATGTTGTGTAAAAAGACGGTTTATATTTATTCGAGAGTGATTGTGGACTGCTCAAATGTAAGCATATTGCAACTAAAAACAACGACATCCTCCATCGCTTGTTGTTGGCTACAAAGCCTCTCAATTACTAAATATACACTGCCCCTTCCGCGCAGTAGATTCTTCACGCTCACCCCTTGCAGGGCGTGCGGGGAATCAGCGTCAGGGTGGCCCCTCTGGCTGAAGTCTCGCTCGCTTCCCGTAACAACGGGAGGTCTTGTTTTCGGGGGTTGTACCGTCGGCGATGGCTTGCCCCTGTTATCTTCAGTCCTTTTCGGACGGTGTACTGTTGGCTCGTGTATCGGCGGTCTCTGTCTTTCCTGTTGTCGTCTCATTTAGTCGTGGTTTTCTTGGTTTTGGTGGCGAATTTCATACGTTTCAGCTCCTTACTGATTTCGGCGAGTAGCCGCGCATTCTGTTCCTCGCATTTAGCTCTTATTTCAAGGGCTTCGTGTGGGGAGGCAGTCTCTAGCCTGGCATCTCGGTCCCCTGCGGTCAGCTGTAGACTCGCTACCAGCTGGCCTAGCTGGGTGTCTACATCTATGGGAATCTCTCCCGTGTTCATTTTTTTGACCCGGGCAAATTCTTCAGGCATCTCTTCTTCGGTTGCTGGTGAGCACGGGCGTTCGTCAGTTTGTTGGACGTCTGTTTTGCATAGGTGTTTCCTCCTTCTTGGCCTTCTCTTGGCTTTAATTGTGCCTCTTGGAGGGGAATCATTTGCGGGAGCCATCAAGGACGCCCCTGCACTCTCTAATGTCTTCTCGACCGCCAGCCTGGGTCTACCGGATCCGGTTGCCACTCTGGATACGGTTCCAACGCGGTGGATTCTAAACTCCCGCTTGAAGACGGGGCAACTTCTCTTGTTGTTGGCGGAATGGGCGCCCCCACAGTTGGCGCAGGTCCCCGGCTCCTCTCTGGGGCGATCGCATTGCCGGGCGGAGTGTGGCCCTCCACACCGGACGCAGGTGATTTTTCTGTGTCAATGTAGGGAGGAGTGCCGGAACTGTTGGCAGCGGAAGTACTGCGCTAGCCGGCGCTCCCCCCCTCCAGGCTTCGATCTGAATTGCGGGCATGCACATCAGTGTGGTTATCTTGTAGATTGCAGGTATTAACCCGGGCATCCTCCTTAGCACGGCGTGGTAGATGCACCCGGGCCTTCTACGTCGGCCGTTTATCTCTCTGACGTAGTTGGCTACGAAGCCCTCTCTTCGTAGGGCCCCGATGACGTCTGCTGGACTTATCCTTCTTGGAAGGCCGCAGATCACGACCTTTAGGCCTTGCTGCGAGGGGGGAGTGTAAGTGAACCAACTTGAACAGTGTAGTTTGGTGCTCCTCGATGTCTTCTGGGATGAAGCGCCCTCTATTCCCGTAGGCGCGGACGTTGGGCCCGCGCCCTAACTTCTCCAGCAGTTATGGGAGTAGCTTAACTCATTCATGGGAGCTCTCGACCACTATCGGCGGATAACGCGGGCCTTTCACGTCGGGTGAAGCAGGCGTCTCTAATTCGTCCGCGGTGGCAGCACTTTCGAGCGGAGGCTGCAAATCGGGGTTCCGCGGGCACGTTACCGGCGTGTTGTATGGATCGTATGCAAGAGGCGCTGCGATCGACGCATAAGAGGGCTGCTCGCGGGCAGCCATGCGCGGCGGAGCGGAGGCGGGTGCGGGTGCGCGCACCTGCGCTGCTGGGGCTTCTGATTTATCCTGGGTGGTCTGTACCGCTAGTGGCGTAATGCAGGCTTTCTTCGTTTGAGGCTGCTGAACGTCTGGTAGTGAAGGCATTGATGTCGCGCGATCGGACGCGGGCCCGGCTTCGGATTCGCTGCGCTTGCGGCGAAGCGCTCGACCGAGCGGGCTAGTCGGCGCGTCAGAGTACGCGGGCGGCACGAGCTTGCCGCGAGCGGCGCTTACGAGCGCGGCCTTATAGGACGCGGAAGGCGGTTTTCCCTCGGTGGCGGCTTCCTGGATGCGCAGGAACAGTGCTATCCAGCGGAGCATCCCCTGCGATAGAGCCCCAGCTAAAAATAGCTGGGTGAGAGTATCACTCTCGTACGCTTCGGTCGCAGCGGACGCCTCGCCGGGCAGCAGCTGGCGCGCATCCGGAGTCGATGAGCGAGGTGGAGGCACTGTAGTGCGGAGTCCATTGGGTGAAGCGGTGGTCGGTGTTGGTGAAGCATCAGGGTCCGTAGGCAGGCTAGGAGACGTCGATTGGCGGCGTGGTTGGCCCTGAAAATGACCTTTGTCTGATCGTCGGCTCGACGCAAGAGGCGGAGCGGACGAAGAAGTGCTAGACTTGCGCATCGTCGCGTAGGTCGGAGCAGCGGTGCTCGCGGACGACCTCCTACGCGGTGACGACGGAGCCGTCTGCCCCTTTCAAAATATGACAATCAATTAAATCGGGTACAGAGTGTTACTGCTGCCACGTGTACATAGTTGGTGTTTCACTTAGTGAACGGTGATTGCTATCCAATCAAACACGCTTATCAAATAGTACCAAAATATTTAGATTTTTTAAAGACCACAAAAATTAAAAGATTTCTTTAAATTCTTCATAATAATATCTAAATTATAATATACATATATGCATATATATAATGCTATTATAACTACGCTGCTATAAAATGTATAATTTACTAAATTTTTATGCATTGGCCTGCATTTTTTTTTCTATCTGACTACGCTATTGACCCACCAAAGTCTCAACAGCTTCACCGGACTACAGCATTGGCCTGCATTAAATGTCATAACAATCTTATACCGCATTCTCTGTTGCCTATATTTTTAACTTGCCTCTATATATTTAACGGAATATACTCGACACAATACATTTTTTTATCAAAAAACAAACGATTATGACATATGCAAAGCTCTGCCAAACAATACATACAATGATAATTAAGATTATTCAAATTACATAGTATATTAAGTAAATATAATAAATACCTATTAAATATTATTATGTATACATAATATTACTCAGTTATAACTGAGCTTCCTCTTTGCACTGAAGTCGTAACCTAACATTAATTTCTTTTCACGGGAAAGAATCGTGGGTCAACATTTTAATATCACTGGGGAGTTTCGAATGGCTTTCTCAAGCAAATTAGAACTTAACCACGATACGTATAGAAGTCACTTTGTTAAAATAACCTATAAAACTATTTGGGTCAACACGACAGGTATAAAGGACTTTTTGTAGGTGCTCCTCTGTTTTATTAAAAAATTTACTGATTCTTTATGGTTTAATAACAGTTTTAAATTGGGTGTGAACGTTTTTTGTTTGTTTAGGAATTGTCTAAATCTGTTAGTATAATACATTGTGGCGTGTGAATTATATGCAAATACTTAGATAATTAGATCTCTTAATGAGGGAGAAATGAGATAGACAACCGACTTTATTAGAGTAAATAATGTTATGATAGCCTGATAGCCTAGAATGGTATTAAACTATGATAAGTAATAATTAGATTAGATTAGCTTGTATTTCCTTTTTTTTAATGAAAACTTCTTCAGTCCTGTGGAGCGGTATTTTTGGTAGGAAAATTAATCATTTCACGGGATGACATGCTAGTAAGCGTCGCCGTTCGTATTACGTATTGCGTCACACTAATGACGCTTTATTTTTTGTTTTTTTTTTTTTCGAACTGACTACGCTATTGACCTCTCACGGTCGTAATATCATCACTGGACTACTAAGGCGAGCGCTTAAGTCACTCAGCCGATTTTATTTGGGCAACTAGCTCAAGCGTGCACGGCACACATCGCCTCGGGCTGTTGCCTGATCCATGCAATTCGCGATCTATCTGAGCTAACCTAAGCTAAGCTACATATTCATACTTATACGAGTTATTGAAACATAACTCGTGCGTAGTATATATGGGCCTATGTACATGCAATCACAATATGACGTCACGTTAGTAATTTAAAACAACAAAACAAAATCGATAAACGTTACGCAACGTCAGAATTGCATCAAATTACTCTCGAACCGGAAAGGTGGGCCAAAGAATATCGGTCCCTTTGTCGGTGAACAAAACGGCACAGGTTGTAATTTGATAAAGTCCGACCGCCTACAACACGGACCTTTTCTTTGAGGGTGAACCCACGCAACCTTCCATCTGGACGTGAATTCAAGAAGGAATCGCGTTCGAAGGTTTTCGGATGCGGTATTTTTATGTTTACAAAGGATTGATTATATTGAATAAACACGTCAGTTTTAAATATCTTCGACGTATATATTGATGATCCTAAGATTTGTGACTAATGAATACAGTATTTTAACGAATCAAGAGTTTATGTACCAAATTTTTATTAACGGATAGCCATTTGTTTTCTGACAACAAAATGTTAATCTTTCAAAGAGTAACTCATGTAAGTAAATTCACACGAATGTTTTATATGTATTTATTATTTTACTCAAACACGTGATTTTTTTATGTCATATGGGGTGGTCATTTGATGTGAAGCAATTACCGCCGTCCATAGACACTAGCAGCACCAGGGGAGTCGCAACTGCGTTGCCAGCCTGTTTTGGGGGATAGAAGAAATGGGCTATGGGGAATAGAGAGGGAAGGGGGAGAGATGCGGGGAGGGGAGAGGATGGGAAATGGGCCTCCGGCGCTCTCACTGACCGAACGAATCTCAACAATGCAAGCACTGTTACTTCACATCGGTTTTCTGTCAAAGGATGGTACTACCCCGAGCGAACCGATCCATCCATGCTAAAACTAAATATAGATTCAGCGTGGCTCTACCATCTTGTAAAAAAAAGTGTAAAGAGATTAATGTTTTTCGTTCTATTAGTATTTATTAAGATTGACTAAGCAGAGCATACAATGAAGGTTTTAAATATAAGAACTATTTATTGTATATAAGTCAAATCCACAAATAAGTTTTTATCATATAGTAAACAAAGTAAATAGTAAATGCCATATCCATACATAGAGATTTTTTACTGAATGTTTCCTGCCCCAGACCTTTCGGATCAAAATTATACAGGTTTAATTAAATCGACATTAATCCAGGACTATTTGGGTAGAAGTCGCGCTTTATAGCCGTCGCTTCACTGTCATTATGTCGTTACCCTAAGTTTTTGGAAGGACACCGGTAGAATTTGTCCGGAATTCACGAGATTAATGTAAGGGATTTTGAAATCCTTTTTTGACGTATACGAAATATTCGGAGAAAATATGAATGGGAAAGATTTAAATGATAAATGAATAGAATGTTTGGGATTGTTCTATATGTAGTTACATAGATTAGTAGGCAAAGGTACGGTTCAGTACAATTTTGTTCTCTGTTTTTTCACAGATTTTCTTTTTTTTTCTTTTTGATAGCTATCGACGATGCTATATAATTAGAAATCTTTTTGAAGTTATACTTATTTTGGCGCGGTAGGGAAAAATGAAGAGAGTAAATTTTTACGAAGCGCGCGCACACCGTCACGAAAAACGGACACCCTGAAGTTAGCTATAGTCAACATTTTGTTTCTGTGTATTTGTTGTTTGTATTACTTTGTATTAAAACTTTCAATGTATTAAATACCTTTTTTCTATTGTTAGTGACGTTTTTTTCTATAAAATATGTAGAATAAGGCGAAAGACATTTTTTTTTTAATTTATATCTTGTTACGCCTATGAAGTATAACTTTTAACGCGTGTATATAAGTACACACACATTTTTTTTGCTATGTTATCGACGAGTCAAAATCTTCATTTATAACTTCGTATTTTTCATACTTCGCGTTTTATGTATCTATTCATTTTTACTAATATTATAAACGCGAATGTAAGTTTGTCTGTTTGTTACGTTTTCACGCCATAACTATTTAATCAATGATCATCAAATTTTGCCTATACGTTACCAAGAGTACTGAAAAGGACATAAGCTACTCTTCATTCAGAAAAAAATACCATTTCCAAAAAGGATTGATCTAATATTAACACCCAAGCGAAATTGTGCGTATATTAACTTAAATACTTGACTATCAGTAGTATTATTACATAATAATAATAATAAATTTCATATAATAGCTCAACATCAATTGAATTGAATTGAATCATTACATTTCAATGAGCGAAGTCCAATTTTAATTGTACATATAACGTGTCTCGTTTTTTTTTTTTCAGATTTCCAATTTTTATACATCAACAACGAAGTTCAAAGTTTGCTGTCCTTAAGGTTTTTAGTTTTCTTTTTATATCTTCATATTTTATAGTTACAAAATTTGAAAAATAACGTAAAATCTGCTGTTGCTGCTAGCCTGGATTTGCTAAATTGTATTGTTTATATATTGAAATAATATACTGATGACAATATAAACAGCAGTGTGAAGTGAGTTCGATAAAATATCTATCACAGACCTATTTTGTAATATGTATTTTGTTTATAATTTACTTGCGGGATTGGCGGCCCTTATCCTGCCTTGATAATACAAAAAAAATGACAAATTACATATGTAAAGTTTCTCCATGAATTCTTCTAGTAAAAGCCGCATGGAAATTCGTTAAGTAGGTTTTGAGTTTATCGTGAACAGACACTCGTGGCAGAGGATTTTGTTTTATAATATGTATTTCTTTATTTATTTTGTATTTCATATCGTTATAAGCAGACGAACAGGTAGGTCACCTGATGTTAAGTGATCACCGCCGTCCATAGACACTAGCGACACTAGAGGAGTAGTAAGTGCGTTGCCAGTGTGTATTTCGGGGGAATGCATTGATAGGAGGAAATAGTGTGGAAATGAGAGGGAGGAGGGAAGGTGGGCCTCCAGCGCTCTCACTGACCAAACGAAACGCAACAAGGCAAACACTTTGACTTCACGTCGGTGTTTCTGTGTGTCGGGTGATACTCCCCTGGGCAAACTGTCCTATTCATGCTGAAACCAATAATAGGTTCAGCGCGGCTCTACCACTTAACAAAATAAAAAATGTATGTAGCGAAAATTATTTTTTTTATGACAGCTTTAAAAGGTGCAGTTTAATCTATTCTATAAATTGTATTTTATTTCTGTCATTCTGTTTAATGTACTCACCATCAATAGTTCTAATAGAAAAAAAAACCTTTGCTATGGGAATTAAGATGTTAACCCCAGCTAGTTACTTCATAATAGCAATATGTATTTGGGGAGTCGAATCTACTGAACATTCACCCGGCCATGCTTCGGTCATATGAAACTAAATATTATTGAATCTATTCTAATAAGGTCGCCATAATCCCCACACATGCTATATGTAAAGCCCCGACATATTTTAAATTGATCAGAAAACATTTTGTCCTTTAAACTTACCTTTGTCACGATCGTGTTACGGACCAAAAGATACTCCATAAAGGGTTTTGACAAAATAAAATTTATAATTGTCATAATTCAACGTATAATCCTTTAAGTATTTTTGATATTCATCGAGCAACTCTATCATAACAATCGCATAGAAACTGCGGGATAGTCGAAACTGTTTGTATCCCAAATTTAACATAACAATATATTGAATTAATTTACCCTTAGTCGGTTTCCAGCGACCCTTATCTACATATTTCTTGCAGGCAAACACTAAACTTCTCTTGATAGTTAAAATAACAAAGTTGAAATGATATGGAGAAACATTCTACACACACTATGTAAAACTACAGTCTAGGTTGCTGGTCGCATTGCACTACCGTCAGATTCAACAAAGAAACGCGGTTTTAATTATTTTTATTGTTTTAGTAAAAAAATGCTTTATATTGCAGTTTAGTGGTCAATAAATTCCAAGAGGAAGTAATAAGTAACAACCACTTCAATATCTAATAATGGATTTCCTCAAAGTAACACGTTCTGTAACCAAAAGCATTTTAGGGTTTAATTGCTTGGTTCTATTCGTATATTACGCGTTTAATATTAAAATAAAATGTATATTTAATACCCGTTTTATAAAACTATTTTATATCATTTATATATTCTATCAAATAAGTAATATATTGGATAAAACAGTATTAAATAAATGATATTAAAACCTTATTCATTGTGTAAATAATTATGGAATCTTTATGTTTTCATTATTTGTTTAACTGTATAATGTTAGGTACAATTACTTCACATAATTATACTGATGTATGTTAAGATAATTTTATGTTAAATTTCCCATACTGTGATCCAGATGTCACTATTTTATGCTATATGATACTATGATCTTTTCTACAACTAAAAATCATGATGAAGAAATAATATCTGATATACCATTTTATTATTTTAAATTATTTATTTTAAATAAAATAAAATAATTTATTTTAAATTATTTTTTTATTTTAAATTTATTTTAAATATTAAAAACCTATATTTTTGATTTACTACATACAATGTAATGCGATATTTGAGATATATTAGTTTATTAATGAAAAATAAATAATATTTTCTATGACGTCGTGTATGTTGAATGTACCCGTGACTCGAGCTCTGTTTGTTTTGTACAAAAACTTTGTTTTAAGAAACGAATCATTAGCCAATCACGTCAGCGCAGGTAAAAAGGTGAGATTATCGGAACTCGCCCTAAATTAGGGTCATTTATTTAATTATAGAGTAAACATGCATTAAGAATGAAATTTTTTACACAAGCCTTAGTTATATTTGATAATTTGCTTTTAATGGAGCATTAAAAATAATTATGAAAATTATATAGCTCAGTTACATTTTTAAACAAAGGCGAGTAACGTGAGAATTTGTTTTGGGTATTTATTATACGTAATATTGGCACGATCCTTCAAATATTTATCTAATGTATATTTCATTTGTTCATGTGTATTTGTAGCTTCCAGAATTTAGAGAAAAAAATGTGGATATATTGAAATGCCTTACTAGAGAGAAATTATGGTAAAAAAGGCATTAAAAGAACCTAATATGGATGAAAGATTTGTTAGAATCTAAAGGGAGAAACCTGAATTAGTCTGAAACATTCATTGATCTCACAGGAACAGTACAATATTATGATGCACGAGAATATTTTTATATTATTTCTATTACGGTGTTTTATTTTAATAAAACTTTTTGAACATTACTTCGTTTGGTCATTTAAATAGTGTTTGGAGGACATTTTTGTTTATTCATTTAGCAATGGAAACAAATTGGACGCTGTAAAGGTCTAAAATTTTGTTTATAAATATTAATTATGATAAGATTCATGAAGTGCGAAATTATTCTGTCATAAGCGAAAAAAAACAAAATATTTATTTTTGATTCTATTTATATATTTTAGTAATTCTAAACCAATAAAAGGTAACTAACTAAATATGATACAGTATAAGTTATATACTTTTGCATTTGTAGTCCGGTGGACCGTCAGGCTAATAGTTGTGGTTAGTTCATCATTTCGAAAAAATAAACTTCGTGACTAACTCAATAATTAAATACACATTTTCTAAAAAAACAATTGCAAGACACAGGTGATTAAATATTTATTAAGTTCTTTGGTTTTATATCACATTCCACATCAATGACACTGTAATCCCCTGCATGAAGGCGGTAGGCCCTGAGTGAAGGCTGACAGGGGGAGATTATAATTGTCCAGGGTAGGTTAATCCATGGCAAACACACGTTCTTTTCTTCAGCTATTAACCTTCTGTTGGCCATTAAATTATATATATATTTTTATTCCAAGAAAATTTTCGTAGATTTGACTAAAGAAAAAAAGAATAACTGTAGGTATTGATTGCTACAGAATTTATATATTTACAAAAGTAAATTTATAAATATTTACACAAATAAATGATAATACAAAATTCTTCATTCAACGAAGCGATGTTTTTGTCGATGTGTGTACAATGATATTATAAGTAAGGTGTAGATACGTTACCTACATGATATTTTAACAAAACAAATGGCATGGTAACGCACACATACGTAAAGCAATATTGTAACGCCACACTATCTTAAATAAAATGTGGAAGTAAGATGGCATATTCTCAATGTCGGTAGGGAAAATGTTATGTGTGAAGGGCTACCCATCAAAAATAAGCTTATTTAAACGCATTTAAAAGCAAATTTAAACACGGCGCTCTTGAAGCGCTTATGACGTATCTACAGCTTTTTAGTATAATATCAATGCATGTGTGTCCTTTATTAAAAAAAAAAATGCAAAAAATATTTTAATTTTAACAAAGAAGAAATTTTATACCGATGATAGCTCATTTCGACGTGTTTTCGAATCCTTGTGACTGAGTCATAGCTTTTGGAGATGAAAAATATCGTGATGAGATCAATAACATAGCAGTACGGCTTTTTCTAAGTCTGCCGAAATAGCTACCACCCTCAAATTGAAAACATGACGCTAAGCACCCGTTGGTAGACCGTCATTAATCATCTGAAGAGATTGTGGTCAAAAGCTAACATCTATAACGTATTAAAAATATTGGTTTTCTGTAAAGTCGGTTTACGGATGATAATTTTGATAACGTCATAAGAAAACGTTGATAAAAAATGCATATTTTTATGAATTTAATTATTCTATGTATAGATGAATGCTTCCCAAGTCGAACGCTTAGGCCGATTGCGTCTCTCTATCACTTATTCCGCTCTCCCGCTTGCACGCTCGGCTCTGGCGAATGTGACAATGAATCATGCTTTTTCGTGTCTGCAGCCGGCGTTCATCGATTTATAAGACCTTATCACGTCAAAAACTCACATGCGTACTAATGATATAAGTAAGAAAATGTACATAAAAATTCTGCTGAAAAATGGAAGAAGAAGTTTTAATATATTATACAAATTTAATAGATTGTAGCTGTTACATTAAAATGAAATGAAGATTAATTTTGCTGACACATGTAATATCCAATTTTATTTAATATTGAAATATATAATTTAAATCCCATTTTAGTATAACATTACTTATTCTGTGGCAGCTGATGAAGGCATAAGGTTGAATTACCCATTATGATTAAGTAAAATTGCTTACTCGGTCTGTTTGCAATCAGCAGATTAGTTTTAGCCCGTAGGCTTATTGATTAGTCTGTTCTCTTAGCGATGTGTTCTCTATGATAGGTTACTGGAATTATAAGGCACATAAAATAAGTTATTCTAAAGTTATTTTGCAAGTAAATTACGTTGTAATTTAAGGTTTAATATCTAACATTTTGTATTAATCTTGATTATTATTTATTTAAATATACGTATGAATATATATAGATATACGTATAGATGTAAGTTTCCCCAAGAGTTTAAAATAAAATATTAATTATATATAACAGCCCATATATAATCCCGATAGATAACGTAGTTTCCAAATATTTTTATTGGAAAGAATGTGTAATATATCTAGCATTGCCAGCGACTCCAACCGCGTGGAATTTAATGTAAAAATTTTTAAAGTTTCGATCTGACTACGCTATTGACCCAGCTAGGTCTTAACAGCTTCACCGGACTACTAAGTACTAAGTAATGATATCATCCTAATGTATTAAGTCTATTTAGTTCGCTACTATTCTCTCATATTTCGCGTCATCATTAAAATTACAATAATTTTGATGAAACTTTGATAGAGGGAAAGGATGTTTATGACACTAAGACGAAATAATTTTCGTGGTGAGGTTTTATCTTGAACGCTGTAATTTAGCAGTAACGCGTGTTCAAACAAACATACATACAGACATTTCTAAAAATAATTGAAATACTTATTCCAAGACACTTCCAACATTTTTTTTCACAAAAATATAAAGAGTACAGACACTTTACATTTACATTCTTATTATATGTATATATATAACTATATGTTAATTTTTAATTTAGCATAATATTACGATAGCGCAAAGGATAAAACGCAGTTTTAATTAATTTACAAGAATCCATTGTCAATGTCGGTGGTCGAAAATATTACGTTTGAATTATCTAAGTGTACCTAATTGCTTACATTAAAACATTCCTTTGCATTTGGCAACAAGTGGGTATCATCTTACAACTTCCATATAAAACCGCAAGTGATATGGCCACACACATAATGTAAAGGTGATTAAAATCATACTTCATAGTACGTACTTCAACTCTTAGTAAATGTTAGGTATTTTACATTGTTCAAAATATTTTATTAAAATTTGAAACTCATTATTCTATTCGCTCTAAATCACTAACAAAAAGGGATGAAAATTTAATAAAGTCAGTAATCCCTTTAATTACGAATGTTGCAAGACTAAAGCGACAGCAGAAAGGAATAAATATTTGCTTAAAAATGACCATGTAAAATTAACGTACATTAGACTTTATATCCTCTGTGGTATTATTGCTTATGTTCTGTCTATAATGAAGAGCATTTTATCGGGTTATTCTCAGAATGTTTGTTTTAGAATATTTGTATTTGGTAATGTAATGAGAAATGACTTTTAAAATTAGGCAACAAGTCCATTGTAATGTTTTTTTTTTTACATAAAAAGGCATTGAATCGACAAATAAAGGTGCTATGACAAAGCGTTGTATATTCTACAATTGAAATGGTGGTCGAATTGATTTCCGGATATTTTTTTGGAATTTGGGTATATTTACTAATTTAATTTGCTGACATTACTGGCTGACAGTGAAGGAAAACATTGTGAGGAAACCAGAACCTGAAAAAAGTTCTAAAAGTACCACTGTATGTGAGAAAATATGAAGTGTAGATTTCGTGGAGCTGGAAACCGTCAATACGTTGCGGACAAGCGGGGTGTTTATACCCATACCTTTCTTCGGAAAGAGGCTTGTGCGTCTGTAATGGTGGCCATAATTTTACTATGGTTTTGTTACCAGAATAAAGCAGTGTACTTAATTTAAATATCGGATTGGATGGATTGATTCACCACAGTGCGATTGCAGGGTGGAAACGCAATCAGTTCAACACATTATAGAAGAATCTCCAGAGAAAATAGAACGGACTACACCCTAAAATGGCTGCACGTGTCAAATAATCAACATAGTTGAAGATTAATACTCTATTTAGACCTACGATTAAAAAGAAAACAGGATAACACTTGCCGATTCTGGTGTCCCAGATAGTTCGAAATATATCCGATTTCCCATTAAATATTGTGTAGTCAATTAACAGGGAGAGAAGATAAAATGTAAGGCCTAAGTGTAATTACTGTACAAACTGTGTCTAAACATGAAATCCCGTTCTGCAGTGAACTAGCATGTTAAGCGTTTGCCGCAAATTGCATGCGTCCACATCGTTACGGGTCCACTACGGGACTTATGTACAATGAACATTACAACTGGCGGAAGAGATATGAACCTGTATTCCAAGGGATAGTTTTAATAATGTTTATGTATATAAATAATTTAAATATGTAATTTGTTTATTTTTAATTTTATTACAAACCATATCACATGGCTGATGTTAAAAGTGATTAACAAAATCATTCACTATCTTTTTTTTCGAAATGGAAACGCTGTTGACCTGGAAAGGTCTTTACAGCTTCACCGAACTATTGAAGCGAGCGCTGAAGGCACTTAGCCGATTTGGGATATTAGGGCGACTAACTCAAGGGTGCACGGCACACCTCGGCCTGGGCTGTCGTCTGTTTTGTGCAAAAATCGCGACCTATCTGAGCTACCCAAAGCTAAGCTATCTAGATATATGTATATGAGTTATTGAAACATGCATGTGTACCAAGCATGCGTGCCTCAACAACTCCTATATGTATTTTGTGTTGGAAAAATTCCTCTAAACTATATAGGATAGGATAGGAAGTTCATTCACTATCTATTTTATTACTGGTACTGGTAAGGGTTTTTTAATGTTTCCTTCATCGACAATGCAAACCTTATCTTTAATAGCGATTCGTAATAAGTATCCAAAACTTCACCGCAGCAATCTTATTAAATTGGTACCTAAAATTATTGCAAACCAAAAACCACTCGCGAATGCGTCTGCGTTAGTGTTTAAGACCCACCTGTGAATATATTTGCGTAATTGATGACATCATACATCATCTATCTGTACTCTAACAATGTATGCAAGGCATGCATGCATAAGCATAACACTGAGATTGCACGATTTTTTATACGTGATTTGACTAATGTAAGCAACATTTATATATTGGTAATAAAAAGAATCCTACAGTCAACCGCAGCACTACCTACCGGCTCCAACTGTGAATCTAAGCCATTCTTAAATCCACTGGAACACGCATACAAAATTTCATCAAAATCGGTCCAGCCGTTTACGATGAGTTCAGTGACATACACACGTATAGAAGAAATGTATATAAGGATATCTTGTGCATTATTTTATTAAGCGTTAATACTGTAAAATCTTAATAAAAGATTAGAACTTCTTTGTGTGTCATATAACAAATATTCATCCATCATCAACAACCTTCTCATTTATCCATAATAATAGGGCAATCATCTCTTTGGATTAAAATAATTAAATAAATATAATAATTACCATTAACGTGTAAATTCTTCATTAAATCTAAATAACAAATTTAGTTTAAGCCGTAGTTGCAGTAAATTTACAAAAGAACTCGTATTCACACATATCTATTTATAAAATAGTTCGAGCTTAAGGAATCGTTACAAGAGATGGTTTAATTATAAATATATTATTGTCCATTGTAAAATTGTATCTCAAAATTTTAGTTTAAGACATAACCACAGTATAAATATGAGACACAGTACGGAAACTACGAACAAACGCTCGAAAACAGCACACTCACACAAACATGCGCATCGACGATAGGTTTTGAAAGGAATTCTATGGACAGCATTGCGAAAACCACTTAGAGGTTTCGTCAATCCGTATGTTTGTGCGAGTGTGACGGTGCGAGCGTTTATAGGTAGTTTACATACTGTCTGTTATGTGTACTGTGATATAACTTTATGGAAGAAATATTAAACTTGGTATGCAACTCGTTAACGTCAAAAACAATCGATAACTACCTCATTGTTTTAATCTGATGTAAATTCTTGATGAGAGGTATTAGATAACGGGATACAATAGCCACCTCTATTTCAACTTGAAAATGCTATCTTTTAGTTTGTATAAAGAATTTAAAAGATTTTATTTCTTAGTTTACGAAGATGAAGATCATAGAATGTTTTAGAGGAGTTCGAATACCAGTCCAGCTGAAACATATTTACTTTATTTGATGATTATATCTAACGAATACTAAGGATTTTGACAGGAAAGTACTTTTTTCTAAGCAATTAATTAATATAGACTTTTAAATGAACATTTATATAAAATTTCATTACCAGTGCTAAACGGGTTTTCAACAATAAACACGAAATGATCTAAGTAGCTTTCATGTTCAGTTTTCGATTTAAATATACGATGTTTTATTTCTCATCTAAATTTTATGTGATTTTCTTTAAGGGTATTCCAGTCATTTTACGATCTATTAAAGCTTTCTTCATCTGCCGCAGCTTCTTTATACATATAAGATGCATTGATGTTGATGATTTTCGATATTTATGATATAGCCTGATAGAAAATTTATCAGGTATTATTGCTTAGGAAGAATATTTTAAACTTGTTAAGATTTTAAATCCATGTTCAAATAAGGTCCTCTTTGCGAGTGTAGTTCCGCTGATAGCGTTTGATAACAAGCCATTTGAATTTAAACAAAAATGAGGTTTCATATAATTTTGCTACTTTGGTTTTTAAAGCTTATAAAATTATTTAGATGCGTGATATGATAGTAATAATTATTATATCTTCAAAGTTAAATGAATAACTTTAGCTAGCCAAATTCGATTTTGTATATCTGAAGGCCGTAATGATGAATATATCTCTCATGATCTCTATTGGTGACTTATAATATACAAACTTTTAAGTAAACTGCAGCAGGTATTCAAATCAATCAAATTCATAATAAGACCTAACTAATACAATAAATGTGAATATAAAAAATTCTCTTTAACTACACAATTTATCATCATATCATTTTGCATCCAATTTATCAGGGGTACAAAGGACTTAGGGTAACTTTGTTATCCAGAAAAAGTATTGTCATCTTTCCCTATCCTATCCTATATACTATATATCTAATACCTTGGAGGATTTTTTCTGACACAAAATACATATAGTAGTTATTGAGGCACGCATGTTGGGTACACATGCATGTTTCAATAACTTATTACGTATATCTAGATAGCTTAGCTTAGGTTAGCTCAGATAGGTCGAGATTTTTGCACAAAACAGGCAATAGCCCAAGCCGAGGTGTGCCGTGCACCCTTAAGTTAGTCGCCCAAACATCCCAAATCGGCTGAGTGCCTTTAGTGCTCGCCTTAATAGTTCGGTGAAGCTGTAAAGACCTTTCCAGATCTACAGTGTTTTCATTTCGAAAAAAAATTATCATCGAGGGATTGACGAAATCTACATTAACTTGAATTTTCTTTGGATAAACAATCTATGACGCGTCAAACTACATATCACATTTTGGATATTACAATAAATAAAAGACCCGTCTTTAAATAACTAATTACTGTATGGACGTAGTTGCATAATATTGCAATAAAAAACAGTTTATTCATTCTCCTGTAAAATAAGGCAAATTGACTTACGCTGTGTTGTCTACTGTTTACTAAGCTAATATGTAGTTCTATATACATGTACTTTATTCTTCAGTTATAAAGTGTCATCTAAATAAATAATTATTCAATAATATTTTGTATTACTTAAATCAAAACTATTTAATGTGGCGATTTAACAAACCAGTAAAGTAGCTTGAGGAGGTTTTGGCGGGATCTCAGTCTGTCATGTAGTGGATTTTATATTTTATTAATAATCTTGTGTTATTAGACTCTATATTTTGTAAATTTGGTGGGGTTTTGCGTAATATAGTTAGTTTATTGTGCATAAGTGAAGTGAATAGAAAATAATACCACGGAGCATGAAATTCTGAGGTGCCACAAAAACTCCCTGGAGGGTTCTAACAAGAGATCCACCATCTTGTTAGAATATTGACTGACACGACGCTTATTATTGAAGTGATTGCACGATGCTTGTAATATTATTGACTACGTGACAATGGCAGTAATAATCTAAGTGATTGATTGCCAAAAATAAAGATAAAAAAAAGTAGCTTGAAAAAGTGCGTCATCTTTGTTTACGATTTGCAACTTGCACGCAGATAAGAACATTGTTCTTATGCACGATCCTCAGTTTCATTTCAACGAATATAAACAAAGATAGAAACACAATTCAATGACGTCTTTCTGTTTTTAGAACGCAAACAATCGGGGACTGTTTGTGGTACAAAAATTTTGTATGCCCGTGTACGGTTTTTATTCTATAAGTTACCAAGCTTAATCATATACTTTTAATGACAGCTACATTTAAATTAATCCAATAGCTCAGAAATATGGAAGTGATGTATATTACAAGAACTACAAATAGCAACATTACGACTCCAAATTAGTGTTACAAAACTCTTTTTTTACCTATATCTTTGCGCTAATCTTTGAAACTACCAGTCAGTTGAGAAATATCATTAGTGTTGTACAGTATATTTAAGAAAAATGAGCTATTAACATATGACGCTACCGTCTTCAGGACCAAAGTATTTCTAACAAATATTGAGAGTCAGAATGTATAACTAAGCGGAACATACCAATAGTGCGGATAGTACATATAACTCGGCCCAGAATGCTGGAGACTGAACATGAGGAAAGTAAATTTAATATATGGACGAATGTATCTAATATGTGATAATTATTAGAGTAAATTAATTTTATCCGTTAAAATAACTGCTACCTTTAATTTTTGGTTAATCGAACTGCGAACTTGCTATTGACCTAGCAAGGTTTTAACAGCTTCACCGGTCTACCCTGCTATATTTAATCCACCAAATGTATCTATACTTATATTATAAAAAGCTAAAGTTTGTGAGCTTGTGACGTTGTAGGAGGTAATCTCAGGAACTACTGCTCCGATTTGAAAAAAACATTGAGTGTTATATAACTTGTAGGTTATATAGACTAATACTAATGGGATCGGAGCACTAATGAAGAATGTTTCAAAATCGAGATTTTTTTTCTCTGCCGCTGCGTGTTAGCTTTAACCCAAAGTAATTATTCGACGAGGAGTAAGTCGCGGGCGGATGCTAGTATTATATACAGATCAATATTTACAAATAGAATACAATTAAGGCCACAAATACCGCTTCAAGTTAAAATCCTAGGTTTACGTCTAACATTATAGAACAGTAAGAAGCCAAAGACCTTGATTATAATGAACCTGTATCCAAAGAACGGGAATTTCTACAACCGTATAGTGGAGCAGAACACAGTAATTCCTTGTCATTATGATATTATTTATAACCGGAGCAACGTAGGCTCAGCGGTAGAAAGTCATTGAATGCAACGCATTCAAAGATTAATTTTACAGATGCGTCACTGCTTAGTATCGTTTATCATGATGTTTAGTGACCTTTTTCATATCATTGAAATCATATTTGATTAGTTTTACTAGTTACAGCTTATATACACATTTTATGAATTAACTAAAAATTAGTCTCTTACTGGTAAAAGATTGATACATACACGAAAGTATAAGCAGTTATAGCACCAAATTAAAATTTTGTAATGTATATAATTTTATGTAATTATACATTGAAAGTTTTCAAGAGAGTTCTAACAAAGAAAAAAACATAAATAAATATATCGCCAAAATGAAATTACACGAATTAATTTCTAACACTAGCTAAAAGCATGTATTTGTACGACGATATGTCTAACGTTGTATAACATAATATTTTTCAGCACTTACCAGTATTTCAGAATTCAATTCAATTTGCAATAAAGATAAAAACAAATATGGATACAACTATATGTAGAAAAATATACTAAGTATAGTTATTTCTATGCACTATTATCTAATAATATAAATGTTGCATAGTTCGTATAATTTCGAAAATACACCTAAAAATAGTTTTTTTAAAAAATCAACAGATGACACGTTGCTCAATTTTATTATTATACAGTTTTTTATTGAATATATTTGTTTTTTTAAATACATGAATCATGACTCACAAAGTGACTATACCTATAGGCATTGAAAGTTAAAAGACGAAGGGCTATTTTATCAAATAATTCAATGTTTGCATCCGTAAAGCCGGCGGCGACATAACCTGTTCCCTCCGAGAGAGCAGTCATACGTCATTGGTCTGAATTAAAAATGATTCCTACATTATGTAATAAATCATTATAAACTGGTAATTAAGTCACTCATAACCAGAACCGTGGATTAAAAATGTAGTAGGTTTTTTTTTATTCACAAACCATTTCTGTTGTATGCCATCATGTAATAACTGAGAATATGTATTCTAAAATTCCTATGAATAATGTATTAATTGATTTAATGTATACATATAAAAATCGGGTTAGTGGAACTTTTCTTTGCAAATAATATTATGATGAATGTTTTGTTAAATACTAGCTTTATGACTTTGCTGGAGTTAAAGTCAATCTATCTCTCGAAAAAGTACTTTCCTTCTTGATAAAGGATATACTAAACTATTTTCAGTACCCTTGATAAAGTGAATGTCAAATTCCATGATTATTAGCTGTATAGTTAAGACTTGAAGACGTAACAAACAAACACACATTCCTATTTCTAATATTAGAATGGTAATTAGGATACTTGTAGAAAATATTTATACTAAGCCTATATATTAAACTTACAGTGAACAGTCATCTACTAGTCTGTAAAGGTCTTCCCAAGCATCCAGATTCTAAGATTATCTCGAACGAAGAATATACATATCTATCTTTATATATACATTTGTTCTGTACGGTGTGTGTCACTTGTAGTCCGGTGAAGCTATTAAGACCTCGCTAGATGAATAGCGTAGTCAGTTCGAGAAAAAAAAAGTGTGTCACTGAACTCTTCCCAAACGGTTGAACCGATTTTGATGAAATTTTGTGTGCGTATTCCAGTGGGTCCGAGAATGGTTTAAGTTCATAATTGGGCCTGGTAGGTGGCGCGGCGGTTGAATTTTAGTTTTTTTTATTACCAAGGCAGGACAACGTAGAATTTTTTTACAATTAAAATGTGGAAATAGTATTTTTATCTTTTCGTACACGTCTTTAAAAACTATTAGCGCAACGGTACAAGCGATTATGAAGGTAAAATACATGTTAATAAATCATTTAGCTAATCGGGTGCACGGAAGCCATCAGTCCGAAGATCAGAAGCTTCGAGAAAGTAAGTACGCCCACCTACACATCAACCTAACTTATTACAGAATATATTGATCGTCCCTCGCCTCGTTTCGATGGTAATTTGCTTTAATAACTTTAAAAACTCATTAAGTACGGTCGGTGCTACACTGAGATTTCTTTTGATATAAATTTTTGTTTTTATTTCGTAAATATTATTCTAACATATGCATATGAATAGATAATGATTAACTAAATGCAGAGCGCCAAAGATTAAATCCAATAGTGTTTTTTTACGTTAGTTTATATTCAACAGTAGATAGATACAAATTAATTATTGTGATGAAGTACACTAAAAATCTATATTCGATAAAATAAGTTGAATAAGAAATACATACACTGTCTTAGTTATTCTCAAAAATAAACAGATATATAAGAATATGGCACAAGTCCAGCTATAATATTTTAGTTTTTGTTCCCAGTAAAGGAACTATATCACAAAACATAGTAGACACTCCATCTCACATTTAGAGAGCTATTTATTTTAAATTACTATAGAATAGAAACACAGAATTATTTTGCTTGGTATGTTAAAAAAAAATACCAGTAACAAAAATATCAATTCATTTTTTTTGTTTTGCTCTATTGTTAAAACTATAATACATGCAAGCCTAAAATTTGTTAAGAACCTGAAACAATGTGCCAATTTATGAGCCACTGTTGTATCAATCTTTAAGTGTTTTTTTCTCAACTTGACTACGCTATTAACCTAGCAAGATATTAACAGCTTCATCGGACTACTCAATCTCCAAGGAAAATAAGAAAAAATAGGGGAATCTGAAAAGGAATGAACGAAAATGATTTTGCGTAAATACATATATGCAGTCCGAATCGCACTATTTATGTCTAGTGACAGTATGCATATAAAAAACAACACAGTGCCATGTTTCGATGAACGAATACACTATGACCATAGTATTTTTAGAGTTATCATAAGTGAACTATTGACCTGTAAGACAATTCTATTAATTATACATATTTTGATATCTCTACATGAAAGTCACTGCCAAAACAATAATAGACGTGTTATCACCTTTAAGCGTAACATCGATAAGGTACAATCAGACATATTTAATTATAAATTATGACGACAAAAGCATATTCACGAATAATGAATGCATCATAAGCATTTTAGAAAAGACCCGCATGATCAAAATAGTAGAAACTAAGAAAGTAGTCCTCCCATGTTTCAGAATTAACAAAACCAGTAATAGTTTTTTAGGTAATAGTGTTAGGTTTAAAAAAAGTCTCAAACCATATTACTGTTTGGGTAGACTGTAAGTTTAATCGCTACGTCAAGCGGGTCTTGGTTTCAAAAGGCTATTGTAGAGTGGATAAATATGTGAATGATGGTGATGTCTAGAACATCTAACATCTAACATGTCTGAACGATTGTAATGATTAATGTATTGTACATATATTTTTTAAAAGATCTCATCGAGTTTCTCTTCGGCTCTTCTCGATGACTGAGTTGTTTTCCGAACCGGTGGTAGTTTTGACTTCATAAGTGCCTTATTAGGGCCTAAACCGATTCGATGATCATAGTTTTATAGTATGACCGTTAACCACGTGGAGCTATATAGCTATATATATATATATATAAATTAAATATATATATATATATATATATATATATATATATATATATATATGTATCTCTACTGCAAATATATAACTTCAAAGAAAGCTCAAGTTTATTTATTATCTTAGTTTATCAAAATTATCAAATATATATTTATCAAAATTACTGCACTTTATTCCACGTGTTGTTAATTGTATTTAAATAAGTTTAATTTCAATTCATGCAAATTTCATTCCTATTTTCTAAGCTACAACAATTTATAATATAAATTGTGATTTATATTAAACAACAGTAAATAGACAACACCGGTTATATACATTTATTTTAGTTTTGTGTTTCAAAATTTCATTTACAAGAATATAATTAAATGTAGCAATAAACGACATATGTCCGTTGTGTAACCAACCTTATAAAGCCATGTAGTCTAAAGTAATTACATTCTCGCTTTCTCATAGGTGTCAACGTTTTATATAAAGTCATTCCTATGAAGACTCGGTTTATCTAAGTTATGGTGATTGTACGTGTGACATATTAAATTTTATTAGTACTCTGTGTGTCATGTGATAAAAATTTTCGATGACGCTTGCGCAATTACTCTTCGATTTACTGCGTGTCGGGCGTTAAATTATGTTCATCAGCCGATAAAGGGTCGTTTGGTAAAACGATTATATTGTTAGGGCTATTGACCCCTGATGTTCTGTGCTTTTTAAATTTATTAGATTGTTGCATGTAAAACAATTGAAAGCGATAAGTGCACGTGTTTAGATATGCCGACATAATTAAAACGAAGAATAACGCGGCAGAGATTGCATAGAGGTTGTTTACTGTTTAACTAAAAATTGTAATATTTTTCTAAGAACATTATTGAGTTACAAAAATTTGACAAATACAGAATATACCAATGGTCACATAGCTTAGACTGACTGCAACATATCCGAAATCAGAAACGGACAGGTTTGTAAGAAATTTGGAGCTTGTCTGTGATATTGCAACAACTTTGACACTGACACATTAACGTGACGAATGGTACTGTATCGCAGAAACTTTTGTATTTACTTATGCTTTATAAGTATTTTTTTGAACTCAATCTAATTTATGTTAGATAACGAAGTGGTCTATGATGGTAAATTTGTAGGTTACTGATGTCAACATGAATGGGTCGACTCGCCGGGGATAGTACCATCCTCTCACAGGAAATCGACGTGAATTAACAATGCTTGCATTGTTGCGTGTCGTTCCGTCAGTGAGAGCACCGGAGGAGTACCTCATCTTCTCTCCCGCCCCCCTATCCTCTCATTCCTCTTAAAGACAGAGTGGTAATGCATTTGCGACTCAACTGGTGTTGCTAGTATCTATGGACGGTGGTGATCACTTGACATCAAGTGACCTGCCTCTTCATTTGCCTCCTATGATGCAAAAAAACACACTAGACCTATAGATGGCTGGAACACACCGACAGCTGATTAACGACAGATTTGCAACTTTAGGATATTAACTAGAAAAAGTACTACCTCCATATTTTTTTTTTTATTTCATAGGAGGCAAACGAACAGGCGGGTCACCTGATGTTAAATAATCACCACTGTCCATAGACACTTGCAACATTAGAAGAGTGGCAAGTGCTTTACTAGTCTGTGTTTATGGAAAGGGGAGAGGAGACGGGGAGGAGAGGCAAGGGAAGTGGATCTCCGGCGCTCTCACTGACGAAACGAAACGCAACAATACAAGCACTGTTACTTTACGTCGGTTTTCTATGAGAGGGTGTTACCACCGCGGGCGAGCCGATCCATTCATACGGAAACTATTTATAGCTTCAGGTTGGTTTTACCACCTACATATGTTGTGGTTTCATCACCATCTTTTTTTCACCTAAACCTCCGATTTACCTAGTAGGTTTTGACCTATGTAATCGTTCGCTTTAATAAGCCATCAACACCTCAGTAAACTATAATGGCTTCCAATTTAATCCCATACGTAATTTAACTTTATAAACTCGAAGAAAATTAAACTAACTATAATTTTGAATAAAAATACATAAAATACGGATGGCGATCCAAAAGTAAGCAAAAGTTCGAAGGCCGCATGGGTAGCGGGGGCGAGGGTATTGGGCGTAGAGTACTCGCCCCGGCTCCTGAATAAATTAGTTCCCGTAACGGACCGTACCAATAAAAGTTTTTAAACAAAAGAATCATAAAACGAACAGGCGAACTTCGGTAGCAAGCAACAGGGGCACTTCAATGATTTACGACAGAAATGGGACAAAATTGGCTCGAAACTTTTCAAATAAACTAGGTTTGAATAGACGTAAACATGTGTTCGGTAGCTTTCTAGTAATGTTTTGGAATATTGCTTAATTGGGCCGATGACGTGAGAACAAAAGTGGCTAACGACAGTTCGGTTGTGGGATTCATTTAGCATTCTTACAATTTCTCATGAAGGTTACGTTTTTAGTAATAAATCCTTAGTTATGAACATATTTATTGATGTTTATTTTATGAGTTACTGCCAAGAAATTTGTCATTTCAAAAACTTTTGTCAAACTTAATTTCTATGTGTATATTTAGTTAATTTATTTACATACAACACTTGTAGTTATATACATTAGATCATGAATAAAATTTTATACAGGGGGAATAAATAAATTTCCAAAAATGTCGGTAGTATTCTGGAATTCTTAAAATAAAATTATTTTATTTATTCTGATCTAATGTCGATGAATGACTACAGGAGGTACTTGTTAATTAAGTAAACTCTAATAGTGTAGATTCGATTTCGGTACATAATTTTTTTTTATGACATTGGTGAAATTGTGTATTTATTACAAAATGATAAGTTATAAAATAAACATCGTCAATAATACTTTTGCGTATCAAACAATGTGAATAAAATTGACAATGTCAAAAGAAAAAAAAATGAGCCATCACGGGACGCCTGGCAGATGTGAATCATCGAAATTGTTCGAATAGAACGAATCTCAAATCCTCGAATTCTCGAATGACACTATAGTTATGCGAGCTTAGTGCAGCAAAAGAGATTGCGCATAGCATCGCGTTGCCACGGCTCACACACTCGCCACGCCAACAATCAAGTTTACCCGCACCTATAGATGTTTTACTTCATAAAATTATGCAGCAAGGAAAGACTTATAAAGGATTAAACTTACGTACACCTATTATTAATATTTAAAAATGAAATATTTATATTTTATTTACAGTAATTCATTCATTCATTTTAGGGTGTAAGGGGTGTCGAATAACATCTTAAGACTTGAGACACCCAAGCCAACCACGTGGTGCACCCTGTTGATCAACGAACGAGGCAATGGCGAAAGCGGGGTGGTAGGGTTTTACAGCCCGACTGGGTCGCAACTACCATGCATATGGCGAAAAAGTCCGTCATAGTGACTCGCTTCTGCGCGTGGCGTTTCGGGATCAGCCTGTTTTATATCCAGTACCGGGCGACTTTCGTCATTATGGCCGGCATGACAGCGGCAACCGGCGATGGATAATCTGTCTCTCGGTGGTTGCCGATGTTTTTGGATTGTACTATGCTTAACATCAGGCTTAGTGCAGTCACTTTGTCGCGCTTCTATAAAAAAAAAAAACAATTAAAAATACTTATTAAAGAGGATTTATTATTTCTATAAAATGCCTACTTACTTATAGCGTTTTCCTTCATAAACTTATTTCAATAACATTGGAAATTAATTGCTGTAACAAATATACACACTTTATATAATATATAGTAAATTTAAACATATATTTATATCAAATACAACAAAAAAAAATATAAAACTGTCGTATAAGCATAACGCAAACTGTTTATGTATATTCTACGTGCATTAAAAAAAGAATAGATGTTTATGATATTTTCATTGCCTTTTTTCACCCCATAACGAACCCTCCTCGACAACGGACAAATTAAATTTTATTTGATGTCGACCGACTGTTACCGAACAGTGGAGGGCAGAAATATCTGTTCGGAATAAACAGGACGTAGCCGCGTATACCACCGTTGTAGTCAAAATACAATCAGTAGTTAGTATATATGCCAGCAAAAAGGTACTGATACAAAATTTGCAAAATACAGATTAGGGATCGTCCATTAATAATGTTAGGTGCTTTAGAATATTTTTTGACAACCCCTCCCCCCCTTGGTGAGATATCGTGAGATTTAGCTTAACCCGAAACTCACGTAAGATCGTTAAAAATTTTTAGTTTGTGTATAAATGATTATGATTTATTCAAAAGAACTTAATTTCATTGTACTATTGTTACATTTAATTATAATTATTGTAACATTACATTTCGATATCTTAATAATAAATAACTTTACATCCATACGTGGATTTTAATATACGGAAGAATAGTGTCACATTTGGGAATATTTTAATCTAGATCATTTTTTACTTTAAATTAATGTAATTATCTCTCATATTTACACTATTTTTGGACGAAAAAAAGGACGTGATATTTGTCGAAACCTCTTCTCTGCCCTGTGTGAGATTCGCCTTGACCCCATTCCCTCCTTGATTTACTTACGTAATGGACGCCCCTGTAGAGTCGCTTTATTGTTGCCCGCATACATAGTAACTAATATTATAAATGCGAAAGCGAATCTGTTTGTTTGTTACGCTTTCACACATTAACTACTAAATCGATCATGACAAATTTTTGCATACGCGTTGTAAACGTGTAAACGTTGTAATGGACAGGACACAGAGTATGTTATACACAAAAAACAATGGACTAATCCAGAGGGATAAACGTGAGCGAAATCGCGAGCAAGAGATAGTCACAAATATTTAGACTTATCTTTGCAAGAGACCAATATTCATTTGTTTAATCGACCACACCAATTTCTCGAACTAATACTAATAAAAAATAGTTGTCCATTTTATAGATACTCTTAATAATTAATGAATATAATAGGTGATATAATAACATTCTATGATACCTAGTAATTACCATACAAACTGATCAGAAGTGTGGGTAATATACTGTAGTGGAAGCTGAAATAAAAGTATACTAAGTTACGCTAATTTACGAATATATCAATTAGCGTAAATAAAATAAACGTATAACGTATACATGGTAACCTAGTCTTTTTTTGAAATCGGTTAAAATCAGACAAAGCCTCGGGCGGCTGCCAGGGTTTGGTAAAAAGAATCAAAACTTCTATGCCAAGTTGTCTTACTGGTTAACTTGCTACAGTAATCAAGAATAAAACTTTGCATATATGCATGAGCTTCAACATCGGTTCTGGTCTGTCGATTCTGCGTCGGCAATGTGTACGTAGTGTTACAAAAAAGACGATTAAACCCAACCCTTCTGCGTTTTTTTGTCGTTTAATCGCCGCCGCTATCTTTCATCTCTGCAAGATACATTCTCGGTATTTTCAAAAACAGCATTCACGCACCTCTCGATATTAAATGCAAAATCTTGCTTTGTTAATTCGAGTTACTATGAAGAATGTCTCTATAAAAACTAGCGTTCCGATTTCAGGGGTCTAACTCTTGAAACTGATTTCAATTTGGTTTTGTTTCTGATTCGAACTTGATATTGATCCGAACTCGATCTAAAAGGGTACTCTTGAACTAAATCGAATCAAATATCAAGAACGAGTTACGATCGAATCATAGCGGCGTCGTTAAGTGTATCCGGTCATAGATACACACAATACGTCACAGTAAAGTGTTATTTATCTAAGCTTGATTCATAGTTTTTGTAATGTTATCTACCATTATAACACTAGAAAAATGATTTATATAAGGTTACATATTATAAAAATATGTCACATCTATTAAAATCATCCTTAAACAATTGATTTTAATATTGAGGACATGTTTTTTAGTCTGTGCCACAGAATAAAGTCTGCCGTAATCTGTGCTTCGGACTGTCAGACAAAAATCAAAACATTGGAATGTTTTACAGATTTATGGGATGTATTTATTGTATGACCATCGTTTTATATGAAAATATGCGAAAGATAATATTTATGAAGTGCGTGTGTTAATATAAAACTTCATCTTTTACGAACATACATTTAGAGATACCTATAAACATCGTGCATTCTTAATTAGACATTGTGAATTGTTCACCCCTTTTTAAAGTTAAATAATGTAATAAGTATTAACTTTTAAGTATTAACACTCATGCCCGATATCGTACTAAGAATCATAACAACCGTGATGAGTATTTTCTTGGATTAAGAATATCATACACAACAAATTATTCAATGTGATGAATATTGCACTAATATAGTATGAAAAGACATACCTAAAACCCAAAACAATAACTAAATCCGTTTACCATTATCGACATTAACGAATGTAATATCTCATATTTGTAGTGTTACTTTAAACTCATATAGGGTATATGAATTATAAATAATGGATCTTAATATGTGTGGTAATATATTTTATTGATAAAATATCTCTTGTGTAATATTTTTTAACACTAGGAGTTAGAAACAGTTATATAAACTACCCTTATACAAAGTTTATATCATACACATATAATATATTAAGAAAAGATTTAAAATATGCTAAAGAGAGAATTGGTATGAAGTCATTTTTTACTTTTATTAACATATAGCTATTTAGACATGTAAATATAACTTTGCCAGATAGTGTGTCTTAACATTTAATATCACAGTGATACTAATCATAACCAATTTCATAATAAAAACCTGAGCGACCATAGTATATTTCATGTTAAGTGTAGCTTACTTGATTAAGAATATCATACAGTATAGAGATATTGTAGTTTACCACCATAGCTTATATGCACTTACACACATTCATATATTGTCCCATTAAGCACTTTATAGTTTACTATATAGATGGGCTGTTCTGTTAGAACAATAAATGTAAAATGTGTAATATTTTGTTAGAACAATGAATGAGTTTTTAATTCAAATGTTTACAACATTTACAAAAATGTCAATAAAAAAGGGCTTCTTTTACAATTCTTTATTAATAACAAGACTTTCTAACACAACTAATCAAACTGTATCACAATTCAATAAAAACAGTATATATTTACTATTCACTAATGTTACTGGACACCGTGATGGTATAAATAACCTTCAGGGATTGTACTAATGTACCACAGTTTCTCATGGAAAGCTTTGATTGTAATCCTTGATAAGATTTTATACTTTTTATGAGATACAACTCGTGTTTACTCGTACAACTCATATAAGAGTATTTTTTCATTCTTCTTAGGATTTTACCGGGATCACCTAAAAAAAACAATGTATTGTTAGTTATCTGTAAGATGTTAGAATTTGTCTGTAATCTTGAATGAACTATACTACACTTTTCTACTTATCAGTAGTATCTAATAACCCTTTACTGAATTCCTTGTTAATTATGAAATACCCTGGGTGGCACATATGTAACTTTTATTAGAAAAAACTATACATATTACATTTTTTTTTATAACATGTATTTAAATTTGGCATACATTATGTTTATATAATAGCACACAAACAGGATATTAGTCACAAGACAAAATTAAACTTGCTAATCAAACAAATGAGAACTAACGACAACTCAACTAAAGATAAGCTTAGTACCATGAGATTTATATAAAAGCATAGTTACTTATCTTCACTAAACCTATACCCATATAATCTATATTATTTTTAAGTATAAATCTTGGTTCATGAGATGAAGATATCTTTGTAAATATTTTATGGTTAGTTCATTTTCCTAACACCTTTTTGTGTTATAAAATGACCATGATGTTATCGTTATATATCTTAATCGGATAAAATAATGATGTACCCAAAATCATTAAATTACAATCCTATTCCTCATATAGTTTTTATCAAATTATATACACACATATATTCACATTTGTGGCTGGCCTTGTATGCCTTTGTAGTGCCACTGAGAGATTTAGATACAGCTTATTGGCTTCAAATGCACGTATATAGCAAACAAATATACCGACATGTTATGTGTAAACTTAAATCTTACAACTTACCTTATTATTAATAGAAATATCATAATGTTGTAGATTTATCCATGTAGGGCATAATAAATTTATGAACATGTAGTTTCTTCGAAATCCTTGAGAATTTCAATTTTAATAATCTAGTCGTTATATCGACTTATATTAAGCAAATATCTTCACGCATGTGTGTTTATTTGGTTTGGTGTTGCAAAGTGAATGATAATAATGTATATTTTTAAATAAATATCAGAATAAAACACAAAAATAAGCTCACTCGATCCTAATAAAGTACCTCTTTCTCAATCGTCTATTTTGACATCTATATTCGATTGAACGACTCGATCCACAGCTGTCAGATTGTGTGGAGAGTACCGATTTTTCGATCCTAACGACGAAGTCGATCCAAGTTAGTTCCTATTTGAGCCACAGTACGATTATGCGCTAGTGTTGGTTTCAAGAGTACGAAACAACATGAAATCGACTGATATTCGATTCGATTTAGAACTCGAATGCGTCGAGAGTAACCCACCAGTTTATATTGATTCATATAGTGATTAGTGTAAATACTTTGACTACATACAAGCAAGAAAATCGCATAAAGACTTGACGTCACGCAGGCGGTGTCAAACATTAAACCGAATTTTAATTTACAACATATGAAGTTACGTTGTACCGACTCTAATCAGGCTTGATAAGAGCTATAAAAAGAAGCCTACTACTATAGACGAGTGTAGTAAGCAATTAATTTAATTGGCATTTTCCTTTTTTTAATTGCTTTTAAAGTTCTAAAGTTCATAGGTTGTAAATTAAAATTCGGCATAATGTGGCGTTAAATTTTTTTTTCGAACTGTCTATGCTATTGATTAAGTGCTGTCTTTACAGCTTCACCAGACTACTAGACGTCAACTCTTTGTGGGATCTTCTTGTAAGTATGTAGTCAATGAGTCTAGAAAAGTTGTAGCCCGGTGAAGCTGTTAAGACTTTGCTAGATTAATAGCGTAGTCAGATCGAGAAAAAAAGTTAACGCCACATTATGCCGCATTAAGCTGCAAAGGCTCATAAAAAGTGGATAGTCAGGTCGAAAAGAAAAAGATGTAGACAACCGTTGGTAAATAATTATTAACATTGCCTTTAAGGACTTCCATAGTTGCAAAAATAGAAATTATTATTCAGCTGTGTAAGTCATAACTGTCGATATATTAGTATGCAGTGTTGTCGATTAGCGAACGACTTGTGTATTAAAAATAGAGTTTTTGTATCATATGACTTACTCGGGGTTTTTATCAAGTATACTTGAATTTACACTATTATGTTTATATATTTAGTTAAGAGTATATAAAAAGTAATATAAAACAATGTTGTTATTATCCACGTCTGTGTATTTGGTTCTTTTGAACTATACAAAGAATTTGAATACAGGTTTATCATTTAGATTTTTTTTTCTGGAAATGTTTTTTTTTTTTTTTTTATTGAAGCACGACAAAGTGACTGCACTATGCCTTATGGTAAGCATAGTACAATCCAAAAACAGTGGCGACCACCGAGAGACAGATTATCCACCGTCAGTCGCCGCTGTCATGCCGGCCATAATGACGAAAGTCACTGGATATGTACAGGCTGATCCCGAAACGCGACGCGCAAAAGCGAGTCACTATGACGAGCTTTTTCGTCATGTACATGGTGGTTGCGACCCAGTCGGGCTGTAAAACCCTACCACCCCGCTATCGCCATTGCCTCGTTCGTTGATCAGCAGGGTGCACCACGTGCAGGTGAGGTAAGCTTGGGTGTCTCAAGTTTTAAGATGTTACTTGACACCCCTTACACCCAAAATGTTATACTAATAATACATACATATTATGTTTTAAAGCACAACGACATGTATGTCGTGGCGGTTGAGTAGTTCGACCGGTGACATATCAATCCGATGTCCGCAGGTTAGAACCCTGGCACATACCAACGAAATTTGGAAAGTCTATCTACATTTACTAATTTAAATTGGTTACGCTATCGGCTGACAGTGAAAGAAAACATCGTGAGGAAACCTGAACCTGAGGAATATTCTTGTAGTACTACTGTACGTGGGAAAATATAGAACTGTGGATTTCTCAGAGTTTCAAATCACCAATACGTCGTGGGCTGGCGTGATGATTAGTATTATACCTTCCTCCGGGAAGAGGCATATGGCTCTGCAGTGGATCTCTTACAAGCTGTTGAAAGTAAAGGTGTGTTACAATGCTGTATTAAAAAAATATTTTTCGAGTGCTTTCATTGCTAACGCTGGCTAAGCCATATATTCTTCTTCAAAATAATATACATACAACAAAATAATATATCTTAAAAAGCCTACAGAATAATTTGCGATACTTGAACATAATCCACAGTAACTATTCTGTTTCTTTAAATTTATTAAGACCTAAATAATTGGTTATTTACGAAGTAATTTTGACAAATATAATATTATCTTTATGCAACGAAATATGTTATTAATATTAGGCCTTTTATGTTAATCAAGACTGACTTTCACGGTATACAATTTCAATGATATTTTAAAAGATATGACAGATCTAAAATGATACGTAATTAAAATTACGCTGTGACTACGATTTATGAAGATTCTTTCATTACAATAAACTGTCGATATCAAAGAGTTAAAAATGAATCGAATAGTACGTATGTCTAATGTAAATAACCATGACGTCACATTAGTACTTTGCATATATGTATAGTTTTATTTTTTTCCATATATGGTAGGTAGTATTAGGTATGAAAACATTTCTCAGAACCAGACTTTTTTTTGTCACGATTTTTTTTATCATCAGCCGTTATATTGTTGTTATAGTATGAAATTAGTAAACATATATGAATTCTAAAATACTTTAATGTGGAACTCTCGATGACATCTAAAATCTTTACATAAGTATACCTATTATGTAATTAGATCGTAAAGTAAAAAACCAGGTTTTAGTCTACAACATATGACGTTACCTAAAACATACATAGATTAAGGTCAGTTACACTAGTTACAAAATTGCGTTTCCTTAAATTCACACTATATACGATGATTCTTAAATATTATATTTCTAATATGTTTAGACTTTACTGCCCCAAAAACATTTTCGGTTACCGATAAAGCGACTTTCTCTAAGCTTTAAAAATAGATACGTTTATAACCTAATAAAACATTGTTTTAGAAACAGAATAACCCGGGAACATCGTAAGCTTTTCTCGCCCTCTCATTATAAAACAGAAGCTGAAATCACCATTGTTCCGCTGTCAAAACTCACTCAACAAGAAAAAAAAAACGCTGTGTATAACAATGTCGCAATAAACATAGAAAATGTTTACAACATCCCAAATATTTCTAAGCCGGTAGCTCCACGACTTTTGTCTTCGGACCCGGCCAGCGTTTATGGCCCATTTCGCCTTATTCTTTCGCTGGGAGAGCTATTTTATTTTATTTTTTTGTCGCATCTCTTAAATAAGACATAATGTTCTTAGAAACGGGACATTAGAATGGACGAGCCTCTTTCTTTTTGTAACACGTACGGAAGATTTTATGGTCAATTGTTTCAATATTGCGTTGCGAAAAGGTATGTAGTGAGTGGTCTTTGATTTAAGCCTCACGTACCGAACTATTCGAATTATTAACATTACACGCTCCAATGCGCGTCTTTTGTAGTTATAATCATCAATAATTGTATTCAACATAAAAGGTAAATTAATTTTGATTTTAAAAGTCATGTGAGGTCTCGCTCGCTACTTATGCCATTCAGAAATAGTTATTTATCTATCAACTACCGGCTCCAGTAGACTTTGTCCCGCCCTGATAAAAAAACCTTAACAAATCATATACCAAAACCTTCTCCATGAATTACTTTATCTACTGGAGACAATCGCATGAAAATCCGTTGAGTTGGTTTTGAGTTTATTGCGAACAGACAGACAAACAGACGCGGTAGAGATGTTTATTTTATACTGTGTTAATGTATTACCCGCGTGATACAACACGATAACATTTTAAAGAGAAAACTTTCTTAGTAGTGTTGTGCAGTATTTTTGGCAGGACATAAACTTATAATTTCGCGTCATGACATGGCTTGTAAGCGTGACTGCTGGTATTGAGCTTGCGAAGCTTGAGTCAGACTAGTGACGCGTAGTATAGAAGCCTGTGTATATCTAATATTGATATTTTGTAGCCTATTAATTAATTAATGAGCTGTGTAAAATGTGTATAATTATTGATCGGAGTACTAATAGATATGAAAACTTGTTTAATGATAATAATTTCAATTTACAAAGTATGATATTTATATTATTTATACTATAATTATTTCAAAAATTTTAAACACTACACAGTAATTCAATTGCTTTGAATTTTTAATTCTGTTGACGATTTTTGTGACGTCAACTTTTTATTTTGTCTAAAATTTACCAGGTGGTAGTCGCGCGTAGCGGCTTTTACATAACATTTATTTATAACCGTAAAAAATAATACAATTTTTGTGTTAATGAACTTCAAATGTAATTATTAAACTGTGAATGAAGAACAATGACAAAAATCCTGTAAAATTCTTATGACTTTTAAAATACAAGGCAGTGGTAGTGCGTGTCTTCGTTTAGCTATACATTCAAAACCATTTCATGGAAAGTGTACCAAATTATTAATATTTAATTGGTTGCAGTGAAAGTGAAGAGAAAAAATTATATTACTGAAGTGTAACAGATTTGTGAACATCTCTACACGATTTTAAATTTCCAAAACCATGGAGTATAAGAAACAAACTGATTTTTTTACACGAATGGGAATTTTATACTATTGATTCATGAAAGTTAAATTACATACTATGTTAATAAATTAGTAATTGTGTCTATACGTGTAATTGTTTTTAAGGGTGAGTTTTTTTTCGAATTGACTAACGCAATTAGCCTTACGCCCTTTTACAGCTTCACCGGATTTTTTTAGGCGAGTAGGTAAGGGACTCAACCGTATGGCAACAAGATCTAGTAGTCCGGTGAAGCTGTTAAGACCTTGCTAGGTCAGTAGCGTAGTCAGTTCGAAAAAAAAAGCAACAAGCTCAACGACCCAGAATGACTTGAAAACGAGTATATTCACAAACAAAAGGCGTCTATCTGTTTTATATCCGAAAACTCATGAATGACTTGAATGATTCTTATTATTTTATTGAAGACTAGCCTCTGCCCGCGACTTCGTTCGCTAACACGCAACAGAAGCTCTCAAAAAGAAAGAAAACATCCCGATTTTTAAACATTCTTCATTGGTGCGCCGCTCCTGTTGATCTTAGCGTGATGATATATAGTCTATAGCCATCCTCGATAAATGAGCTATATAAAATTGAAGAATTTTTTACATCGAACCAGTAGTTTTTGAGATTACCCCCTACAACATCACAACGTCACAAACTCACAAACTACCTCTTTATAATATTAGTATAGATAACGGAAAGCCTATATATTGTTCTAAAATTAAAATCTTTAGAAAAAGGCATTTTTAAAAGTTAATTATGTATTATAAACGGACTTTAAAGAAATTCTATGTACATCTAAATCCAGGTATTACACCCTACAACCTCATAAAGTCACAAACTTTACCTCTTTTTAAAATTAGTATAGAATAAAATAAAATTACTATACCTATTATAAGGTTTTGTATCAAACTCTCGTACTATTTTTATTTTAACCATTGTAACTTATGACGTCATTGTCAAATTTAAAGTCTAGTAAAATGATTTCTGGTTTTCCTTGGATCCATTCGTACGTACATGTGTTTGCGTAAAGAAGTAGATGAGAGTTTACATTGGAGATGTAAGTAAATATTTTACGTGTCTCATGACCACCTGGACAAGAAGAGTCCTTCATTATGCCGATAACATAAAGTAAATATTAGACGATTTCACTCGAAATTACATTCCCACGAGTCGTTACTACACCGTAATATTGTTTAGGAGTCCGTACATTGGAATGCATACTAAAGAGGTTGCGGATTTTGTGTTAATTTGTACAAAAACGTACTATGCTGTAGTAATAATAATGGTAATACGCATTTCATTCTCTGATTTAAGTATGAGGGTTATACAAAAAATATTTAAATTGTTTATAAAAAAGAAAATATGTATATTTTTGTTTGCAATGGAGAAACTCACAAAAATATGTAGCCTATTTAAAAAAAAAAAAAAAACATTTTATAAAGCTAAGTTTTTTGCTCGAACAGACTACGTTATTGGCCTTGCAAGGCCTTTACAGCTTCACCGGACTACATAAGTTATCAGCGAGTAATATCTTAATATTTTATTATAAATGCAAAAGTAAGTCTATTTGTTGGTTTGTTACGCTTTTACGCCTCAACTGCTCTTTTCAATCTAGTAAGGTTTTTTTTTCTCGAACTGACTAAGTTATTGGCCTAGCAAGGTCATAACAGCTTCACCAGACAACACCTTGTAAGGCCTTAACAGCTTCACCGGACTACTAAGGCGAGCGGTTTAAGCACTCAGCCAATTTAATTTTGACAACTAGCTCAAGGGTGTATGGCGCACCTTAATTTGGGCTGTTGCCTAGTTCATGCAATTCGCGATCTAACTAAGCTACATATTCATATAAGTTAGTAAGATATGTATACCAAGCATATATACCTTAATAACACTTATATGTATTTCGTGTTGGATAATTTTCTTTTTGTCTGAACTAATTCAGCTCGATAAGGGAAAAATAAAACCCTCCACTTTCATATGTAAGCATGTGTGCGTGCACGTGTGTGTCGGTGGCATGTGTAATGTTGTAGCAGTGGTGAAAGATTTTGTGTCACTGTATTTCAGGAGGACTCCAAAACGAAGGAACAGACCTATACCCAAGTCAACCGGTCAACATAGAAATAATGGTAATAGAATATGATACAGAATAAAAACATAACATGAACGTAAACCCAGAGAATTTCAAAATTGTTTAAAAAAGCAAACACCGTATAACAACAATCACTTTTACCTCCTCCACGTTCTCCACATACCATCTTATCAATATACAGAAAGTAGTAATTAGGTACTCTAATAGAACCGGTACAGAACCAAGCCTGCGTTGTATCTAACACATTCGTCCATCGCTATTTGCCGACCGTTGTGGTCAAACATCAATAATTTACAGTAAACAGTTAAATTGATGTGTCATAGCGAATATTAACGACTCTCCAAATACACTTGAATTTATGGACTTTTTGTCTAAGGTATTTAACTTTATCATATACCTAAATATAAGGTATGCGCATTCTCTCTAATATATTCAGCTTAGTAGATTCCATAACACTTTGTTAGCATAATTATGAAGTAGGTGATATTGGAGATTCAAAACACATTTTTTTGAAGTTATACTTATTTTGGCGCGTTAGGGAGAAATGATGAGAGTATTTTTTTACGATGCGCGCCTTCACCGTCACGAATAACCAACCCCTTGATATTATTACGATACACGCGCACACAATCACGAAAAACCGACACTCTGAAGTTATTACGATGCGCACGCACATAGTCACGAAAAATCGACATCCTGAAGTTAGCTATAGTCAACATTTTGTTTCTTTATATTTGTAGTTTGTATTTCTTTGTATTAAAACTTTCAATGTATTAAATACCTTTTTTCTATTGTTAGTGTCGTTTTTTCTACAAACATAGAATAAGGCGAAAGGTAAAATGTTTGAAAAGATTTTTGTCTTGTTACGCCAAAGAAAAACTTCTAACGCGTGTACATAAGTACACACACACTTTTTTTTATATCATAAAAGGCAAACGGACATGTCTGTCATCTGATGTTAAGTGATCACCACCCTCCAAAGACATTTGCAACACCAGGGGAGTCGCAACCGCGTTGCTAGTCTGTGTTGAGGAAGGGGGGTGGAGAAAAGAAAAAGGAGAGAGGGAGAAACAGAAGAAAAGAGGGGGAAAGTGAGGAGACGTGGTCCTCCGGCGGTCTCACTGACCGAACGAAATGCAACAATGAAAGCACTAGTTCACGTCGGTTTTTTGTGGGTCGGGTGGTACTACCCTGGGCGAGCCGAGCCATTCTTGCTGATATTAGTAATAGCTTCAGCGTGGCTCTACCACCTACATTTACAAACTTATTAAGATTTACATATTATTAAAGTGTTTATTATATTAATTACCATTAAAAATGCGATCCAAGTTTATTTGATTGTTAAGCTTCCACGCGCTTACCACACAAACGGTCATCATGAAATTCTCTTAGTTCGATTCGTGTTGTTGTATTCAAGGCAACAATCCAAGTCTAGGTTCGGCCATTTTGGTATCCTTGACCTTGTTACCATCATGCTGAGTGCCTTAAAAACCCGGTAGTCCTGTGAAAGCCCTTAAGGCTAACAGTGGTTAGTCAGTAGGTACAATAAAAAATCATGAAATTTAACGTGCTCGTCCTGGTCACGTCGAGTCTAAAGTAAGGCGAACGAATCAGTTCCATGTTCGTCAATTAGTACTTAACACACTTAATATTTTTTATACATTATAGGTTTTGGCGTTTCACCAGAAGCACATGTGATATCAAGTGATGGTGTGGTCTGAAATGGGCAGCTAGCTATACTCAGAAGAGAGCTAGCTCTCAAAAGTCCAGCTGCCGGAACACATCAACTGGTGTTTGGCGGCAAATATTTAACTTGAAATTGGTAGCAAGCTAGATGGACTTAGAAACAGTCCTATAGATAAAGAATCATACAAAACACTATGGTAGTTCCTACATTAAAAGTCAAATTATATTCTAAACTAGTAACGGTTTCTATAAACTAAGTAATTGTTACATCTTTATAACAGTATTCGGTATTTATAAAGGAATGCGAACGATCAACAAACGACCAAAAATCAATGTGAAATTGTTCCATCAATCAAATTCAAATGACATTAATTATAGTGAATTAGTTTTGAAATTGATCGGTTTATTGGTAGATTTCATGGTTTACTACAATCAGCATTAGGAGCTCATATAAAAGCATATTTCTCTTTTATAGTGTTACATATAGTTTTTTATTTGAATTCTAGTTTTATTAGTGCAAATGCGTACATAAATATTTTTGTTGTTCACTTAGGATGTATCATTGGAATTTCAACTTTAAACACATGGTTGCAAGACACAATTTAGTTTTTTGTTTTGTTGGCAATTTATCCGGCATAAATATAGAATATCCGCTGTAACGGATCACTCGAAACCTGTTTAAGTATTGCCAATTGCATGTCTTTTAGTGAGATAGAATTAACAAAGTGATCTTCATCTGCGTTTAGTTTCGATTTTATGGCAACAATTACGGCTAATTGAATTTCGGTCGTATTCGCAATTACTGATACTTAAACTATATGAAACTAAGGATTTTGTATTGATTTCTTAATCGCCCGTGAAATATTATTTCGCGAATTGTAATTTAAATTAACACATTAGTAATGAATTATAAAATTTAATGACAGTTTTATATGTGTCTACAAAAAATGTGTATAATTCTGGTAGGTGGTAGAGCCACGCTGAATTACGAGTACCAGCATGAATGGGTCAGCTCGCCCGGGGTAGTACAGCCCGACCCACAGAAAACCGACGTGAAGCAAGAGTGTTTACATCGTTACGTATCGTTCGGTGAGTGAAAGCGCCGGAGCGCCCACCTTCCTCCCTTTCTCTTCGCTTCGCGTTCCCCCTCTTCCCTTCTCCACCAACACAGAATGGCAACACACTTGCGACTCATCTGGTGTTGCTGGTGTCTATGAACGGTATTGATCACTTAACATCAGGTGACCCACCTGTTCGTTTGCCTCCTATGATATAAAAATATACATATATTATTAAAACTTTAAAATTTATAGTTACAAATAGAACACGCAAAATTAAGCAATAATTCAGTACTATTTGTATAACTAAATTACAGTCATAGAGGGTATATTATTCTTATCCATGATTTCAAGTGGCTCTAACTTAGTATAAAGTAACTAGCAACATATTTTTAACTTGGTTTGCCAAGAGTTGTACGAATCGTAAGTCCATTATCTACAATGACCAGTTAACAGTTTTGAAATGCGGTCATATAAACAAGTTACGTTGAAGAGTTAAGCACGATGAAAAAAGCATTTTTTATTGTAGAGAAAGGTTTATGGTGAATTGAGTTACCACAAACCACAAATTTAATGCTATGTAAAGACCTTGAACATAAAAAAGAAGGACGAGAGATCAGGTTTCCAAATTCGGATCGAAGAGGAAATAACTAAATCAAGGCAATGATGCTTAGTTTCGCTATTAATTGATTTTTAAATTCTGTCTGAATTTTAGTAAAGTGTTAATGAAACAAATGAAGTATGAAAAAGTTTCTAACATGGTATTTAAAATCATGTAGATTATGTATAAATAAGTTGTAAGCCCCGGCTTCGCTCTTTTGTTCTAACGAAGAAAATTGAACAATTTTCTACTTATAGTACGATCATGTACGACCAACTAAGGACCTGATAGTCAGTCTTCAATTTTTTTTTAGCTTCTGTCTAACTCATTCACTTTAGTGAAGAAATGTCTCGATTTTTACTGCCATTGTTAAATAGGTAATATTACAAGTTTCTTACTATAATTACAATATTCTAACAAGATGGCGATCCCTTCCATAAAACTTTCCATGGAGTTTTTGAGGCATCTCAGAATCAATACTCCGTGGTATTACTTCCCACCCACTTGTGCATAATAACTGCACTATATTACGTAAACCACCACCAATATTACTAAATATAGAGTCAAATAACACAAGACTATGAATAAAATATAAAATCCAGTACATAACAGACTTCCCGCCAAAAACTCTAGTGAAGGTTTAATGTTAAACTGTTATCAAGGAAACATAGATTATAGACTAGACATTTATATATTTGTTTATTTTCATTAATATGTCGTTATCTTCAAATCGAATGTTCCGGTAGCGGAATGCCTATTGACATTCAAAACACAATGTATAAGCAAATAGATTATTAAACATTCTGGTCCTAGAGTAGTCAGTAGTTCTGTGTTCGCCGACGCAAAGGTTACTCTGGTCACGCTCGACAACGGATGCCGCGTCCGGTGTCTTTGTGCCGGGTTATAGTAAAAAAAGCATTAGACGATTCTATGAGCCGCGAGTTAGAGACAACGATATATTTTTATCATTTTTATGAAACGATAACTTGGACTGTCCAAAAACATATGGGTTTAAGCTCCATACAAAGGAATGTATACCTTATGATGCATTAACCAACAGACTGCTGGCAGCGTATGCTTAAAAATACCGTATTTATTATAAACTGTGTAAAATATGAAAATAACAAATTATATAATTTAAAAAATGGCTAATTAATTAAAACCTTCTTTTTTTTCGTGGGGGAATCCTCTCTGGATTCTACACCTAGCCAGGTAGCCCAAGTGAGAATGTCAGATTTTTACTGACTAAAACCTCTCGGTGTTCTTCTTGCACCATTTAGCCGGGTGGGCAGGAACGGCCTCTGCAGTGCTTGAACCCAACCCGGCAGGTGTTGACCGCTCAAGAGGGCTCCGACTCGTGGTCTAAGAGGGACTATTGGCCCTCGCTGACGAACTGATGGAGGCGCACTGAAAACTAATGCACCTTAACCAATTAATTAATTAAAATCTGATCCAACCATTCTGAGATCTGTGTCTTACAAAATCAGCCGAGGGGGTTGAGTAATATTTGAAAAACTTCATAAATAAATTCGGTTGAGCTTTATTGATAGAATTAATATTAATGAAAATTCAAAAAGATTATTATAAACAAAATTTAAAACAAAGGTAATACATACTTGACTATTGGTATTTATATAATTTAGATTATATAAAACCGACTTTTAAAATATTCATCAGACTACTGCCTACATATATTGGAATGTCATAAACCTATCTAAAACTTAATCATTAAATATTTCTAATTTGACTTTAATCGGTTTTTGATATATCTTTGAAAATCAACGCCCAATGTTAAAATCAAAATCAAAAATACTTTAACCTTAAACAGTTGAAGTCCTGAGAAGATACTTATGAATGTAAAATATCACTACACCAAATAAATTGAGGCACTCATAAAAAATGCTCGTTCTAATAGAAAAAAGTATTTTTCAACTTGGTTTATGAATGGCGAAGTTTTGTGGTAAAAACATTTCAACAATATAACCGAATCAAGGACTTTTCCTTTCTGATGTCGGTTAAAAAACAGGAAAGTTACGAAGTCATTTAAAGAAATATAAACAATAAATATAATTGTATTACTGTTTAAAATCTAATTACACATATTCATTTGATTAGATTCAATAAAATAAAAGGAAAATAAAAGCAACGTTATTAGAAAACCGCGCTACAAAAGCACATATGAAACGAGGAATTCCAATGAAATTACCCTCGTCAAAGCTAGACGAGTCTATATATAATTGGCATATAACGACACATAATTGGTGTAATGAATGTAACCGTTACCAGTTGGAAGTCAATCACTTTACTAGAACACTTTAAATGCGATAATACACAGAACCTTTTTGTTATCCTTATTAATATTAGAAATACGAATGTGAGTCTGTTTATGTTTTTGTTACGTTTCACACCTTCACTTATAAACATGATTTTAGAAGTATTCGAAACAACCTAAGGTACATTTCGCTCCAGCAAAAGCGTACCCACTGTTTTCGACGTATACGGTATAATCTACATTGATACGAGCGAAACCGCGGGTAAAAGCTAACATTTTGTTAAAATTGTCACAACTTATAACATACTAACCTATACCCGCTACTTCGCCCGCATGGAATGGTTACTTTAGGCTAACGCTAACACGCAGCAGACGCTCTCAAGAGGAAAAAAATACCGATTTTGAAACGTTCTTCATTGGTGCTCTGCTCCTGTAATCTTTCTCGATATTTTTTTTTTTTTTATTGAAGCACGACAAAGTGACTGCACTATGCCTGATGGTAAGGATAGTACAATCCAAGAACAGTGGCGACCACCGCGAGACAGATCATCCATCGTCGGTCGCCACTGTCATGCCGGCCATAATGACGAAAGTCACCCGGTACTGGATATGTACAGGCTGATCCCTAAACGCAACGCGCAAAATCGAGTCACTATGACGGGCTTTTTCGCCATATACATGGTGGTAGCGATCCAGTCGGGCTGTATAACCCTACCACCCCGCTATCGCCATTGCCTCGTTCGTTGATCAGCAGGGTGCACCACGTGCAGGTGAGGTTGGCTTGGGTGTCTCAAGTTTTAAGATGTTACTCGACACTCCTTACACTCCAAAAATTAGCTATATAACACTGAAAAAATTTTTCGACTCTGACCACTGACCAGTAATTCCTGAAATTACCACCTACAACGTCACAAATTCACAAACTGTACGTCTTTATAATAGTAGTATAGATCTAATTTTCTTTTAAATTTCTCTTTAAAAATTACTGTACAAAATAGATCATATATATGCATTTTGATCTCATATTTTTTGTGTTCAACTAACAGAATACTGTGAAAGTTGTCAACGTGAATCGAACCTTATTTCTGTCCCCCTATGACTAAAGATTGAAGCAATTTATCGTGATCGGTATCAATACTTAAATCAAGATGAAACATGATGAACGTACATCCAATGTAATACTCCCAGTAGTATTACTACTGGGAGGCGTGCTATACACATTATGCGTGTCACATTCTGGAATCATACCGTGTGTGTATATCTAATATTTACGCGAAGTGGTAGAATGTACTCGAATTAATTGCTACCACCATGAAGAAGGTAGTATATCAATCTTAAAGACTTTCCTTCGATTTATGCAGGTGTGCATGATAGTTTTGATTAAAAAACAATTTTCGCCATTTTAATTTATTCCAACGTCATGTCTTTGTACGATACAAGAATAAAAACTCGATCTAAAGCGAATTTGCGAAGACATAAAATAGCATCACCATCACAAAATCTTATCTTTGCCTGCTTTAAACTCATTGTTTTTCGAAATGAAAACGCTGTTGGCCTGGAATGGTCTTCGCAGCTTCACCGAACTATTGAGACGAGCGCTAAAGGCACTCAGCCGATTTAGGATGTTTGGGCGATTAACTCAAGGGTGCACGGCACACCTCGGCTTGGGCTGTCGCTTGTTTTGTGCAAAAATTGCGACCTATCTGAGCTAACCTAAGCTAAGCCATCTAGTATATATATATACGTATACGAGTATGTATACATATATACGTATATGAGTTATTAAAACATACATGTGTACCAAGCATGCGTGCCTCAACAACTCCTATATGTATTTTGTTTCGGAAACATTTCTCAAAACTATATAAGATAGGATAGGGTAAGGAAAAATACGGATACAACTCTTTGTCGTTTATTTCTCTGAAAAAGAAAAACAGCATGTAAGTGTGTAGGCGCGCACGTGTGTCTAGGTGATGTGTGTGATGTTGTAGCAGTGATGTAAGGTTTTGTGTCACTGTATCGCGTGAGCAGCGTACTCAAGGGCTCCACGCCGAGGGAACGGACCAAGGCTTGAGCTGCTGCCGAGGGTTTAAACTCCTACTATATTTCAATAACAGTTCAATTTAACAGACTATCCTATTTGTAGGATTCACATGATGTTTATCACTTAATATAAGAATAATGTATCTGACCAGACACAATATTGCATATAGATTATTTAATAATAATCCCTTGAACTTATTACTGGCCCGCAGCCAAAGCAAATTTCCGATTATGGTAAATAATAGACCAGTAGACTACCAAAACTCTGCTAACGATAAAGAATATCATTTCCCCATAGTTATGACATTATTTTATAGGTTCCTGCCAAAACTTATAGAGCGGGAACTAAATTTAATAGTTTTATGGAATACTGCCAGTTTTATTGATTTAAAGTTATGGTCATCCGAATTGAATTTCCTATAAAATATGGACTTAATTACTTTTATAGATGCTGCTACCAGTTATTAAATTTTAAATATTGTTTCGAATATGACGTCATGTTATATCCTTGCCATTTTTTAATATATAAACGTATTATTGACCAAATATATCTTATATTATAATAGTTAAGTTTTTAAATGACCTATGTCCATAATTAAAAAATAGGTAATACCATAGAGTTACGATAATTAAGATATATATAGTGTATAAATGAATCTGGTTTGAAACATAAAAACCAGTTTATGTTTTAAAATTAATACTATTTTATAAAAAAAAAACCAGTTGCGTCCTCGACTTCACTCGCGTAAACTACAAAATTATTATAGAAATGTTTTGGATAAACAAAACATTACATTAGTTATTTACATGACCTTTTTGTACACAAAATTTATTATTTAAATAATGGATTCAAATTGATCAAGCATTAATATTAGTAAAAAAATAGTGAAATAACATAATTTTGTTAAAATTAATATATTGATTTCGTGTTTAACATTTTTAATTTTCTTGGTATGGTAAAGTTTTTTTTTTTCGATATGGCTACACTATTGACCCAGCATGGTCTTAACAGCTTCACCGGACTATTGTTTAGTAAAGAGGTCACACAGGTTATGGTATTACGGATTTCTGAATGTGTACTGTATAATATTGTTTATTTATAATATAAACATTTATAAAATATAATATTAGTATTAAATAATATTTGTAAAATAAAAATGTAGCAATAAATACTAAAAGTTCTAGGTCTAGGTCAGACAAACAGAAAGACGTTACCTTTTGTAATATGTAAGGATAGTATAAACCACTTCGAGATAATAAATTAGATACTATACTAATACCCTGAATGAATCAATATTAAACTTCTTTATGTAATTGTATATTAGCGTTAGAACAAAACCTACCTAATGTATAGTAACCACAAAAGTTTTTGACAGATCTATAGCATAGCACATCGAGACAACGTAAAGATAAATAAATACGAAATTTGCTTTTGGTGAGATTTGTCATGTGATGGAATTTAGTTTTGGATTTAGAGTGGATTTTATATTTTATTCATAATTTTGTGTTATTTGACTCTACATATTGTAAACCCGTTGTTTTTTTTTTTAAAATGACTACGCTGTTGTCCCAGCAAGGTCTTAACAGCTCCACCGGACTATTAAGGCGAGCGCTTTAGGCACTCAGCCGATTTTATTTGGCAACTAGCTCAAGTGCGCATGGCACACCTCGACTTGGGCTGTTGCCTGATACATGCAATTCGCAACCTATCTGAGCTAACCTAACTATTTATACATATATGAGTTGTTGAAACATATATGCGTACTAAGCATACATACCACAACAACTCCTATATATATTTCGAATCGAATAATTTTCTAAACTATTTCAGTTTGATAAGGGGAAAAAAATGTATATAACCCCTTTACTTTCATGTGTAAGCGTGTATGTGTGCACGTGTGTGGAAGTGATATGTGTAATGTTGTCGCAGTGATGTAAGATTTTGTGTAAATGTATCGCGCGAGCAGCGCACTCAAGGGCTCCACGTGCGCTGCTCGAGCGATACAGTGACACAAAATCCTAAATTCAGTGGTGTTTTATATAATATGGTTACTTTATTGTGCATAAGTGAAGTGAATGGAAAATAATACCACAGAGCATGAAATGTTGAGACACCACAAAAACTACCTGGAAGGTTCTAACAGGGGAGCCAACATCTTGTTAGAATGTTGAAGTAGTCACACGACGCTTGTAATATTATTGGCTACACGACGATGGCAGTAATAATCTGAAAGATTGGTTGCCAAAAATAAAGTTAGAGAAAAAACAAATTTAAATATCTATAATAAATCGTATTTGAATTTTGTTTTGTATTAAATTCTGGACTAGACTATGTAGTCCGGTGAATCTGTTAAGACCTTGCTAGGTCAAAGTTCGAGAAAAAAAAAATCTAATTTATGCATAAATATTCATACAATAATTTCAGAATACACAAAAAGATTGACAATTATATAGTTCATAGTTTGTACGTCGTACCTATTTTTAAATAATTCTTTGTTTTTGATTAAGTACGACTTGAGGTATAAATCAAGATGCTGGGCGATTTTTATTTTAATGAAAATTATACCTATGATTCTGTATTTAATTACGCGTACTCGTAACTTCGTTTAATTAGAAAAAAGAAAAAAAAAATGAAGTCTACGATTTACTTAACAAGACAAAATCATAAAATAAATATGGTATTTTATATATTGCCTTTAAAAGATGTGGTATTACCAAAAATAATTAACGTAGCTCGAGTTATTTTCATTAATAACGGTGTGTCTCAGAAATAATTCAAGTAACAGGGAGAAGCCACAAAATGTATTTAATTAACTCAACATTATATTTAGAATATGATATGTATCATCGTACCCTAAATAAATAATTTTGCTTCTGGAATTATAAGAAATATTTATTTAAAGTTTAATTAAATATGTCAAACAGATTTTGAATAAAGTATGTTGAAAATTTTTACTATATAGTAAACTATATGGTGTGAAACAGTAATGTTGTTAATTTTAAAACTAAGGATACATTATTGCTATGCTGTTTAAAGTTAAAGATATAACAATTTCACATTTATTTGAAAAATACTTTTATCGGAATTATATAATATATAATTAATGTAATTTTGTAGTCATATTTTAGAGTTTTAAGAAGTAGTAAATGTTATTCAATATTTATTTAACTATAAATATGCAGCATTAATTTGAATATAATGTCTCACTTACAATTAACAACTTTACGGGGAAATATCCATCAGTGCACAGCGATGTGGTTCACATTTCATCTAGTATTTATATGAATGAGTGTTTCATAACTATGTGAATCCTGTTTACATTCACGCTTTCACGGTTGAAATAAATTCGAGTGTTAAAATTAATATTTATTATGGATGTGACTTTTTTCACTATTTGTACGCGTGTTGTATTACTGTATATTGTCAATTCAATTTTTTTTATAAGATATAACTGTTCAGAAATCTAAAGTAAATATTAATTTAGTAATGAAAATGTGTTTGATTTTTTAAAACTTTTGGTGTATTTTGACTAACGGGATAGAAAATAAAATAAATGATTAAATAATAATTCATCACTTTATTTGTATAAATAACGCCTTAATGATAATTATATAGTACGATCACTTGTTTCTCTATTTACAATAACCATAATAATTATTACTACAGCAGTCTTTAAAATTTTGTCAATCTATACACAGGATAACAGACAATAATTAATAGTCCACATACGTAGATTTGGTATAGCACTTAAATATTAATAATTACAATATTTACAGCATACATAATACAAGTAGGATCTACAATATATACAGTTTTGACTGGAAGCTGGGTATTACGAACCCTTTAGACTAGGTAGGCTTGTACGGCATTGCCCGTGTCAACTAAGGGTGGCGGCGGGGGCCATTGCCTCATATCTCGCCGCCTACCCGGAGCCATGCCGTGTTCTAAAGACGAATAGTCTGAGTCAATTGAGGAATAAATATGATCTGATATTGGCCTACCGTCCGGCCCGTAAACTACTCCTTGGGTCTGTCTCGCAACAGATGGTGACTCACGCACCTCAGTGCTATACTCTGGAGGAGCACTCACGCTTTGACTGGCATCATCTAACACCGGGGATTTGTTAGGATAAGTCACAGCACGATTCCCTCCATTAGGAACAGAGGAATCTAATGTGTAAGTATTTATACTCTTCCTATAACTATGAGATCTCGTTTTATGGCTTGGTTGTGTAGAATCTGGCATCATGTATCTGAGACGCTCCCAGAATCTCTTTTGTCCCCACCTTAAACGCGAACCCGTTTTAAGGTACAGACGCAAATCAGGGTCACACATAGCGTCAGATACAACGGTACATTCTTCTATCACAACTAGCTTATAAATACTTCCTTTGAGAGCTTCATGCAACCCTTGACGGAATTCATATCTAGACCATTCGGTTTGCATGAAATTTCTAGTTAGCACGATAATGATCCGCTTTGAGGCTTCCGCGGTCTCAACTACAGGCGGTGCGCATTGCATATACTGAGCCCCGTGATGTGGAATATCTCTATAATGTAGGCAAAGATGATAAGAGGGATTGCCGCTTTCAAGTTCGTTTACTAAAGATTGTACAACAGACTCTTCGTCTTTAGGACTGTAGCAAACATAAGCATCATATAATTTTTGACTCTCCTCAAAAGTTCCCGCAAAAGAAAATACCCTTATACCGCAGTTCGTATACAACCATACTCGAAGTGTATCTCTAAAAAGAAATAATACAACAAGAACTAATAAAATTAACATAAAACCTGTAAGAGTTGAGACCATCATGGGAACATAGTTTGAAACCAACATGTTTCCAATGACTGAATTATCAGCATAATAATCACTACAGGCCGTACCGTTTAAGTTGAGTTCTTTTTTCTGTGGTGGTTTCGCGTCTCCGTTCCAACACCACACGTCAGTTATGTCGATAATTTTTTGTGCATTCTCGGCCAAATATGCAGTTAATTCTTGTAAATAGCGGCATTTGCAAGACCAGAGGTTATTACCCAGAGACAATGCTTTTAAATTAACATTGTTATTAAAAGTCCATATACCAAAATCCACTAATCTATTGCCATCAAGACGTAATGTTTCTAATGATCTCAGAGATAAAAATGATATGTTTGCGATATGACTAATAAGATTATTTTGTATAAACAATTCTTTCAAATTACTCAACTGATGGAATTCATAGCCTTTCAATTCTTTAAGTTTATTATTACCTAAATGTAGAATTTGTAATGAGTTTAGACCAGCAAATGTCCTATTCTGTATACTATCTACATTACTATTATTAACATACAAAGATCTCATCTTTTGTCGCCCGATGAAAACGTGATTTTGTAGCTCTCGTATGTTATTGCCATCCAAAAATACTTCAGTCGCGTCCATCGGTATTTTATGTGGTATTTCCATGGACGACTGTCCTGAACAATCGACTACATTTGTGTTCCACAAAGGGTCGTGGTAACAGGTGCAATTTTGTGGGCAAGTCATTTCACAATCACACGCATCGTAGTCACAACAATGACAGATGGCAAAACAATGAGTCTCATACTTACAAAGAAAGTCGGACGTTTTGAGATTTGTTAAGGGAACGTGTGTACCACTACGAGTATTTGTCATCTTACACAAAACATTTTCTAAGTCCATCACACGCGGGTACTGTCTCATAGCAGTCATATTGTTTATAATAGGTAACCACTCCATAGTACAATCACACTGAAACGGATTGCCACCAATATAGAATTCGGGTAGAGTCCTATTTCCCGGTACATTAGATAATCGTAAACTATTCAATTCTAAATGTACAATTTCATTTGCGTACATATCCACACGTGTCAAATTCTTTTTATCAAAGAACGTGTTTACATGAATACTATTTAAAAAGTTATTATTTATGAATAAAAGTTCTATACTATTAGGGATCGCCATTGCTGATATTTCCACAATACGATTATGGCTTACATCTAATGTCTTTATACGAATTTCATCTTGTAACTTGTAATAATTTCCTAAGTGTTCAATGAAATTACCGTGAACGTCCAACCACTTTAAATTACTAGGCACAAACGCATAATCAAACCACACTAAATGATTTTCAGATAAGTTCAACCACAAGAGACTAGCAAGTGTAGAAAAAACACCGTTGATATCAGAGAGGAAGTTGCCATCCAGCCTAATTGCTTCCAGTTGTGAATTCCGGTTGAAAGTCTCTCGCTCAATTGATTGAATCTTGTTTTTTGCGATGTTGAGCACTTGTAAACTCGGTAAGTCCCAAAACATTCCAACGCTCAAGTTTCCAATCTGATTGTCAATTAATCGCAAACCGGTTAATTGGTTAAGGTTTTTGAATGAGCCATTTCTAAAGTCGGATATTTGATTTTCTCCCAGATCAAGTGTTTTTAAGAAAGAGAGCTCCCATAATGCGTTAGGGACTTCTAGTAATTGATTTGAACTTAAATCCAACTCTTTTAAATCAGAACAATTTTTAAATGCTATTCTATCAATATTTACTAATAAATTATTATTAAGCGTCAGCTTGCTGAGGACGAATAAACCGTTGAATAAATTCTCATCTATCGTGTGAAGACGGTTTTCAGCTAAGTTCAATGTGTGAAGATTATAAAGTGGCAAGAATGCGTTGTCTTCTATGTATCCGATTGAATTGTTTTTTAGATTCAATATTTGTAGAAAAAATAAATCTTTAAACGTCTTTCCATCGATTCGCGTTAAAGCATTGTTTGATAAATTCAAAACAATCAATCGTATTAGTCCCAGAAATGTGCCGTCGTCTATGTGATTGCTGGTAAGTTGATTGCTTGACAAATCTAACACTATCAATTGTTCTAAACGGTGAAATATACCTTTAGCTAACTCGAATAAGGTATTATCATTTAGATATATTTCTCTTAATTCTCTAGCATTAGCAAAAAGTCCCTCAGGCAATGTATGTAAATGATTATGTGATATATTTAGCACTCTCAAAAAAACAAGCCCATTGAAAGATTCACTTGATATGTCAGTGATATTATTATGTTGCAGATATAAGTGTTGCAAACTTCTCAATTTTAGTAATTCCGAGTCATCAGGTAGTGATTTAATCATATTGTGACTTAAATCAAGACTGTGCAAACTGGAACCACACGCAGATCCAAATCCAACTTGTCCCACAGTTTTTATTCTATTATTTGTTAAATTCAGTGTATTTAAGTTATCTAGAGTACAAAATACACCGGAAGGAACAAATTTGATGTTATTTTGAGCCAAGTCCAATGACTGTAGTTCCGACAATCCGTTAAAAGTATTCAAAGATAGTTCTAAGTTCTTAGTAGGACTCCACTCATAGTTCTTAGAGCGCAGTTTTAGCCTTCTTAATTTTCGTAAACCTTGAAATGTATTATCAGGAATGCTGAGCAATTTACAGTTGTTTATCGTTAGATCAGTGAGACTATGCAGTGGGCTAAAGTAGTGAGCCCTGAGTGCGCTCTCAAATAAAAGCAAATGGTTGCACTCTATAGATAAACGGCTGGTATCTGAAGTCACTGAAGTGATACCGGTTCCTTCACTTTCTAGAGTTCTTATCCTGCAGAGAACTTCGGTACTCCTGTCTGTCGTCCGAATGCATTTCTCTGAGCCATTTGGACTCAGAGTCCACCCGATTTGCAGCACCGCACAAACAATAGCCGCAATTACGTACATTATCACAGATTTTTCATTTCACTACAAAACATCTCATAAACACACCCAGTGGGTCGATATCACCATTTCCGAAACAAAGTCCGAGGTACACTTGAACGCTGAAGAAAAACTTCCTAGTATTTCACTGCACTGAAGTCCGAAGTGTGAGTTGTTCTATACTCCTTAATACAGATAACGTGTTACAAATTTTAATTGATTAAAAACTGTTCGTTCTTTGATTAGTTTGTGTATTAAACATTTATAGCGTGACGTAAACCGGTGCGTGTTGTAGCACAACCTCTTCGCGGCGTGGTTGCGGTGCGACTGTCGAGAGTATCGTTTGAATTGTAGAAGTAGCAGTGGGGGCGCGTAACTTAGCCCCCCTCGACGAATACCGCTCCGCGCCCCCCGCAAAAGCTTTCCAACGGCTTCGGACGACTAGTAGCGCTATCTAGCATTGAATAGCATTAACAAAAATACAATAGCATACACAATCAAGACATTTACATTATTGACATAACTATATATTCAACGGATATTCAAATAGTTAAAGCGTTACATTACAATATATGTTACACATATATAAAACAACGTTGAAAATAAATTGAAACTCGTAATATCATTTGCATAATAAAATATACCCAAATAGTAATTTAAATATAGTACAATAAAATTCTTAATCCACTCCTTAACTTTTATATCTTATAAAATTGGTGAAACTTTGAGCTATACTGTATAATATATAATCTATCTATCAATAGATGTCGCTAGTTATAATCGGATAAAAGTTTAATAGTAGGTTTTTCTTGTGAATACAATTGTCAAACAACATTAATATTTAGTGATATTGTCCAATTAGTCCAAAAAATTTATTAGGTTCGAAGAAACAGGACGTAACACTTTAGTAAAAACTTAATACGCAAGTAAACTTAACGATGAGAATGATTATATATTGCGTGCACGTTGTTTTATAAAAAGAGAATTAAAAATTAAGATAATATAAAAATCTTCCGTATAAATTATAAAACAATTGTTTAGACAGGCCATAAAATACGGAGAAAGTTAAATTTTCCAACTAACACCATATAATGATACTCGCTAACACCTACTTACTTTTTTATTGTCCTGGTGAGGATTTGACACATATCTTTAATATGCTCCTGTAAACATGAATCCGTTCACAGTATATAATGATTCCATAAACGTCAATATTTTTTGGACTTTTCCTCTAGCGTTCTTTCAGTTAATTGTAAAACTCATTTTGATAAAAATATTTGAGTGACATTTCGTTTTATTATAAATCACGTTAACCGGAACGAATAGAAGTTAGTGTAATTAAAAAAACATTATAAATTATTCGAAAGGTCTTTTTTATATAACCTATGTTTATATATGAAATAATTACTTAGTTTATTTATTCCAAAAGAAACGTATATAAGCAGTGGCGGATTTGCAGTCTTGGCCGCCAAAGGCCCCAGGCAATGTAGTAGGTACCAGCCACCCCTTTCTCAGCACCCATCATATTGAGTACATAATGAATTCGCTTTTTTGCCAACTTTTTTCAAGGATTTTTGTTGTACGATGCGGTGCAATGCGGTCCACTATAATGTGTGCGAGCCTTTAGAATATTTACGTACTTTGAGTAATTTCTTGTTATCATCAGTGAATTTTTTGTCAGGATTGGCCGCCCCTAATATCTGGTCCCCTTAGGCCTGGGCCTCCTGGGACTTAGGACAATTACGCCACTGTATATAGAAACCTTTACAATGAGCACGAGCGTAGATAGAAAGCATCTTGATAAAACTATAGTATGATGGCAAAGCTTTTTCTAAACCCTTTTTGTAAGCTACCATTCACAAATTCAAGGTCGGCGGTGAATACTTAAATACCTATTATGGTATGTACTTGTATTTTTCTTTATCATAGGAGACAAAGGGCAGGTGGATCACCTGATGTTAAGTGATTACCACCGTCCATAGACACTTGCAACATCAGGAGAGTCACAAGTGCGTTGCCAGCCTGTTTTGGGGGAAGGGAGGCGAGGAAGGCAAAACCAAAGGAGAAAGTGAGCAGAGGTAGTCCTCGGACGCTCTCACTGGCAGAAGGAAACGCAACAATGCAAGCACTGTTACTTCACGTCTGTATTCTGTGAGAGAGTGGTGCTACCCCCAACGAGCCGATACATTTATACTAAAGCCAGTAGTAGCTTCAGCGTGGGTCTACCACCTACAAAATATTTGCAATTATGAAAAAAAAAATGTAAATTTATTATCTCATCATTTAACATTTAAAGATATTCTGACCAAACACTAAAATCCACAAAGTTAAATAAAGTGAAACAATTAAAATTAAATTAAACATTATATGGTATATAGATCACATACCTAAAAGAAATACCTACATTTAATACAAATTAAGAAATGATTATCAATATTAACAGTTACATACAATATCCTTCCTCGTCGAGACTAAAATCTACAACCTTCAGAATAAGTACAGTGTTTGAGACTCAAAAAAAAACTATATACACAAAACAAAAGTGTGGTTATAGACAATTTTAAGTTATTTGCGGATGTCATCAATTTAAACTCATATTAAGGAGTAACATAAGTAACATGTTTTAATAACGAATATTAATCTATACTTCTATACTAATATTAAAAAGAGGAAAAGTTTGTGACGTTGTGACGTTGTGCGTTTGTGACGTTGTAGGGGGTAATCTCAGGAACTGCTGGTCCGATTTGAATAATTCTTTCAGTGTTATATAGCTCATTCATCGAGAATAGTTTTAGGCTATATATCATCACGCTAAGCGAAACACCTATGAAAAATGTTTCAAAATCGGGATGTTTTTTTCTTTTGAACTGTTGCGTGTTAGTGTATCTATTCCACGCGAATCGCGGGCAGAGGCTAGTGTCTTAAACTTTTCTTAACTAACCAAATATTTCAATTTACGATACGATTATTTCTATTTATTTTAATTGCTAAGTTATATTACGTTTTTACTTGCATTATATTACAGTAAACGTGTACGGTGTTATTACAAAAAAGTTAAATACTCGGTTTAAAAAAGGTTTCGTACGAAATGCACCGCGCTCGCCCGAAGCAAAATCGCGCTATCCTTTTTTCGCAAGTATAACCTAACCTAAACAAAGCGAGACAAAAGAGCAAGACGGCGAACATTCACCGAGAGATCGTTTTAAAGCAAGCGTTCAAAACGTGTTTAATTTTTTTGTAATAACACCGGTTGAGTTTAGTAATTTAAGCCCTAATTAATACTAATAAAAGTTAATCAAGTTGCACGATGTTTTGCAACCACTTTTCCCACAACACGTAGTTTTTTTACTTTATTTTTGGCAACCAATCTTTCAGATTATTACTGCCATTGTCGTGTATTTAATATTATTAGAAGCTTCGTGTGATTATTTCAATATTCTAACATGATGGTGGCTCCCTGTTTAGAACCTTCCAGGGACATTTTATGCCATCTCAGAATTTCATGCTCCATGGTATTATTTTCCATTCACTTCACTTATAAACAATAAACTAACTATATTACGTAAAACACCACCAAATTTACAAAATATAGAGTCAAATAACACAAAATTATGATTAAAATATAAAATCCACTACATGACAGACCAACATCCCGCCAAAAACTCTCGCCTCAAATCATGTAGTTATCAAACATGCAAGAATAAAGTTCGTAATTTATACGTAGATAGCGCTTCTAATATCTACTGATTTAATAGTACATTTTTACTTGAAATATCTTTGTTTTATGGTTCTAAAGAAATCGTTTGAATAAATCACAGGCGCACTCGTAAAAGATGTTATAAGAAGAATCTTCTTTGAGTGGAACGTCATTTGAGAACACACTCAAATATACCACTCGGCGTATATTTACTTATCCATAGTGTAGTTTGGAAGAACTAAGAATTTTGTGGTTCTGTATATTAAGTATTGTAGTAAATGATTCTATACAATATGTAGTACGCGACAATAGGAGAATGCGTATAAATAAGCAGCTTCTTTGCTTGTGGGAAAATATCATGACGTAACCATAGCTTGGTGGTAGAACTTTTGCTAAGTTCGTTTTGCTAGGCTCGTTTTTGCTAGCTATCGTCTTCTAGTAGGTGATCTGTCACGAAGCACCTACATATGAGTTTCAGCTGCTAACCAGCTAGGGAGCTAGTCTTCTAATTTTAATATGTTTATCATCTCATACCATATCATCGTTTATTAGCAAATTATATTGTGGTCAAAGACTTAAGACGTATAAAGTATTAAGTAAAAGTTTTGTATTTTTTTCATATATGATCATCAAATATGCACACCATTTTGAAGTTAATTTCGTTTATATTAATATATAAAGAAAAATTAATTTATAAATCTATATAAATTACTCAGAAACATGATAATATTTCACACTCAAACTAATTAATGAAGAAGTACAACCCCGATACCTATTTCTGTCCTAAGCCAAACCAGCAGATATATTGCTATGTTCCGGTTTGAAAAGTGTTGTTGGTAACATATATCGCCATACGAAGAGTTAGAGAGTTGTTCTTTAGAGCCGCAATTTTCTATGGCGGGACACATGACTGCGGTTCTTTTGAAGGTAAGTTATACCTAACTTATAATCTATATATAAATTCGATAATAATATGAACAAATCCAATATTTGAATTAAAGTTTACAGGATTAATTAAAATAACTTAATATCAGCTTGCGAGTATTCCATCGTTGCCAAAAACTCTTCCCAAAGTATGACAGGTTAATAATAATTGCTCATATTTGTGTAAATAAAACCTTTTGTACGGATTAAGTACATTTAACTTATAATTATTTAATAGATTTGTATGATTTTTTTTTGTCCAACGAAGCAACTTAACATCGGCTAGTTTCGAATAGAAGTTTTGGTAAAAGCCTTACTTGGGGAACCTTAAAACGCGTAATGTACACGACGGGGGAAAAATGGGAAAGTCGTGTTGTTCGCCGAGCTACACACTTAAGGGATCCTACACGCGAGCTATTTATATTATCGTAGTATATTGCATATTTATAAAAACAGTTTATTTTTTTATAGAAAAAATATCGGAAACTTTTATTTAAAAACTAGTGATCGTCAAGTTTTTTGTAGGTGGTAGTGTCACGCTGAACCTATTACTGGTTTTAGCATGAATGGATCGGCTCGCCCGGGGTATTACCACCCGACCCACTGGACCATTGTAAATATTTTAGTTCCGTTTGGTCAGTGAGAGCGCTAGAGGATCACCTCCTCTCCCCTTCCCCAAACAAAGGCTGGCAACGCACTCGCGACTTCCCTGGTGTTGCTAGTGTCTATAAACGGCAGTGATCATTTAAAATCAGGTGACCTGCCTGTTCGTTTACCTCTTATAAAATAAATAAAAAAAGTACTCAAAATTCGATCACAATATCATTATTTTGAAGTGGTAACTTTTCAGGCCCGTTGAGCGGTATTTTTTCGGCAGTAGATAAATATGGTTTCGCGTCAGCGATATGCTAGTAAGCGTAATTAATCGCATTGCGCTTACACGGTTTGCTTCTTGACTATCGAGGCGTATTATAGCGGTGGTATATTATAGCGGCCTATGTACAGGTAATATTGATATTTTGTAAGGTTATGCAGCTTATCATAATATGTTTCGTTAATTAATAAACGGTTGTAAAATATATATGATTATAGAGTGCTACCAATAAGTGTCAAAACCAGACTTTTATTAATAATTTTAGTATACAATTTATGAAATCTAAATAATTCAAACTATAATTCGTGTAAAAATTCAAAAGAGAAGTCTGTTATTCCATTAACTTGAGTTTTCACTTCTATTAGCAGTCTTTATACTGCCTCGACTTTTCCTTCCCGTTTTAAATATTTTGTTTTTTTCCGAATGTTAAAAACAGTAATGTACAAATATTGTAAACTAATTATTGCTCTTGTCTTCACTCGCATTAATATAAATTAGGTTTATTTCTCGGGAACAATATATTTTTTCTTGATACCTCATATCTTAAGTTAAGGCATGAAAGCATAAGAAAAGAACAAACACATTCATATTTATAATATTAGTTAGGAATGTAGATGAAAGTACCGTAAAATATGACGCATATAAACATATAAATTAAGGATTTGACTCGTGAATTGTACAGAAAAAACGCTGTTTCCAAAATTTTTTTCGTTGTTATTAAATAAAAAAAAGAAACCGTAAAGACAGTACACAAGTGAAATATTTATATTATAGAGAACACTGTAATTGAAAAACAATACAACAAAAAGCCAATACCACGTATACTCAGACGGTCACCCATGCAAGTACCTACTGACCGCGCCCAACATTCGGTGGGACGAATACCAAAGTTTTCATCACTCTACCCGACACTGTGTTTTACCCCATTATTTTTCGTCACACAAAAAGACAGCCGATCAGAATTTAGAAGACCTCGCATAAAAAGTTTTAATTCAAAAATAAAGAAAATCGACTGAGAAATACGGGAAGAATAGGTACTGTTTATTTTAATCTTCATATAACAATATTTTGCACTTAAAAGTACCATCATTGTTGTCAAACGTTTGAGATGAGAATACATAATAACATAGGTAATAATTTACTTAACGCTCCATTAGCATTGACATCCGGTGTTACCCAAACCCTTCAGGTGGGCTTATCTGTCCCTTACATTAGCACTACTATGAAATTATATTGTTTTGCGGCAATATTTACAATTTTGAACATGACTCACGGGTTGAGTAGTTACGGCTTATACGGAAGGATGGATTATGACCACACCTTTATAGGTGTTAGAAAGATAAGCGTAAGCATTTTAAAACGTATGAATTAGTTATTAGTTCTTTGTACCTTACAGAGATCTTTTTATTTTTTCTCTATTTATTTTTGTATATATAATGGAATCTCTATAACACGAACTTCATTAAGTCGTAATCCTCAGTTAGTCGCAAAAGATGCCATTCCGCTAAATACGCGGTGTCTCGAATTATTTAGACTTTGTGACTCGAAGAAAATGTTATGTCCCTCCGAGGTATTGATAAGACATATTTATATTCTACTAGAACCTGCCCGCGACTTCGTCCACATAGTAATAGTTACTCTGTGCTAACGTTAACACGTAGCAGAAACTCTCAAAAGCAAAAAAGATCCCGATTTTAAAACATTTTTCACTTGTGCTCCACTCCTATTGGCCTTAGCGCGATGATATATAACGTACAACCTTTCTCGATAAATGGTCTATATATCACTGAAATAATTATTCAAATCGGCCTAGTAGTTCCAGAGATTACCCCCTACAACATTACAAACTCACAAAATTTACCTCTTTATAATGTTGGTAAACCAAAATTTAAAAAATGAGACTTCTTAATTCATTCTTAGTAAAATATAATGACGTCTTACTTTGAATTCTCCGAAATCATAGCAATAACATCCAAAAGGGATGTTCTGGACTTCTAATATATTGTTTGTGCCTTGTACACGTGCAATGAGTTCATTGATGACTTCATTCATTCATTCATACACTCTACAAGTCAAAAAATATACTTAAAAAATGCGTAGAAAGTCGAAATTTTGGAATTTTTATTTACTTCGAAATTCTTGTTTAGTCGAAGACTCATTAACTCGATTTTTTTTTGCATATCCTTTGACATTCGAGTTATAGAGTTTCCACTGTATATGTTATTAATTTTTATCATAATATTGGATGCATCAACAAGTTCATTTATTAACACTTGATTTACTTTTATTTTTGACAATCATATATACAATCAAATTCAAGCGTTATATCAAGCAGATTTTAATACTTAGAGGCTGTTATAGGATTAATCAGTATGTGAACGATGGTGACGCTTGGAAATGACGCCTCTCTCTGCATTCATCAAAAAAGAATACTGTATATTATGTTGAAATAATTAAAATGTATTATGAAAAGATAAACCAGATCGAGTTTCTTGCCGGTTCTTCTCGATGACTGGGTTGTTTTTCGATTCCGGTGGTGGTTTTGACGTTCATAAGTGCCTTCTTAGGGTTTTAATTGAATAAAGAATATTTTATTCTGCAATCTTCTAGATTATTACTATCACTGTCGTAGGTAATATTACAAGTTTCATATGATAGTTTCAATATACTAACAATATGGTGGCCGCCTATTTAGAACTTTCCATACAGTTTTTGTGGCATCTCAGAATTCATGCTCTGTATTGTATATGTATTTTGTATCTGTAACTCGGCTAAGCTAAACTAACCCCTTGGTAACAGTGCTTTTTCTTGGATATAAGGTAATTAAACATCTCTTAAATAAGTATCATAATCCTTTTTTGTACCCAGGACAACATGGCGTGAGAGCGTAACAAACAAACCAACTGACTCATATTTTATTATTATTACTAAGGATAAAAATGAGTACACTAGTGTGTAATCTTTACGCCATAATAAAAAAAATCATAACTATATGGATATGTACCGAGATACTCGACAAATGGTAACAATCTATTGTATATCTGTTTACCCCATTCAAGTAAGGATGTTCCCGCAATGTGTTGACATCATTATACGGCCAGAAGAAGCACCACAATTCAGATAAGATCCATGTTTGGGCGTATTTTGAGGGTTAAATTTCAAAGGGTGGTTATATATGGAGACAACTTTTAGCTATTTGCGGTAAATAGTTTCGGGGTTATAAGGATATTTATATTTTAAGGGAAACTACAAAGATTGTTACTACGCGGTTCGATAAACAATTTAGATATCAAAATAAAACAAAAATGTTAAACAAGAATTTTCGTAGTGTGATATTAATTTAATTTATTGGTTACTTTCGGTAAACCTAAGTTAAAAATACACTCCCTATATACACTTGGATGTGGCAGAGACATAAATTTGTGACAACTAACAGGATTGAAACAAAATGTTATTAAATAGAACTACATTTTGCTTCTACACAAGTTTCTAATATTGTACAATGAGTGTGTTGAACTGGCTTATATATCTATGTACCTAAAAATGTCACCTGAGACCCAGGTGCGTTAAGTGCCTAGGCGAACACTCCACTTCGGAGTGTTCGCGCACCAAAGACTCGCTCGATCCTCCGAGTAGCGTCTTGTGCCGCGGCGTGGGTCATACCGCGAATTATCGCGGTTGTCCCCGCGCCCCGCGCTCAAGACAGCCCCGATATGCGAGGCAGGCTTCGACCTCCAGGGCGACTGCGGCGTTTACCCGCCCCCGCCCCCCGCCTCTCGACTCTCGACAGGCCTTTCCGAGCCTGCCGCGCGCGTCACGCGCACCGGCAGCGTCCGCACCTGCGCCTAACGCAACCCCCCTCCCCGCGCTGGCCCCTTCGGTCCCATGGACACCGCAGATCGCAACGCGACTCGATCCCAGACTCCAGGCGGTGAAGCCTTCACAGGCTGACCCCGCAGTCTCTCTCTCCGGCATGGACTGGTCCGCCCGGCTTCTAGTTTTTCACGAGATCTCCAAAATCTCAGCATACGATGAGGTCGCGAACGACCCCAAACAGGGACCCATTCGCGCGATCGCGAAATTTCACGCCATCGTGGCTACGATTCAATGGCTCGCGCGCGCCGCCGTCTCGAAAAAATAATAATTTTTCAATATAAGATAGAGTAAACTCGTATGTTTGCTTCTATCTTCCCCTAAACCGTTAAAAAATTTCGTAATTTTTATTTTTAGATCCCGGCACCGGTGCCGCCCTCTTACATTGTAAATTCGATCTCTTTCTTTCATTTTTCTGTGGCTGGCCACATCGCGAATCCCTGTCTCGTGCGTCACGGGCAGAGAGCTATCGTTTCTGTACCCGCACACTATTTGTTCGCATTTTCTTGGTAATGTCTTTGTTCGAGGCCACCCGGGTGGACGCAAAGATTTTGCTATCGCGATACAGTACACACCACTTCGATTTCACACATACATAGTTAATCAGACATGCACCTTACACACCTGGTGGAAGGGTTTACTTTTTTTCCCTTATCGAACTGAATCGAGTAGATTTAGTTTATCTCTTTTCGAATTACATGTTGTGTTGTTGTATCATGCAATTTTTAATTGTATGATCCAAAAACGTATACATGTATTAGCTTAGCATAGTTTAGCTAGGATAGATCGGGTTTGTCTAGGTAACGGCCAAGCCGAGGTGTGCCGAGCACCCTTGAGCTAGTTACCATTACAAAATCGGCTGAGTGCCTTAAGCGCTCGCCTTAGTAGTCCGGTGAAGCTGTAAAGGCCAAAGAATTAAGGCCAATAGCGTAGTCAGTTCGAGAAAAAAAAAACCTAAAAATACAGGTTTAACTAAAGAGAATAAACTTCAATGCTGTTTGAATAATCACTGTTAAAGTTGGACAAAGTTTTTCTTTCATTCACCGGTAGATGGTGCTAACATATATTTATTATTATTAAGTTGCATATTATTGTTTAATGCGGATGAGGTCACAGTAACTACTACTTTAATTTTACGTATATTAAATACATTAAATAAAATTCTACGAGTATTTCTTACACTTGTTTGAATGAAATATTCTTGAAATTTAATATAAATAATCTAATGTACTCAAAGGAACCTCAGCGAGTTTTATTTCTCATTTTCAAAGAAAAATTATATAGTTACAATACATATTAAAAGAAATACCACTTTATATTCATTCAAATTCTTAAATAGAAAAATTAATGGATTAAAGGTTTGTTATTGTTATTAATCAAATTCTAATCCAAACCTATTTTTTAAAGTAAATTTGTATAATTTTGGAATATGCGAGTACATAAGATAGTGGAAACAGAAAACGTTGTGCTACCGTCACCAAATACGTTCAGTTGACCTATAGTTATGCTAAAATTACAATTAAACAATATCATAACCATTATCTTTCAAAACCTTAAAAGTATCCTAAATACATTTTAATTTTTATGTTTTAAATGAAAAAAATTCAATTTTACAATCAATTTTACACATTAAATAAAGCTTTTAAATACTTAATATTATCGAAATGGAATAAAGGTAAATATAGATTATTATGGTAATTACTAAAAAAAAAAAATAATGTCTATCTCCACAACGTTGTCCCTACAAAAGCGTCCTCCAAGACGCCTCCATACAACCCTGAGAAGTTCCGGCACTCTCCCCGCTACATAATAAACTCCGTACAATATACATTGTAACTTACGAAGTAACTCAACAAATTATATACACAAATGGAAATTAAACGGAACATTTCCAAATAACACTTTATTGACAATAAAAGTGTATAATGCGCACCTGCTGAGTTAGAAACTCTCAGATTTTGCAGTGTAATCATTTATTTTATATGTTTCTTGGAATGCAATTATAACTAATATTTAAAATAAATTATTACGTATTTCTCTTGTTTTAATAGTTTATAGGCTTTAGCGTTTGATAACAATCTTATCTGATGCGATCCAAGATGGGAAACACGCTAAGCTTAGAGAGGGACTGGCTTCCGAATACAGTAAACATGGTTATAGGAAACTTGATGACAGATAGGGGTATATGGGGTTTCGAGTAACATCTCAAGACTTGAGACACCCAAGCCAACCTCGCCTGCACGTGGTGCACCCGGCTGATCAACGAACGAGGCAATGGCGATAGCAAGGTAGTAGGGTTTTACAGCCTGACATGGTCACAATCACCATGTACATGGCGAAAAAGCCCGTCATAGTGACTCGCTTTTGCGCGTCGCGTTTCGGGATCAGCTTGTGCATATCCAGTACCGGGTAACTTTCGTCATTATGGCCGGCATGACAGCGGCGACCGACGATGGATGATCTGTCTCTCGGTGGTCGCCACTGTTTTTGGGTTGTACTATGCTTACCATCAGGCATAGTGCAGTCACTTTGTCGTGCTTCAATAAAAAAAAAAACAAAGATATTCCCCTTGAGGACGATAGCTAGCCTGACTCAGAAGAAACCCTACTACTGTGCTAAGGCTTTATCACATGTTGTCCTTCATCAAAAAAAAAATTGGTTGCCTGTAAAGTCAACGACTTTGAGTGGTAAAATAATTTTCGTATAGTAGTCTCTCTCGCTCTTAGGCGGGCTAACCATGCCCGAGTGGAAGGGACGCGTGCCTCTCACTCGCTCTCATTGTGAGCGCATAACGTGAGCGGAGCATAACGCAGTTTCTTGAAGTGTCACCCGGCAAACCAATTTATAAGACGTTGTCACGTCAAAAAATCAGCTCATATCCCAGTATTCCAAACAATGATGATCGACGCGGTGCCCAAACCTTACCTGATGAGCCATCAACGCTTAATGAGAAGATTTTAAATAAACATAAATATAACTCAAATGTCTGGTCTTTGTTCTGGTAAATCTTTGATAAAACGGTACGGTACACAGTAATGACATAGCTAGAACACCAGTGTATGAAACCACAATATGATGATAGGGCTTTTTTAAATAGACTGCTTACATCGCACCCTTATGTTTAAAATCGGTTATCTAGCACCTAGTGGTGTGTTCGGATAACTGCACTTAACAGTTAGTTCTTCCTTCAAGTTTAGCATGTTCAGCATTTTAGACCACAACGTTATTTAAAATCAGGTAAGATTCTGATCAATGATAACCCTACAAATAATAATAGAAAAAAACCACAATTAACCCAAATAAATCACGCAGTTCCCGTGACACGACAAAACTGTTTCCATGTCAATCGAATTACTGGCACCAGTGATTTACATACATATAAAAAATAAAAGTTCCTACTTAATGTTATTTGTAATTGTCATATCTATACTAATATTATAAAGAGCTAAAGGTAAAGGTTTGTGACGTTGTAGCATTGTAGGGGGTAACAGGCAGTACTGGTCCGATTTGAAAAATTATTTTAATGCTATATAATTAATTTATCGAGAATGGTTATAGGCTACTTATTATCACGCTAAGACCATTAGAAGCGGAGCACCAATGAAGAATGTTTAAAAATAGGGGTTACTTTTTCTCTTGAGAGCTTTCGCTGCGTGTTAATATTAGCTTAAAGTATATATTCCACACGAACGAAGTCGCGAGCAGAGGCTAGTTATTTATAAATTATAACAATTTCGTTCAAGTTTCTAAACATCCAAATAACTAGATTAAATGGACAAATTATTCATTTAAGGCCGTAATTTAGAACAAAACTAATTTGGAATGCTATTAATCAAGATTAACAGTAGTTTAAAAGTACACCCCGAAGAATAGTAATTAAGTTAAGGTTCAATCGCATTGTTTCTATACTTTTTCTTTAGAGCCGAGGCGAAACTTATTGAGAAAAACAAAGAAACTCGATTCGGAACCCTTCAGGGATCGGGAGCGTATTAAATTTGCATTAGACGAAATTGAAATACGCCCTTCGATGACTCGTTACAGGGGAGGACTAATAATGTCGTCAATTCACATCGGGAACATCTTCAAGTCACGGTGTGACTGTTTGATTAATTGAATAATTTTTTTACACGCCGCTCTCCTTTTGGCGCTGAATTTGTTAGTTTAATGTTTTATGCTTCAACGCTTTATTTTTAAAGTGGATGCCAATTTTATACGTAAAAAGTAATCGGTAAATAATTTTTGATATCGTAGATTTATGTATTAATTTTTTCTAACTGACCTATGCTATATTTAGCTTTTAGGGATTTTACAGTATCACTGAATTACTAAGCACTTAAAGCATCTAGCTTATGGGCAATTAGCACAGGGGTCTAAGACAGCTTCGGCTTTTTTATATCATAGGAGGCAAACGTAGAGATGGGACACTTGATGTTAAGTGATCAGCAACATCCATAGACACCAGCAACACCAGAAGAGTTGCAAGTGCATTCCCAGCCTATGTTGGTGGGGGAGGGCTAAGGGAGGAAGGAAGTTAAGGGAGAAGAGGAGGTGGGGCTCAGGCACTCTCACTGAACGAACAAAATATAACAACGCGAATACTATCACTTCACGTCGGTTTTCTGTAAGAGGATGGTACTACTCCGGGCGAGCCGACACATTCATGCTGAAACCATTTAGTTGTAGCTTCAACGTGACTCTACCACCTAATACTGGGCTGTTATCGTAAATAGCAACAAACACGCAACGACCTAAACTAATCAAGTTAGCTATTTATACATTTATGTGTCCATGTCTTGCCAACCCGTAAAGTCATATATTCACGCAGTACTATCATATAGACAACAAATTCAGATGTCTCGCTGTATCGACATTTGAAACTGCCAATAGCTATGTCGACAGCTGACATAATGAATAAGCCGGTATCTCCCTTGGGTCGAGACTGTTCAATAGTGGAACGCTATAGTCATATCGTATATGGAATGTAATTCTAAAAGTTTCAGAAGTGATGGAATTTGATGGTTCAGTTATGTATTCATTGTATTGTTCAAAGATTACAATAGGTTCTACAATATGGCATATCAACAAGGATTTTATATAAAAGTGGGAGTTATAATGTGTTGTACGAGATCTGCAAAAAATTAAAAAGTGGCTGACTTATAATAAATTGCTACACACGAAACTTACTTTAAATGCCTGTTTGGTTGTTGAAGGTGTTACTTTTCGGTAATCCATAATTAATTATTACAGTAGTGATGCAGTAATGTACACCATGTTATTACCAAAACAGTATAAAAACTACAGTCTCATCATATCAGCCTGTAAGAGATCCATTACAAGGTCAAAGACCTCTTCCTGAAAGAATCTCATATCTGCCATAATCACCACATCACAACCTATTAGCGATTTCAAACCCCAGAAAATGCCCAGTTCTATATTCCCCCATATACGTTGGTACTACATGAACATTTTTCAGGTTCGAGTTTATTCTTTTACAGTAAACCGGTAGCGGTAACAATTAATATTAATAACTGTACGCGATTTCAGAAAATATTGTTACATGCCGAAGTTGGAAGCTGACTTTCTTCCGGTCAAAGTACTTGATTACCACAAATTTTATAGTAACAAACTATCGTACAACACTAAAACAATCAACCATCACTGACCTCGAACACGTAAGTAAGCGTACGACTCGAATGACTCGATTCACCCAGTCATGAGTCGTGACATGACCCGAATCACATACCGAGCACGCGTCTCGTTCCACCTCGTTAGTATCACGACCACCCATCGCTTCCCAACTTCATCAGTTACGTATAGACATTCCGTACGAGGTAAATGGATATTTAAATGAATTAGATTAACGTTGTTGAAATTATTAAGTGAAAAAACCAAATTGAATTCCCGATCAGTATCACCGCTTTCAATGCTGTCCCGTATTTTAAACTCGAATCTTCATGTTTTATTTTTTATGTGCATTCTCGGCATTGGTCAATATTTTATAGAACAATACGTATGTAACATAGTTTTAATATTGGAAAATAAAGCTAGGTGGTGTAAGACATAAGACATCGTTTTCCTAAAACATTTATTCTTAAAACTTATATAAATAATACTTGTTATTTCAACCCAACCATGTATGACTCGTATATATAATGATCTTGCAAGCAAACACACTTCATTAGACATATTTGACCATCGGGTATTCAAATTCAAAAAAACAATTAAACACACTTTATATCCATGACCATCTCAACAATAGTTTCTATATTATATTTTAATATTCATAATTTGTTTGCTATCCTGTTCTTTTTTCTATGTGGTAATTTTAGTTTTCATAAATGTATTCATTTCAACTTCTTCGTTTATTCTTTTGTATATAATTATTTTTGATTATCGACTGTTGCTTCATCCATGTGTAAATAAATAAATAAATAAGAATAATTATTCCTCTAAATACTATGTTATAGGTCTCAAGCAATTTTCTGTGAGAGATTTATTTTTATTCATTTTTGTAACACTTTTAATCAATAATATTCATTAAAATAATACTTGCCACATTTTGTTAATTTGATTTGAATGATCATTATTCTTTACACGATCATTATATTATTAATATAATGTTATATGGTTAATTTTTACTATCACCATTGGTTTTCTCATAACAATAATATAAATTAACTAAGTAAAGTGTATTTACTTAAATTTAATTTCGTAATAAGATTAGTTAACAAAATTTAAATGGGCTTAATTTTATTTGATGATAAAGATATATGATACCGTCTTGCATCCAAAGGTTTGTAGCTAATTATTTTGTTTTATAGATACACTACAAGATGCAGAATGTATTAAAAATGTAAATTAATTATTTACTTCCAACATAGTTTAAACATTTTAAGATTTTTATACATTTTACCTAAATTTTTGATGTTCTTTTACTGATAATTGAAATTTATTAACACTATTATCTAAAGTACTCACATTTTTGAAACTTTTTTCAATTATTTGACTGCTACGCCGTAATGACATGTTTCGTTTAGGACGCCAAGAATGATTTTTTACAACTGTAAAAAGTCTAGATTTCGATCACCAATCATTACTACGTCCTGTTGTCATAACAGTAACTGTAGCCAGTCGTATATGACCAACGTGACAGTAAAAATGTTTAACAGGAAGCTTAAAACTGTTGTCATATAACCCAGGCTCTAACTCAAATAAATTATAACCCAAGTTTAATACTTAGTAACTCAAATGATCTAAAAAATAACAATTTTCGCCCTGGCCGAGTCAAAACCAAACGACATGGAAATGAGATATTCTAGGAAATACAACAACGATTTAGTGTCCTTAACCTTTGACAATTATATACAGAAACATCGGGAAGAGCTGGCTATCAAGTGCATATTTGGAAAACTTCTTTAGGCGCCTGACTATGATTTTTTAACTTAAAGGTGATAGATATAAAGGTAGGCTATAGAAAAAGCTTTACAGCATTACTATACTTTATCACAATATTTTCCTTTACCGAAAACAGTATTGCGGGATTCGGACCGATGTCAAAGGACACAGTAAACAAATACGCTAACCTAACACTGATTCATACTCGGTTCAGAGTTTGACAAAAATTCATTAACATAAAATTGTATATTGTGCATATGTAGAACGAGTTAATGTAATTGAATTTACTTTGGTGACGATAATGATGTGACATGTACCAATTACATTATATATATATATATATATATAACTGACTAACTGTCTGTTCCGGGTAATATTCAAAACAGCTGAACAGATTTAGACGGGAATTCACTGACAGATAGCTAAAATTACAGCGGGTGACATAGTCTACTTATATATATATATATATATATATATATATAT